>CM034078.1:14482507-14982656 GCA_019845555.1 Aristolochia fimbriata | reverse complement strand
AAGGTGAAGGCAAAAAATTCTTATTCATGTTCGGTCTATGGAGGACCATCTCACAATGCTCGAACTTGTGCAAAAGTTCGAAGGTGTGTATTTCATTATTTCAAAATCTTTAAAATATTTTATTTAATTTTATTTTATTGTTTTGCACCAAATATCAATGAGTTTTATAGCGGTTTTATTATTCATTATGGGATGCGGTGTGAGCAAACAAGATATTTTGGGACGGCATTGCAATGCTCGCGTGTGAGACTATTACCGTGGAAGGTTGTGATCCTTATTTGGCATAATTGTACCTGATCTGTAAGTGTAAAAGTAAAATGAATTGATTTGCTTATAATATGATGTGGCCTAGGTAACATCCCATGGTTCACTTTACTTCTTGTAATTTTGTTTGTTCACTCTGAACTTCTCATTTTCAGTATATACAGTTTTATCTCCATTGTAGGCTTTATAAATCAATCTTTGGGTATGTGAGTTTTATGGTGTTTGGTTACATGTTCAGGAAATCGTCCAAAGATTCGCTTGCCTTCTTAGGTTTGAACTCACCAAGTTCTAGAAGTCGGTGGAAGAGGAAGGAAGGTATCTGGTCTCTGCACCTCGTTGCTATTGTATAGTCGCAGCGGTTGCCCTTTTTGAGCTGCATTATGAGATGCTGAACAGGTTTGAATCAGTTCTATGTCGTGCACTTGATTGTGTATAATGCATGCTCTAAGGATTTCTTTTACCCCCTGTTTGCTTTGTGGGTGATGAACTACTTTGGTAGTTCAGAAGGCGTTGAGTGGAAGTAAAAGATAAATGTTTCCTCCATTTCCAAAACTTGGAAGGAATGACAAATTCTCTATGAACTTAATCCCATCAGGAATGTACCTCCTGGTGTGTTAGCTGCCAAAGTCATTCATGTATATTTTGCTCTATTTTACGGGTATCCATTGGGTTGGATTCTCCTTTGAAAGCGTTTGGGGAGATTATGAAACTTGTTTAACTTCGTTCTTTGTTTCATGATGTTGCTTGTGTGATCAGTAGTGGGATTATTGACCACAGTTGTTCCCATGCAGCATAGTATTACGAGGAACGTTTAGATCAGATACCGCGCACTTTTAACAGAGTTGTACGTCTTTGATTCCATTTCACGGTAGTTTAGACATCCGGGTCAAACAACAGAAAATGGAGAGTCTCTCACGGGGCATTCTTGGAGTCCCCTAAGGCTTCTTGGGGAAGCAATGCAGAAGATAATGAGGTCCACTCTTGTCACTCACCTGGAAGTGTCCCAAAGTGAGGTTTTAGCCTTGATCAAAGAAGAGGTAAGGATAAGGATAATAGAAAGGGATTCATTTATGCTGGCGACGATGCATCGGAGATTTACGTCGAGTCGCGGTCCGATCGTTGTGAGAGAATGAATGAAAACTATGAAAATAGTCAGACTTCTGATGTTGGGACAATCTATTCCTCGGTCAACAACTTCGGTGGAGAGACTTGGAAGTTCAGTTCCTTTCGCGAGGTTTAAAGATTCTCTTTTGCTTGATCTACTTCTATTCATTTTCCCTTTCAACTTTGTATTTTCTCCATCGAACTTAATATGATCAATAAACCACAAAACTAGAAGACTTTTAACCTGTCGACCATTGTTAATCTGAATATAATTACTTTCAATGTATTTGGCTATTTCAGTATTTCCTGGTCTTAATTTTATTAAACCTGCGCTTTGGACAGTTTCGGTAAGAAGCATGGGCTCCAAGGATGATGACACTGATGAGGTCACTCCCAAGTGTAATGGGATGATGGAATAATAGAATGGGCCAAAGGTACTTTCCCTACTTTTCCTAAAAAATGTACTTTTCCAACTTCTTGAGCAGGAGCGATGTTTTTCAAATGCTCCTGTGAGGATCAATAGGCATTCTTGTGTGTGGGAAGCAAACACTATTACATAATAGCAATTTTAAGTAAAGGTCCACGTCTGAAATACATTTTTGTACCTCTAACATTTCTAGCAGCAAAATGTTACGGCGAGGAGAATAAAAGCGATGCGTTACAAAAATTATGCATTACTGTCATCATGCCTGCCTTTGGCACCAAGAGGATCAGAAGTAATTTGTCAACCTCTTCTACACTCGAAACCAATTATGTATGAGCCCGGGAGTAGCTGCCTTGGAATGAGACGAAAATACTTTGATATAAGGTGATTGTTTTTGTTTGCTTCTGAGGTTAGACTTTGTTTTATAGTTGATGGCATTTCATAAGTTTATATTTTGTTAAACATGTTATGTTAGGCTATATGGTACTGAAATTTTTCTTGTCGACAAGGTTAACGTTAGGATATCAGCTGCCTCTTGTCCAATCACAAGGAGAAGATTAATGGGCTCCATCTTTCGTAAATGAATCTAATTATCATTCCCATATGAGTGGAGGGATCGGCCCTCTTACTTGGACTTGGTCTGACAGATGTGACCCCTGTTATAACCGGTCATGCATTGAGGTGGAGTGATGCTCATACCACATTTTTGATGCATTTATTCAACTATTACTGACAGAATGGGCGTTCTCAGGTTCTGGCCTTATTCTTGGGGTCTTTGTTGGAAAAGCAAGTAGTAGTCACATGCCCCAATTTGGTAATTTAACTGTTAAACTGCACGGGTTAGTCATCAGACAGTCTCATTAGAATGTGGGCGATTGATGAATAGATATGATTCTCATTGTCGGTTTACTTTGTTTGTTTCGGGGGAGTCCTTTCGATCTTGTTACGTCAATAATACCAATTAGTCGTCCATTTATCGGCAATGCTTGTTTCTCCCTGTAAGTATAAAATGTGAAGCACTTCTGTTCTGAACATGATCGGTGTGGAATTTGAAGGTTATTTGTCATGACACTCATCGAGCCCGTGATTGATGCTGCCTCAGGTCCCACCTTAGAAGATGCATGATTTTGTTGATGCCCCGGTGCCGTTCATTGTGAGTTGTTCCTCTTCTATTGATATTATTAACATATGAAGGGATCAACAAGAATATGCAACAATATGAGGCTATAGAGAATATCCACAGAATAGTCCATAGAGGAAGTGGGTCACACAAGAAAAGGCAGTGAAAGTTTATTCAAGATGATCTCTTTGCTTAATCTCTTTTTCTATGTTACATATATAGAATATTGAAAATTATGTTTAAAGAAACTAAAAATTAATGGGAATAGTGGAGGTGACATCCAATTTAAAATGTTGGGTTCGAATGGTATATTTTGTACAAAAAAGTTAGATTCTAGCAAATCAGATGAAATCATATAAGTGTTGTAACTAACATAACCATTTTCTATTTGGTTATGGAACTTTTCCTTAATGGGAAATGCGATTCTTGGGAAATATCTAAGCATGTTTTGAACTGTAATTGATAGAGATATTTTTGTTCAGCCACTTGTGTGCTAGTAATTATGAACTGTTCGTTGTCCACTTCAAAATTTCCTAATGCAATAATTGACACCCTCATTCCCTTTTTGTATTATTCCAACAGTCAAAAGTAAAGAAATCGTCTGTGTATATCTGCTACTATTATTTCAATTGGAATAGTTTGTTACTTTCAGTGGAGGAGGACATTCTCATGTGATCTATCTAACTTCTTGGTGTGAGTTTTTAGATTGCATGGCTCAATGACTGGAGACAGGTCCTTAAAGGCTGCTTTGCTACCTACATTGATGCCTCCAAGTAGTGGGATTTTAGTAAGCTGTACTAATGTTCTCATGACAAATATCCAAGCATGTTCACGTAAGAGAGCCTTTTTATATTGAGTCACTTGATTGTACAAAGAAAATGTTTAGGTAAAGTTTATATTCAGTCACTTGATTTTTTATATTACATCTCATGGATTCTGTTTTTTCTGTTAGCAACTGAATAATGACTGCCAACAATACCCTGCTATGAACCGGATTTTACCTTCAGCCACTTGATTTTATATCTGGTTGCACCTGTTTTGTTACCTCTGTTTCTTCTTTTTGCTTCAACCCAATGTTAGTAAATGATCTGCTCTCTCATTTGCACTCTCACTCTGTCATTTGCCATGCCATATTAATTAATTAAACCAGTCTTTTTTTTTTTTTACAAACTGCAGTAGCAGAATCAGTTCATAATTAATTACGTTTGCTAAACCAAGGTGTATATGCAAACCCGTGTCTTCTAGTAGGAGATATATGTGGAATATTGAATGTGTTAAGTCTGTCATTAAGCCGATTATTTAAGACCGTCGAGAAAAAAACTGATTAAGATGTTACTTCAGATTCATTGATCTTGCTGATAACAGAATTATTTATGTGTATAGGACATTTGTGGTTTTAGATTGATCAAAGTAGCGAATACTGATTTCATGTGCACTCTGGCCCATCTATCGGTAAATGAAGTGTGCCTTTGTTTTTCTGCAATCTTGCACTTGTTTTCTCTGTTATACTCCCTTGGTATGATATATAAGTTATCGATGATGTTGAAAGTTTATGAGATTAGAAGTGGATGCTACTTGTGCTGGTTGGTGTAGACCAAATCATCTGAATCAGATTTTGAAATTTATTGTCCAGATTGAAAGCTCATTTTGAAGACAATCCGGGGGATTTGGGTAATCACAATTAGCGAGGATAAGGTACTTAGGCCTCCTCCATGCGACAAGTGATCTCTTGTATGTGATAGAATTAAGCTGTAACATATATTGGTTGTAGTTTTTTTTTTAGTCACATATATGGTTTTGATGCAAGCCATTGCTTCTTGTTCTTGTTCAAATACAACCAGGACTGAAACTTTGCACACTAAAGAGTACTGCAGCAAGTAAATGTTGTTGTCTAGGTGGAGCTGGTCAATAAGGCCATTAATGGGAGAGTGAAGGCTTATTAAACCAATCTATTCTTGTTTAACTCTTAGTTCCGATATTAATTTTGACATGCATTAGCATAGAATTTTTCAATCAAGTGTCGGATATCCTTGTGTCTTTCTAGGCATTAGCATAAGACACAAGGAAATGAATGTTAACAAGGAGCTCCCATTTGGACTCGTCAGATATCCTTACATGTTGGATGTTTTTTCTCAATGCTCTCTTTCTATCATTTATAAAATCGTGTGAATTTGTGCGGCCTTGATGTTTTTTACCTAGCTGCAGTCGTCTTGAAGCAATTTGTAAAACTTCTTGGCAAGAAGAAGGAGAGACTTTTGTACATCAATTGTTTCCGCTTGAGGAAAGCGTTGTTAACAGTCGAAGCGAAAATTGTTAACATAAAAAATGAAAGAGATTTTAGACAAGGGTGTTGCATTTTGGCCAGGTGACTCATCAAGTCAAGCTGTCCTATGGTACATTTGTGAGATGTCCTGCATAGATGCATAAGAAGCGTATAGACACGATAAATGTAACCATATTAGTAGTCTTGGACACTTTAGATGCATGCAGCCAGCATCTTTGCTTGTAAGTGACAAACAACATCTCGCTGGGTTTGTCTCTTCTAGTTGCTTACCATTTACAATGTTGATCGTCTGTACAATTCTTTTTTGTCTCACTATTTTTGGTCTCATTTCATTTATGATAGTGGTTTTCATCTAATTTATATTTACTGATCATATAGGTTCATACATGGTCATTGGATGCTAACCGGTGTGTTGCTGATGAGGATGAAGTTACTTACGGTTGCCGTGTGTCCGGTAAGCATTAGGAGGAGAAAGTTATCTGGTTCTTAGTGATGTGCCTGATTATGTTGTTAGAACTTCATAACTCAGCTTTGAATGAATTATCATTAATGTTTGGAGAAAAAGGGATAATTTATTGTTATTGTTGCTATTACTATGATTGTTATTATTGCACGGAGAGACGGGACCAGGTGTGATATGCATTTCTGTTGATCAAACTTGTGTTTCGTTTATCTTTGTTTCTTATTTTTTATTATTGAGTTTTTTGTCAACTAGCTGCTACTTCCTTTTAAAGGGTTGATTGAAGCACCTTTAGTTCAAGGTCGGGCATTTCTTTGTAGTTGCAAAGCTATCACACAATGGTAACAGAGTGTAACTTCAGAATGTATATTATTGTTATCTATGCCTTTATTTTCTGTTTTGAATATGCTGAACTGGTTTGAGTAAATTTGACAGTTGAGCCAAATAATCGTTGATCAATTTTTGCTTGCTTCTATAGGTTCAATTGCTTTGGATGTGTAAGTACTTCAGATGTTAATGTTGTTGGCCTTTTATTTGGGTATTGCCTTGTGCATGGTTAACATTTATGACTATTCTGATTTGGTTATCTGGGTGATAGTCCTCCATCAGTGAAAGTAGGAGCTTGTCGGGCAATACCCCAGCTATTATCTGAATCATATATGCTCTGAACCTTGTAACTTATGTCGAAGTTATCTCGAATTTATACTTGTGTTTTGTTATGCTTCTATATATTATATGGACCAGGTGAGCTAAGGATATTAATTTTGTCCTTGGGATAATTAAAAACTGATTTATGAACTGATAAACAAAATTTGCTGGGATTGTCATATCATGGACGCTGGCTTTAACTAATTCATTCATTAATCATGTATGAAATGAGACCGAACTTTTATTGTTGCAAACACGGTACATAATTGCAAGAAAGTCAGCTACAAAAATATTTGATGTCTTAAATTTTTCAAAGTGGCGAAGATGGCTGAGCAGAGCAGCGAATGAAACATGATGGAGAGAGATTGATCATACTTTCGACACACAGATTTTGCTCGAAGCTTTTCAGCGTGAGACTCTGCAAGACTTTTAAATTTCCCTCAAATGATATCCAAGTAATTTCAGTTCATCTAAGCTATTAGAAAAGACATGTTGCTAATGGGAGAGTGAAGGCATATTAAATCAATCTATTCTTGTTTAACTCTTAGTTCAGATTATAATTTTGGCGTTCATTAGCATAGATTTTACGATGGTTGGCAGATTAGTTATTTTATTTCTGTGTTCTTGTGCAGCAAAGATACATGGTGAAGGTAATATTATGGTAAAAATACCACAGTTTTTCTAAGGAATAATGAAAGTACACGTGAAATGTGTGCAACTAACTCAAAAGGTAAAAGTATAGGACAAAGTAAGAAATTGAGACCATTTGGGTTGTGTTTAATTTTTGCGTAAATTGATTGCAATTTAGGAGTAATTTGTACTTTAAGCCTAATTGTCCCATTTTGGGACGTAATTCAAGTTCATACCCAAACAATTTCAGCTTAAAATTCTTGGTTAGTTAGGAGCAATTAACATTTTAAGGTAATTGGACCGTAATGGTAGATACGTATTTGTTCAAGGAGAAATTCTTCTTCATTTGTTAATAAATATACTTAACAGTATAGAGAAAATATTCCAAATCAATTTAATTTCATACCCGAAAATTTAAGCTTATACTTCTTTGTAAGTTAGAGTAATTAACATTATAAGGTAATTGGACCGTATCGATTCGATCACGTAATCTTCAAGGACACATTATGGTAATGAAAATAGGTAAAAGTAAAGCTGAAATGGACCAAATTGATTCAATTAGATACCCAAAAAAAAACTGCAGCTTAAAATTCTTGGTAACTTTGGAGTAATTAACATGTTAAGCCAATTGGACCGTATCAACACATAACGTAATTTATCATTGAGAAATTCTCCCTCATTAGTAAACCAAAGTATGTAAAATTATAGGCAAAATGTTCGAAATTGATTCAATTTCATACCCAAAAAATTTGAGCTTACAAATCTTTGTAACTTTTGAGTAATTAGAAATTTACATTTATTAGTTTTTAACATTTTTCCCATATGTGATTTCCATTATCAGGTCACTTGGGCGTTTGAGGCGTATGGGGTATGGGGCCTGATCGTTTCCGTCTCGGCCCGATCACGGTGGTTTTCAGGGTGGTGACCGTTAAGTAACCCGAATACGTTGAGAGCTGGATACGGGCAACCTTGCATTAAAAAACAGTTTTTATGAACTCCATCTATGGAATGAGATAAAAGCAACATATAACCGGGTGCGGGTTTATCTGGCGATGATTCAAATGGGTTCAAACCTGTCCTATCGAATGTTGATGTGAGAACCTTAGGGAGGCTAAATCTGAAGAGGCGGCGAGGTCGGGTTGGTAGAGCAGAGCTGGCGTTAAAGATCGAGCTTCCTCCATCTCTTCTTCCCTTCCGCTCTACTTGTATCCTCCACCTTGAGTCGTTGCCTCTCCGGCTGCTTGGCAACCGTTCGAAGACCTCCCGCTTCAGGTTCATTGAAGTTTTGCGTCTGTCGCGGAAGCTTCAACAAGTGTAATGCAGGGACGGTGGGTAGCGGTTCAAGATGCGTTGCTCTTCATCCTTCTTCCTCTTCTCTCTCCACGTCGCTCTCTCTTACGGCCTGTCTTCTTCCGTGTTTTCTCCTATTTCTCTAATCGTCTCTCGGTTTTTTTTTTTTTTCCTCCCTCTGGTTTTGTTTACGTTTCCTGATCTTTGCGTCGCTCTTATTTACATTGTTTTCCCCGTTCTGATTGTTTAACTCTGTCTTTCCGTTTGAAACCTGTCTGTCGAATGTTGGCGTAGAACCTCAGGGAGGTAAATTTTAAAGTGGCAGCAGAGGTCGGGTTGGTAGGGCGGGCTGGCGTTAAAGATCGAGCTTCCTCTATCGTCTTCCTTTTCGCTCTACTTCTATTCTCTACCTTCGGTCGTTGCATCTCGGCTGCAGCAGCTTTGGTTCGAAGACCTCCGCTTCAGGTTCATTGAAGCTTAGCGTCTGTCGCGGAAGCTTCAACAAGTGTAATGCGGAGCGGTGGGTGGCGGTTCAAAATGCGTTAGCGCTTCATCCTTCTTCCTCTTGTCTCTCCCGTCGTCGCTCTCTCTTACGGCCTGTCTTCTTCCTTGTTTTCTCCTATTTCTCTACTCGTCTCTTTTATTTTTATTCCCTCCCTCTGGTTTTGTTTTACGTTTCCTGATCTTTCACGTCGCTCTTATTTACATTCTTTTCCCTCGTTTTCGGTTGTAACTCTGTCTTTTCGTTTCTTTCCTTTGTCTCTTTTCCTTTTCATTGGCGGCTCTTCCTTTCCTTTTTGTGGGGTTCAGCGGTTACACTTTACGTCTTGGGGTGTGTACTATTAGGTATGCCAGAAATTAAGTTTTTTTTTTAAAAAACTCATTTTTTATTCACGACAGCATCGTTTGAAACCTTATCCTTCTTCCAAACCCATTTTGTATTTTGAAATTAGTGCATTTCCGTCGTTTCCTAGAGATGAGATATTATTCTTGAAAAAAAAGTAATGCCTTTCATTATCGCCCGGTGACATTCTTGCGTGTAGATGTCCCACTTCTCTTAACTCAATATAATTTAAGTTTTTTTTTTGTAGTGTGGTTATGAGGCAGGCGCACAAATGGCCAAAAGTCGACAAAAGTGGAAGTGAAGGGAGTAGTCCCCGACTAAAGCGTCAAAAATTTGATCTGAAGGGTAAATCAGCGGTCTGAGATGATTCAAGTCTTGACGTTGAAAGAAAGGTATGTAATGTTAGTTCTGGAGCGAGCGATCCTTCCATGAGCCATAAATTAGGCAGTTATTAGTAAATGCAGCTGAGTAGTCATCATATCTTGCATATACGTAATATTGTTGCTGAAGCTGCCTATGCATACAATTACGGAAGAAAAATTGTAACTACCGGGGAAGAGTTAAGTTGGTCGAATGTTAATTTATGTTGGTGTTTTAACGAATTCATAGTTTCATGAGTGTCGTTATGTTGTTGTGTGGGTCTCTATTGTCGTTAGCTAGTGATGGTCATTTTATGTCTTGAAATGGTGAAATTTTGTTGTTTTCTCAAGAGTAACAACAAGTACATGCATATGGTTCATAGAGTTAAAGGGGCCAAGCCTGGCCGATTCTTGTTACATATTTGTGAACTCATGCTGCTGGTAGTTGTTCAGCAATAGAGTTAGCTGACCCGGTCTGATTAATCAGACAACATTCCATCCCTCATAGGTCTTCCAAATCGAATCAAATACTGCTCTAAGTTGCCACGTTGGGTTGCATGGCAGTTATGCCCAGCTTATAAGCTTGTTTAATGTTGGTCATGTTGTTAGTGCTTTCGTCACTCTAGTACATTCAATTTGTCTTTACATCTAATCTGCTGTTCTGCACATAGGTACACAAAGGACACACAACCTCTTGTTTGTAGCTCCTGCAATCTTACAGCGGTTCAACAAAGCGATCGAAGCAACCAATCTCCGTGATCGGCATATGGCTGTCTTGAGTCGCACCCCCTTCCCACATTTACTTGGAATCCCGGTGCTTGTTATGAAAAAAATTTCTTACAGAGATGGTTGCGCGATGGAATCCACAAGACAAGTGTTTCCAAATTGGTGACAAGTCTCTACCGCTCAAACCCTCGATGTCTCTATCATATTGGGGTTGAGCATGCACGGAAAATGGTAGGCGGCAATTCATATTGAGTGAGTCCTCCACTTTGAGCGACCTATTTGGAAATGGTGCTATATCGATTGCTGAAATTGAAATGAAGCTCAAACAATTGGCAGCAAAAGAAGATGAAACAGATGAGACTTTGTAAAGGTCTTAGTTCTTTACATGTTTGTCGGTGTGTTGTTTTCTGTTACAAGCACACCCTCGGCGAAAAGGTTCGGATTATTCTTGGATGATTTTGACAACCTCATGGGGTATGCATGGGTAACGCTGTGCACATTTTTTTGGTGAAATACCTGGATGGCGTTCATGGGCCTTTTGCACGGTATGAGACAGGGCAAGAAGCAAACAAAAGTATTCTTGAATGGGTGTGCAGTAGTCCTACTGGTAGATTACTGCCCTTTCATTATATAAGAAACACAACTATCCTTTAAGATCTAATATCTCACTTGTTCTAATTTTTTTGTCTCCCACAGGTATAGTTATATGAACATGTCATTATATGCAAACCTCTTAAACAAGACTTCCCCGCATTATCGTTGGTATGGGGAAGGAAGAGAGCTCAACTATAAGAGGAAGCGGTCATGGCGTCATTCTTCAACTCCCTCGGGGTGAACGAGGTATGTATGTACTTTTGTTCAACACAGTTCTTATTTTTTGTGATTACATGATGCTTTTGAGTGCACGTGTTAAACTATTTACAGGTGCGTGATGGGTTGCAGCTTCAGGACCAAGAAACTGAGCTGATTTTTGTAGTGCCTAATACAACATCGAAGGTAGGGTACAATGACTACAACAAAATTATGAATTATTGATGAACAAAACCTCACCGTCATTACTTTTCATTGTGTAGGTCTTGAGGAAGCCAATCACAGCTACCAATACTTCAAAAAAAAAAAAAAAATTGAGGCCCAAGGAAAGAAGATCGGCAATTCTTGTGAGCGATGTTACAGGTTCCGTCAAATTAACCGATCATCTGCGGCCTTGAATAAGAGGTCTGAAGAAAGAGGTGCAAGGCCTAAAAGCAGAGGTAGAATGTCTGAACAAAAAGGTTGAGGGTCTAAATGAAGAGGGTCCAGTCTTTGAGGGAGGCTGTACAAGAGATTAGATGTCAAGTACCTTTCAAAAAGAGGATGATGATGCTGGGATACCACATTTTGGTGTGGATCAGCATAATTTTGACCTACAAAAACCACATAAAAGTTTGGAGGAAGTCCATTGAAGATATTGTGGATGATATCCCCAAATATCAATGTGAAATAGGGATGCCACAAGTTGGTGAGGATTCACTAGGCGACCCTGTGCAAATTGAGCGATGCACTAGTCGAGGCGAAGGCGTTGCGTCTGAGGCGAGGGGCTCTCAATAAGCGTGTGGCCAGCAGTGAAGAAAATTCAAGGATAAGAAGGAAGCCACTTAAATATCAATCACCAATGACTACATACCATTACAAGGGGCCCGGTAAATGTCTGATCAATCGTCTCTTTCAATTAAATGACTATTGCTGGATTTTATATATTATCTAACTCTACAGCGATTCTGACTCTCTATTATATAGATAAGTCCATGGCTGAAGGTGTTTTCCAAAACAGATTCATTATTGATACAAACTTGTTTAGGCGGTGAACACACTTACGTGTATGGGTGGCTTTGTTTTGCTTTCCATTGTAGTGATATATTCGAGGTGTAACTTACATTATGCATTTACTATATGATACTGAGGCAGTCTAATGTTCTTGGAGGCGTACCATTCACAAACATCGTCAAATCATCAAACAGAGTTCATCAATGACCAAGTAAGAATTGTTTTCCACATTTGTATAATGTTGTGAGCGTAAATAAATTATTTTGTACTTGTTTAACACATCAACAATTATGGGACTTCATTGGATTACATGAAAGGTTGTAGATCGTTTGCTTGAGTTACTTGAGGCGCGTCAACAGAATGGGTCAACTAGTGTGAAAAGTCACTTCTTCAATTCTTTTCGCACACCTGTTTTTTTGCAACACGGTATGAAAATAAGTACAAGGCATATATAAAAGTAATACTTTGGCATATTAATATTATGTTAACTAATTTTCATGTGTTACCTTCGAGAAGGCCAGTAAGTGTGACAAGGAAGAGTCCATGCATGATTCCGACACCAGCTTTCGTGCGTACAGGGTAAGCATGATTTGTAATGTATGTTGCCATAAATTGTGGAACAAATGTTATATTATGTAATGGCTCGTGGAATAGGGCGATTTAGGGTCAACAAAGCGTCCTACCTCGAAGCCCAATTTGGATGCCCTTTTTAGCCATTCAATCATGGATGTTGACTTAATGTTCCTCCCTTTGAACAACAAACTACATTGGCACCTTCTAGTCATCAACATGAAAGAGAGGCAGTTTCAATGGTACAACTTCGCTACATCTGGAGGGTGCTTACAAAATTATGCTATTGAAATTGTAAGTATGTCCATCATTGATTAGGTCTTTTTTCTCAACCACAGTCATTTTTATATATATATATATATATATATATATATATATATATATATATATATGTATGTATTTCTAACTTTGCTATACTAAGCTTGGTATAGACCTATCAGCTCAGGAAGGAAATGGCGGCAAGAGGGGTACCTGACATTCAAAATTGGCAATTTCTATCTGTCACGAACATCCCAAAGCAAGGAAATGGGTATGATTGTGGCATATTTATGCTCAAGTATATGGACAGCTTATCCCTTGGTGTGAAATGCCCAAATTTCAAAGAGGTATTTATAACGATATGTTAGTTCATCGTTACTAAGGAGTTCAGTTATCATTCATAGCTAATGTTTGCAAATATTTCTCTCTACCTTAGGAGCATGTGCGCGTATTAGAGGAGAGATCGCAGCAGCAATTTTAAGAAGTGAAGTGGTATATTGTCACGCCATTATGATGATCTCCTTTGTTTTCATTAGGTACATCTTATTCCCAATTAACAAATTAGTTGACTAACTTTCACTTGTATTAGCCATGCACAAGACCATACGAGGGACCTCATAACCGATTAAATTGGCGTGAGTCACCATAGTCGGATTGTACAATTTTTTGCATGGTGTAAATCTCGCATTTTGTTGAGAAACGAACTTAGTGTTGGTACCCGTTTTTTTTTGAAGACCAATTGCCTACCACGAATGGTCACCACTTCTCGACTGCATTCAGGTATTTTCATTTTGCGAGACTTGTCTTCATAAACCTGATGGTAGTTTAAGATTTACAAAATATTGATAAGATGAGCTTCCTTCAACATGTGATGATTTTGGTTATCTGGTATGGGAAGCATTGGCTGACTATACAACCATGGGGATGGTATTTTGTGGTTACTATAGTAGGTTAGTTTGGGAAACAGGAATGTGCAAAATGATATTTTAAAACTTTTTTGGGAACAATTAATATTCAATTGGTTGTCCTATTTTCAGCATTTTGGATCGACACCCCTGTGTTGAAGTACTTTCTTGTGCTGTTGTTCCTGTCCAACAAGTTGGTATTTTTTTTGCGTGCTTTCGAATGATATGCCCCTTGCAAGCAAAAAAAAGGTAAGTTGCTCCACCGTTTACGTGATCTCTTTGTTATTCACATTTTCTTTGCGACCCTAGTTCGATTGCATCATGGCGGCTTGGAAGTTTAACGGTATTATGATGTAGGATCTATCATCACGTGGAATTCAAGTTGTTGTAACGCCAACTGGAATTCAAGAGATGGAGAACCTCATTAACATTAGAATCTATCATGAACTATACCAGGTTAGCAACTCCTCTAGTCGTTGAACTTATATGTGCAAGGATTGCTAGGAAAAGAGTTGGTATTACATTTCTTTCACCTTTTTTTTTTTCAATGTTTCAAAACCTAGCCATGACACTGACCTGAAAATGTTTAGGACGTGCTCACCCTGGTCTGACTGGTATAACCTTGCTAGATGAATTGATATGATGTCATATTTCCTAGCCCCCTTTCCCTCATCTTGCTCTCTTTCCCACCCTCCCCTGCCTTTATCCAATGGCTGTCGGAACCATCTCCCGTCTCATCCTTGAACTTCCCTTTTCTTCCTCTCCCCTCCCCTCCCCTTCCAACCCCACATGCGGTGTTTCCCTGAGCCAGCTGGTGCTGGGTCGGGTCCTTTGGATACCTGAAATGGTCAATGGGTTTTGGCCAATGCCACTGACCAGAAAAGGGCTCATTTTGTGTGCCAAAAGCAGTCCACTTATTGGCCTGGGTTGGGTTCTGTAGTAGGCTTGGGTAGATCAGTTCATTATCGTCTATTTCTTTCCAACATTTCTTGAATTATGCGTAGTGGACCAATAGTTTTTAGCTTCTCTGCAATAACCATTTTAGTTGGCGATGCTTTTGGGTGGAGGCAAAACTATTCATTAATAACAGTTTTCTGTTTTGCCTTTTTGTTTTCTTGTATACTAGGCACAATTCTATCATTACAGTCAGCATATGCCCAATGAGGCAGTAGAAAATGTTGTGGATGCACAAGAGCAGAATGGTCATGAACAAATGTCGTCTAAGCCTCCCGAGTGATGTTGAAATGCCACCTAGCAATGGTGAGAATGAGCAATTGCCTGCTAAGCATCCCGAATGATGATGACATGCCAATGATCACCGGTGAGAATGAGCAATCGCCTGCTAAGCCTCCACAGGATAATGCTAATGATGGCCCGGTTGTCGGTGGTGAAAATGCACTATTGCTTTCAAGGAAAAGTTAGAAGAATATACACAACAGACGGTTGAATGAGTTTCACAAAATTTTGCAGTTCACACTATTGTGCGTTGTGCAATTGAGAAAGTTGTTGAATCTCCCTCTACCTGCTGCCACCACGGTTTCATATTTACAGTTGACTGACTTGTATATGAAAATTTAACTATCTGTGAAAGCCTGCCGGTAACTTTGAGAAAGCCTTTTGTATTACTAAACCTGCTAGGTGATGTGCGGTTGCTCATCATATCCCTACTTCAGAGAATGCAGGTGAGGATTCAGTTTTGCTTCTTCAAAATTCTGTTTGGCTTATTTGAAATTTGCTTCTTGCTGATTTCCTAGAGGTTTTGCAGCCTGCTTGATTGCACGGGAAGCATCTTTCTGTTTAGGTAGATGATCTGTATCGTTAACAGGATGTTGTGGGAAAATATTATAGACTTATGTAAGTAGGCGTTTTAACTTTTGTCATGACAAGTGGTGTACGACCATGTAAAGCCATGAGTTTGAGGCCAAATGCGCCATCATGTTGCCTGTATGTATGATGTCTCCGTTTTGTTTTTGTTGAAGGTGATGTCATCATTTTGTGCCTGGTTCTTTTAGCGTTTAGTTTCTCATTGTACTCTTGAAATTTGTTTTTAGTAGGTCATGATTATTGCTATCGTCTTTTATATTCTCGTAGCTGCTGACGGATTTCTGGAGTGTAGGTTATTACATTATACAATCACTTGCATGATAATTTTCTGAAGTTACTATGAGTGCTGGCTACAACTTGTTAGTATTCAAAGTAAAATAGACAATATTACTACAACATTATGTGGTACAGAATTTTATTAGAGAAAATCAAGCTGTGCCTATCGAGGAACTACTAATTGTTTGCGAAGCAACTAGAGGACTCTCATGAACAGTTTGCTAGATGATGTACAAAATTTGTACTTTGGTGTGACTTCGGTTAAGTAGATAATGTTCAACCCGTAACCACGTCTTACTCATTATGAAATTGGTGACACTTTGCAAAATTGGGAGTATTCCTTAAAGCGGAATTCTCTCATGGTACCACGAACCTTTGAACCCATGTTATGGACAGTGGGAGAAGCAATTTGGTGCAACCTAGGGAGCTAGAATAGTAGCTGCCATGAGCTCTTATAAAACTTTACAAGTTCTCATCACCTGAAAAATGGTAAAGTTGAGGGATCATTTTCATGCATACTCTATATCTTGAGCTTCCAAAAATTGCTTCAAGAAGAATTCTTCAGACCTGTTTCCTTAGGTCGGGGAATAACAGAAACAGAAGTTGTCACATATATCTTGCGGTTAAACTCCTTATGACATATTTTAGTAGAGGCGCTAAGAAAAAAAAAATCCAAAATTCAAAAAAAATTCTGCTAGCAATTCTGGTGGATACGGTATTAGCCTTGAGAAGAACTTCCATGTAGCGGCTGCAAATGCATAGCATAACCTGAGTGCCTGTTGCCCATATAAAAAAAAAACCACTATATCTTGGATGACACATATACCTGTTGAAGCACAAAAATGTAAAGCTGTAATTAAAGTTTAATGAGCAACTACACAAATAACAAAAAAAGGTCAAAGAGTGAAATCAACCACTATGTCATTACAAAAAAATGCGAGCCTTCTGAATAGAGAGGAAATTCGGGTCAATTCAAAGAGTAAAAATGATTGTATTCACATATATTGACCTATATATTCCTTTTGTCACCAACTCATGAATATCTTCATAATTAATCTTAATCAAATGAGTGAATGCCGGACGAGTAGTACCAATAGCAACCTTAGGTATAATCTCTCCAATCAAGATCATTGGAGGGCCAACATAGGTTATCCACCAATGTTCCTTTAGTTCAGGAAATAGGACACTATCTACTATATACTCACGAAAAGAACAAGCCATCGCCAAAATGTAATGCTTGCTGACTAGAAGAGTTGTACATTAGATCATATAGACTCAATAAGAGAATTAATTTGCAAAGTATAACCGGCAATTCATAAAGGTATTATCAAAACAAAGGATACGATTACATGACAAAAGGACTGCAGCACACAAACTCATGTAGATAGAGTATAAAAAAAAAGTGCATAATAAAGTAAAACATCAGCGTAGAAGTGTAAGCACACACTAGTAGAAACCAAGGCTATGGGGCCCGGGTTAAGCCTGTCCCCATAGATCAAAATCCCGTCCAGTGGTGGGGTGGTGGACTGTGGACTCTCTCTAGGTTTTCCCTCTTTCTCTCTCTGGGTTTTCCCTCTTTTCTCTCTAGGTTTTCTCTCTTTCTTTTTCTTTTCTCTCTCTAGGTTTTTTTTCTCTTTTCTCTCTCTAGGTTTTTTTTCTTTTTCTCTCTCTCTAGGTTTTTTCTCTCTCTCTCTCTCTATCTTTTTTTCTCTTTTTTCTCTGGGTTTTCCTTTTCTCTTTCTGGGTTTTTCTCTTTCTTCTTCTCTTTTTCTCTCTAGGTTTTCTCTCTTTTCTCTCTAGGTTTTTCTCTCTTTCTCTCTCTAGGTTTTTTCTCTCTTTTCTCTCTAGGTTTTCTCTCTTTCTCTCTCTAGGTTTTCTCTCTTTTCTTTGTCCCTTGGTTTTCTCTGGTTTTTCTCTCTTTCTCTCTCTGGGTTTTCTCTCTTTCTGGTTTTCTCTTTTTTGGTTTTCTGGGTTTTCTCTTTTCTCTCTCTTGGTTTTCTCTTTTTCTCTCTCTTGGTTTTCTCTTTTTCTCTCTCTGGGTTTTTCTCTTTTTTTCTTGGTTTTCTTTTTTCTCTCTGGTTTTCTCTTTTTTCTCTCTGGGTTTTTCTCTTTTTTTTCTCTCTAGGTTTTCTCTTTTTTTTCTCTCCTGGGTTTTTCTCTTTTTTTCTTTTTTTCTCTCTCTAGGTTTTTCTCTTTTTCTCTCTCTAGGTTTTTCTCTTTTTTCTCTCTCTAGGTTTTTCTCTCTCTCTGGGTTTTCTCTTTTCTCTCTCCTCTCTCTTTTTTTTCTCTTTTTTTTTTTTCTCTCTTGGTTTTCTCTTTTTCTCTAGGTTTTCTCTTTTTCTCTGGGTTTTTTCTATTTTTTTTTTGGGTTCTCTTTCTCTCTCTAGGTTTTCTCTCTTTTCTTCTAGGTTTTTCTCTTTTTTCTCTAGGTTTTTTTTTTTTTTTTTCTCTCTAGGTTTTTTTCTCTTTTCTCCCTCTCTAGGTTTAAATTCTTTTTCCCTCTCTAGGTTGTACTTAATCACTTCTCTCTTGGTTGGGTTTTCTCGACAATGTCTCTTAATCACTTTGGATTAATTTTTTTCTCGACAATGTACTTAATCACTTGGATTGGTCTCGACAATGTATATTTCTCTAGGTTTTAAAAATCTCTAACCGACAATGAACATTGTTGGCTCTAGAAATCCTAACCGACAATAGGTTTTTGTCTTTTTGAAATCCTTATCGACAATGTACATTTTGGCGGAATTTTCTCTCGACAATGAACATTGTGGCTTGGAATCTTAACCGACAATGTACATTTGTCGGTTAGGATCTAGCTACATTTAATGCGTTTCAATGTACATTGTCGGTTAGGATCCTAAGCGACAATGTACATTTGTCTTTAGAATCAAGCGACAATGTACATTGTCGGTTAGGGATCCTAAGCGACAATGTACATTGTCGCAATTTAGGATCCTAAGCGACAATGTACATTTTCTGGTTAGGATCCTAGCGACAATGTACATTGTCGGTTAGGATCCTAAGCGATAATGTACATTGTCGGTTAAAAAATCCAATTGACAATGTACATTGTCGATTAGGATCCTAAGGTTAACGGTTAGAAATCCAACCGACAATGTACATTTGTGGCTAGGATCCTAACCGACAATGTACATTGTCGGTTGGGATCCTAAAGGACAATGTACATTGTCGGTTAGAAATCCAATTGACAATGTACATTGTCGATTAGGGATCCTAGCGACAATGTACATTGTCGGTTAGGATCCCTAACCGACAATGTACATTGTCGATTAGGATCCTAGCGACAATATACATTGTCGGTTAGAAATCCAATGACAATGTACATTGTCGATTAGGAACCTAACCGACAATGTACATTGTCGGTTAGAAATCCAATTGACAATGTACATTGTCGGTTAGGATCCTAGCGACAATGTACATTGTCGGTTAGAAATCAATTGACAATGTACATTGTCGGTTGGGATCCTAAGCGACAATGTACATTGTCGGTTAGAATCCTAAGCGACAATGTACATTGTCGGTTAGGTTCCTATCTAACAATGTACATTGTCGGTTAGGATCCCTAGCGACAATGTACATTGTCGGTTAGGATCCCTAACCGACAATGTACATTGTCGGTTAGAAATCCAATTGACAATGTACATTGTCGGTTGGGATCTAACCGACAATGTACATTGTCGATTAGGATCTAGCGACAATGTACATTGTCGGTTAGGATCCTAACCGACAATGTACATTGTCGGTTGATTTCTAACCGACAATGTACATTTGTCGGTTGGGATCTAACCCACAATGTACATTGTCGGTTAGGATCCTAGCGACAATGTACATTGTCGGTTAGAAATCAATTGACAATGTACATTGTCGGTTAGGATCCTAAGCGACAATGTACATTGTCGGTTAGAAAAATCAATTGACAATGTACATTGTCGGTTGGGATCTAACCGACAATGTACATTGTCGATTAGAATCCTAGCGACAATGTACATTGTCGGTTAGGATCCCTAACCGACAATGTACATTGTCGGTTAGGATCCCTAGCGACAATGTACATTGTCGGTAAGGATCCTAACGACAATGTACATTGTCGGTTAGGATCCCTAGCGACAATGAACATTGTCGGTTAGAAATCCAATTGACAATGTACATTGTCGGTTAGGATCCTAAGCGACAATGTACATTGTCGGTTAAAAATCAATTGACAATGTACATTTGTCGGTTAGGATCCTAGCGACAATGTACATTTCGTTAGGATCCTAGCGACAATGTACATTGTCGGTTAGAAATCCAATTGACAATGTACATTGTGGGTTAGGATCCTAGCGACAATGTACATTGTCGGTTAGAAATCCAATTGACAATGTACATTGTCGATTGGGATCTAACCGACAATGTACATTGTCGCTTAGAAATCAATTGACAATGTACATTGTCGGTTAGGATCCTAGCGACAATGTACATTGTCGGTTAGGATCTAAACCGACAATGTACATTGTCGGTTAGAAATCAATTGACAATGTACATTGTCGGTTAGGATCCTAGCGACAATGTACATTGTCGGTTAGGATCCTAGCGACAATGTACATTGTCGGTTAGAAATCCAATTGACAATGTACATTGTCGGTTAGGATCCTAGCGACAATGTACATTGTCGGTTAGAAATCCAATTGACAATGTACATTGTCGATTAGGATCCTAACGGACAATGTACATTGTCGGTTAGAAATCCAATTGACAATGTACATTGTCGCTTAGGATCCTAACCGACAATGTTCATTGTCGCTTAGGATCCTAACCGACAATGTACATTGTCGGTTAGAAATCCAATTGACAATGTACATTGTCGGTTAGGATCCTAAGCGACAATGTACATTGTCGGTTAGGATCCTAAGTGACAATGTTCATTGTCGGTTAGAAATCCAATTGACAATGTACATTGTCGCTTAGGATCCTAATCGACAATGTACATTTTCGGTTAGGATCCTAAGCGACAATGTACATTGTCGGTTAGGATCCTAAGCGATAATGTACATTGTCGGTTAAAAATCCAATTGACAATGTACATTGTCGATTAGGATCCTAACCGACAATGTACATTGTCGGTTAGAAATCCAATTGACAATGTACATTGTCGGTTTGGATCCTAAGCGACAATGTACATTGTCGCTTAGGATCCTAAGCGACAATGTACATTTTCGGTTAGGATCCTAAGCGACAATGTACATTGTCGGTTAGGATCCTAAGCGACAATGTACATTGTCGCTTAGGATCCTAAGCGACAATGTACATTTTCGGTTAGGATCCTAAGCGACAATGTACATTGTCGGTTAGGATCCTAAGCGATAATGTACATTGTCGGTTAAAAATCCAATTGACAATGTACATTGTCGATTAGGATCCTAAGCGAACGGTTAGAAATCCAACTGACAATGTACATTGTCGCTTAGGATCCTAACCGACAATGTACATTGTCGGTTGGGATCCTAAGGGACAATGTACATTGTCGGTTAGAAATCCAATTGACAATGTACATTGTCGATTAGGATCCTAAGCGACAATGTACATTGTCGGTTAGGATCCTAACCGACAATGTACATTGTCAGTTAGGATCCTAAGCGACAATATACATTGTCGGTTAGAAATCCAATTGACAATGTACATTGTCGATTAGGAGCCTAACCGACAATGTACATTGTCGGTTAGAAATCCAATTGACAATGTACATTGTCGGTTAGGATCCTAAGCGACAATGTACATTGTTAAAATCCAATTGACAATGTACATTGTCGGTTAGGATCCTAAGCGACAATGTACATTTGTCGGTTAGGATCCTAACCGACAATGTACATTGTCGGTTAGGATCCCTAGCGACAATGTACATTGTCGGTTAGGATCCCTAACCGACAATGTACATTGTCGGTTAGAAATCCAATTGACAATGTACATTGTCGGTTGGGATCTAACCGACAATGTACATTGTCGATTAGGATCTAGCGACAATGTACATTGTCGGTTGGGATCCTAACCGACAATGTACATTGTCGGTTGGATTTCTAACCGACAATGTACATTGTCGGTTAGGATCTAACCCACAATGTACATTGTCGGTTAGGATCCTAGCGACAATGTACATTGTCGGTTAGAAATCCAATTGACAATGTACATTGTCGGTTAGGATCCTAGCGACAATGTACATTGTCGGTTAGAAAATCAATTGACAATGTACATTGTCGGTTAGGATCCTAACCGACAATGTACATTGTCGGTTAGAATCCTAGCGACAATGTACATTGTCGGTTAGGATCTAACAAGACAATGTGTACATTGTCGGTTGGGATCCTAGCGACAATGTACATTGTCGGTAAGGATCCTAAGCGACAATGTACATTGTCGGTTAGGATCCTAGCGACAATGAACATTGTCGGTTAGAAATCCAATTGACAATGTACATTGTCGGTTAGGATCCTAAGCGACAATGTACATTGTCGGTTAGAAATCCAATTGACAATGTACATTGTCGGTTAGGATCCTAAGCGACAATGTACATTGTCGGTTAGGATCCTAAGCGACAATGTACATTGTCGGTTAGAAATCCAATTGACAATGTACATTGTCGGTTAGGATCCTAAGCGACAATGTACATTGTCGGTTAGAAATCAATTGACAATGTACATTGTCGATTGGGATCCTAACCGACAATGTACATTGTCGCTTAGAAATCCAATTGACAATGTACATTGTCGGTTAGGATCCTAAGCGACAATGTACATTGTCGGTTAGATCCTAGCGACAATGTACATTGTCGGTTAGGATCTAACCGACAATGTACATTGTCGGTTAGAAATCAATTGACAATGTACATTGTCGGTTTGGGATCCTAGCGACAATGTACATTGTCGGTTAGAGATCCTAAGCGACAATGTACATTGTCGGTTAGAAATCCAATTGACAATGTACATTGTCGGTTGGGATCCTAGCGACAATGTACATTGTCGGTTAGAAATCCAATTGACAATGTACATTGTCGATTAGGATCCTAACGGACAATGTACATTGTCGGTTAGAAATCCAATTGACAATGTACATTTGTGGCTAGGATCTAACCGACAATGTTCATTGTCGCTTAGGATCCTAAAGCGACAATGTACATTGTCGGTTAGAAATCAATTGACAATGTACATTGTCGGTTGGGATCCTAGCGACAATGTACATTGTCGGTTAGATCTAAGTGACAATGTTCATTGTCGGTTAGAAATCAATTGACAATGTACATTGTCGCTTAGGATCCTAAGCGACAATGTACATTTTGGTTAGGATCTAGCGACAATGTACATTGTCGGTTAGGATCCTAAGCGATAATGTACATTGTCGGTTAAAATCCAATTGACAATGTACATTGTCGATTAGGATCTAACGACAATGTACATTGTCGGTTAGAAATCCAATTGACAATGTACATTGTCGGTTTGGATCCTAGCGACAATGTACATTGTCGGTTAGGATCCTAGCGACAATGTACATTGTCGGTTAGGATCCTAAGCGACAATGTACATTGTCGGTTAGAAATCCAATTGACAATGTACATTGTCGGTTAGGATCCTAGCGACAATGTACATTGTCGGTTAGAAATCCAATTGACAATGTACATTGTCGATTAGGATCCTAACCGACAATGTACATTGTCGGTTAGAAATCCAATTGACAATGTACATTGTCGGTTAGGATCCTAAGCGACAATGTACATTGTCGGTTAGGATCCTAAGCGACAATGTACATTGTCGGTTAGAAATCCAATTGACAATGTACATTGTCGGTTAGGATCCTAAGCGTCAATGTACATTGTCGGTTAGGATCCTAAGCGACAATGTACATTGTCGGTTAGAAATCCAATTGACAATGTACATTGTCGCTTAGGATCCTAAGCGACAATGTACATTTTCGGTTAGGATCCTAAGCGACAATGTACATTGTCGGTTAGGATCCTAAGCGATAATGTACATTGTCGGTTAAAAATTCAATTGACAATGTACATTGTCGATTAGGATCCTCACCGACAATGTACATTGTCGGTTAGAAATCCAATTGACAATGTACATTGTCGGTTTGGATCCTAAGCGACAATGTACATTGTCGGTTAGGATCCTAAGCGACAATGTACATTGTCGGTTAGAAATCCAATTGACAATGTACATTGTCGGTTGGGATCTAACCGACAATGTACATTGTCGCTTAGGATCCTAAGGGACAATGTACATTGTCGCTAGAAATCAATTGACAATGTACATTGTCGATTAGGATCCTAACCGACAATGTACATTGTCAATTGATCCTAAGCGACAATGTACATTGTCGCTAGGAATCTAGCGACAATGTACATTGTCGGTTAGAAATCAATTGACAATGTACATTGTCGATTGGGATCCTAACCGACAATGTACATTGTCGGTTAGAAATCAATTGACAATGTACATTGTCGGTTTGGATCCTAGCGACAATGTACATTGTCGGTTAGGATCTAACCGACAATGTACATTGTCGGTTAGAAATCCAATTGACAATGTACATTGTCGGTTGGGATCTAACCGACAATGTACATTGTCGCTTAGGATCTAAGGGACAATGTACATTGTGGCTTAGAAATCAATTGACAATGTACATTGTCGGTTAGGATCCTAGCGACAATGTACATTTGTCGGTTAGGATTCTAGCGACAATGTACATTGTCGGTTAGGAATCCAACTGACAATGTACATTATCGGTTAGGAATCCAAGCAACAATGTACATTGTCAGTTAGGAATCTAAGCGACGATCCTAACCGACAATGTACATTGTTGGTAGGATTCCAAGTGACATTGTACATTGTCAGTTAGGATCCCAAGCGACAATGTACATTGTCGGTTTACAACGTACATTGTTGGTTAAGAATCCAAGCGACAATGTCGGTTAGGATTCTAAGCGAGAATGTACAATGTCGGTTAGGATTCTAAGGGATTGTGCATTGTCGGTTAGGATTCCAAGTGACAATGTACATTATCGATTCACAATTCAACCCGACAAATATCGTTGTCGGTTAAATTCTAGCGACAATAATGTACATTGTCAGGATTCTAGCGATAATGTACATTGTCGGTTAGGATTCTAAGCGACAATGTACATTTTTCTCTTAGGATTCAAAACGACAAAGTACATTGTCGGTTAGGAATCCAAGTGAAAAGAGATAAAAGAGAAAAATCCTAGACGAGAGAAAAGGAGAAAAACCTAGATAGAAAAAAAAAGAAAAACTAAAAGAGAGAGAAAAAAAAAAAATAGAAAAGAGAAAAACCTAGAAAAAAAAGAAAACTTAGAGAGAGAAAAAAAGAAAAAACTTATAGAGAAAAAGAGAAAACCTAGAGAGAGAAAAAAGAGAAAAACCAGAGAGAGAGAAAAAAAGAGAAAAAAAAAAAAAGAGAGAAAAAAACCAAGAGAGAAAAAAAAAAGAGAAAAAAGAGAAAAAAGAGAAAAAAGAAGAGAAAAGAGAGAGAGAGAAAAAAAGAAGAAAAAGAGAGAAAGAAACCTAAAGAAAAAAAAAGAGAAAAACCCTAGAGAGAGAAGAAAAAGAGAGAGAAAAAAAAAGAGAGAGAAAAAGAGAAAGAGAGAGAAAAAGAGAAAAAAAAAACCTAGAGAGAAAAAACTTAGAGAGAAAAAAGCCTAGAGAGAAAAAAACCTAGAGAGAGAGAAAGAGAGAAACCTCGAGTGAAAGAGAAAAACCTTGAGAGAGAGAGTAAAACCTAGAGAGAAAAAGAGAGTACAACTTAGAGAGAGAGAGAAAAAAACCTAGAGAGAAAAAGATAGAAAACTTAGAGAGAAATGTGATAGAATACTAATGTAATGAGGTTACACAAGTTAAAACAGGAAGATCTCTTACTTAGGGACAAAAATAAAAAAAAATTGTTTACAAAGTATTACTTTTCATAGAACACATTGGTGCACTACAACTGTCATGTTGCATAATAAATTTTGTTGTTCATGTATTGTTGTTTACGAAACAATACATTTAAAGGAAATCATAATACACAACAACATCAGAACCACTCTGCTCCCCGGCAGCTCTCATCAGTGCCAAATTTTTATCTTCATTTCACGTGTGTGGCATGCAGACTTCATTGAGAGCTCTACAACTGAAAAAATGACAATAAAGTAATTAAAAATACATCCACCTCTAAATAATAGGATCTCAATAATTTGATTATGATATAGCATTTTTTCCTTCCAGACTCATAACTGGTATAGAATTAAACCACATTCAGGACTGATAATATTTCCATTACTGAATTCACATAAAAAATTGAGAAAGGAAAGAAGAAATTTGGAAACACCCCATGGAGCAATAAGAGTCATGACACTCTCAGCCTTTAAAAATTAATTGCCTTGATAATTCAAGAGTACATGAAATTGTATTGTCCAAAGCAAAGATGAAAGATAAGAATAATATTTTGTTTGATACATGTTTGATAAGAATGGCAACAGAAAAAATTTCTGTTTGATAAGAATGGTAACCAAAAAAATTTCCGTTTGATAAGAATGCCAACAGAAAAAAAATTTGTTTGATAAGAATGAAAAACAAAGTACTTTAAACAACTTCATATCATTTATTGCAAATTACATATTTCCATGACTCAAGTTATGCTGACTAAGCCACTATTGGACTTTTACAGACCCAAGACTCTGTCAGCAGCAGTTATGCAAAAACTCAGATATTAAAAAGATGAAAACCATATGAATTGATTATTGACATTGTGAAGAGCTACAACAACCTACGAAAAGATTCAAGTAAAGAGATTCTTTAATTAGTCAACCAAGGTGAAAAACCATCAGGTTAAGTGCAATTTTGTGAAACTAAGAAGTTGCAAATACCTGATATAGATGCTCACACTTGGAAGCCACATCACATGATAGAAGTTTATCTAGTTAATAAAGAAAAAAAAATAAGATAAACATAGAAAGATCACAAAATGACAAGGTGAAACAAATGAAACAGAACCAGAGCAAAGAACAGAGAACAAATAGCAAATTAAAACTGACCTTTTTAAGAGCAAATTAAGGACTGCTATTCGTCCTTAATTTATGATCAGATGCAATGTACTTGTGGGAGGTCCACCAAATCTACGATCCAAAATTCCTCACACATGGCAGCTTCAAGATTGGGCCACATGTATGGAAACCATGCTTCAGCAATGCAAAAGACAGGGCCATATTGAGCATGTGTACTACTAACCTGCCTCAAAATAAACTAGCTGAGAATGCAAGTTGAGTCATGATGGATACAGACCTGATAAAAAAGACAAACAAAAGAAGATACAAGGATAAGAATTATTTGCTAAAACACAATTATCCAGAACCATAAAAACTCAAAAGAAGACATGATTCAGGCGGCCAGCAAAAGGGGACTCCACACCATAACGGAGCTATGAAACAAAGGAAGAACCCAAGGGAATTGAATTTATTACAAAAACAACGGAACCATCTGGTAGTGTTTGCCAGACAGAAACACGAGGGCATACCACTAGCTTATTATTATAATCAAGGGTATATGTGAGGTGTTTACCATCAAAATATTTATTGCTCTAATCAGCTTTCTCGCCTAGAGCTAATCTTAACTTGATTCCAACAACACGGAGAAGAGTTTGATAGGGAAGAAGGCCAACAACTGATGGAAAGAAGAATTCGTACATTTGACAACATAGATGAGAGGCC
Source organism: Aristolochia fimbriata (assembly GCA_019845555.1). Taxonomy (NCBI): domain Eukaryota; kingdom Viridiplantae; phylum Streptophyta; class Magnoliopsida; order Piperales; family Aristolochiaceae; genus Aristolochia; species Aristolochia fimbriata. The sequence goes on along the minus strand of CM034078.1, from coordinate 14,955,112 downwards.
AAATAATAGAAAAAATAAATTAAAAAGATAAAATAAAGGAAGAAGAACTGGTGAGAGAATTCACTCACTTGTTGGAGCAAGGAGGATGAAAAGGAAGAAGGGTTCACAGCAGCCTCTGCCCACACCTTAATGTGGATGAAATGTAATCAGAATTGGTCTTAAACTAGTAAAAAAAGAGGAAGAACAAAAAGCAGCCAGTCATAAACAGAGGGATCGTAATATTTGGGCTGATAAAGAGTTGTATCATGCTAATCTAATAAAGAGAAATGTTTTTATGTTTTTGTTTTTGCATTTTTTGACTTGAAGTTAAACCTACATGTACGTGGCAATAATACGATACACCATTACAGTGTAAAGCATCAATGTAGTCAACGTCAACATAATTGTGCCAAGGCTTTAAAAAATACATGTAAATTCTTACTATAATTGCCAGAAATAGCAGAATAAAATTTTAATTAATGTTAATTTACCAGCTTTAGCTTCGTCAATTGTAGTAGGCTTACGACATCTAAATTCATCCATCTGCCACACTATTGTTGTCTCTCTCACCTATCAAAACAACAAAAATAGATATTAGATTCCATGAACAAAATAAACATGAGCAAGTATTTGTTAGTGACATTATTTGTCTTAGAGCATTACCAGATCATCTATCAACTTCTCTATGTCTTCAAGTGTTAGATCAAGACGATAGCTTGAACTCTAGATGTTGTAACGATGAGCATGAAACGTCTCATTAGGAGAATAGTCTAACTAGAGCATCTATCAAAATACACCTACATCTTATCTTCCTTTTGAATTGTATGGGCTCCTTTCTCTCGGCCACCCTCTTTCTATAGAGAGATAACTTGTAGTGTTTCATCCAATCGAGAGGAGAGCAGATCATTTCCATTGCCAACAACTTTCCATAACCTGTTCCCCTTGCAATTTGCAAATTCAAAGGAGACATACAAATCAGTTTGATTAAAGTCCTCTAAGTTAATAAAGTTGCCTTTTGCCTAATTTCAAGATGCCAACTGAGAACGCTGACTACACATGACCATCAACATATGCAATGAAACTCTTACCACAATTACTTAGTTTTGGAAGCTCATGAGCATAATTGGATGTTCGTTTGCTGGCAGCATTGCAGGGGGAGAAGACTGGTCCCTGACAAAAACTTAGGGGGCTTTACAGAGGGTTTCTGATCTCTGCTTTTATAGGGTCCCTTTAATTAATCAATAACCTAATTAGTCAATATTAGAAGAACACTCGAAATTGTTTACACATTATGTATATCAACAAAGTGCACCTGTATAGTTTGTGGATGAGAAAGTGGTTCCTTGGAGATCTTATTCAAGTTTTTAATGCAAATGCTCGGTCTTTTTGGGCACAAGGCAAACACTTATCTGAAATTACATATTAAGATGAAGTTAAGCATAAGGTGGTGAAAAAGTGAGAGGAAAAATACTTTCCAAAAAAAAAAAAGAAAAGTGAGAGGAAAAAACGCTGGTAATAAAAAAGACATTACCGTAAGTCGTGCTTCATATCAAGGGAAACACACCTGTGTCCCAACTACTGATAGTGCCATTGAGAGGATGGGCAGCACAAGATGTGACACTTCCTGATAATGGAATGAATGTATTCCGTGTCATTTGGTCTGTCGTGCCTTCTTCCTCCAACTTCACTTCAGATGCATTATTTGATTTTTGTGATAGGGCTCTACCCGCCGAGGGAAACCGCTGCCTCGGGTTCCCATTTCTGGAGGCAGGAATCGATGTTGAAGGATGACAAAGAACTCCCCAAAGGTATGGCACTAGAGTTTGTCCTGTTCAAGTTCAGTTTATTCATCGGACTAGCCACAAGTACAATTTGAGATTTTCGGCATAGACCAATAGCTAGATATGGTTTACATATTAAAGTTTATTTTGGTATCAGTGGTATATGAAATTAAAAGACCTGACATGCGAAGTCAAAGTTCAGTAAAGTTTTTGAAAATCAAACAACTAAAAAAAAGTATAGGATAAGCAAAGGTCAACATTCACTTGGGTAAAAAAATATAGATAAGAGTAGGAGACTTCCTAGAAGAGCACTCAAAACTAAGCCCGAAAAGCTGGGCTAACAAACTAACATGTTACAAAAGAAAAAGCAGAAAAAGAAAGAAATAAATAACTTCTCGAGTCTGATAAGTGCAAAGAGTAGAAAACTGAAGCATCTTTTCCAGTTTAAAAAATAAAAAATCAACCATTCTTTCATGCTTTCATACAGAAGTTTAAAAGGATGAGCAAAGATTCACTCTGGGAATCCACTGAAAGGTGCTTTGAAAGAAAAACAAGTAAATTAGCACCTTTGAAGTGACATCTGATGGCCAGATCACTTGTATCAATCATTTTCAAGAAATGAATATATCGCTCCTTGGAACTAGGCAAACAAAAAAGGAAGAAAAAAAGTCATAATTTGCAGTACTTATGCCGGCTTTTAGTAGGAAAATTAAAGCATCTCATCCACTAATTAAAATCAAACCTCTCACAGTCACTAGGTAGAAAATACAGAGCAACATCATCATCATCAAGGAACTGTTTTTGAAATATCCGGGGCCAAACCTCAAACCGAGGTAATAACACTGCTATCAATCTCGTAGGCATTCTTCCCAAAGCTTCAAGGGCTTTATGACCTATTGAGTTTGAATGATAAGCTTCAATGCCATGATAGATATTTCCTTCAAAGAGGGTTCCATGAACCTCAAAGCTTCCTCTAGAGAGTTTCCAAGCATATTTAGTTAGTTTCTTATTTGATACGCTTAAATAATGAAATAGACTAAAACGGCATCACTATTCACCATGATAAAGAAGGAACACTTACCTCCAACTGATGTTCCTTTCCCAATTTTCAGGGTGTGAGATGAGGGTTGTGCTTCCGATCATCCAAATTCTTGATCAGATGACTAGTAGGAGATGAAGAATCTCTCTTGCTTGCCCTTCCTAATGGATGAGCCACAATGGATCTCAAAGATGTTGATGCATCCTCCAAGTTGTCAATAGGCTTTTCAATCTTTTTACTTGTGGCAACCCCCGATTCTTCATTGGAGCTACCACACCTACCCAATTCATTGGTTTTTTTCCCTGAATATGCATCAAATAAGAATGTCTCATTAAGATACCACATCTGCGATAGTTCTACGATATTTAAAGTTCAGAAAATAAACTTCTATTTTTCTTAAACAAGCAAGTTAAATCCACTGAAGCGCATATGGATCCCAGACATTTCTGAGCATCTCACAAATAGATCAATCAGATTATTGGACCTTCCTATAAAGCTCTTGAAGAGAAGCATCTGACTATAAAACTTGAAGTCCAACTCAAGTTTGAGACTAGGTTTGTATACTCAAAATCTGACATGGGATTATCAATAACCCCCTCATGTGGCCCTCTATGTCATTCCAATACAATGAAGAAAGATGCCAAGACAATGCTGCTCTGTTTATAGCTGCTCTACTACAAAAAAGAAAGACATCCAATATGTAATACCTGATGCTTGCACACAAGCATATGTTTGTTTTCTTATTTGATCATTGTGCCGCATACTAGCATCTTTCATGAGCTTTGAGTCAACATTGTTCTTCGCAGTTGTTTCAGACCTCGAGGGGAAGCTTCTCTTGGCAGTTCTACAAATAACATTTTTCATAGGCAAAGTTCTAGTAGAACCTTTCCTCGGCATTAATGCACCTGAAGCTCCTGGTGACTGATAAAATAGCCTTGGCCCCAGATCTCAAGTGGGCAGCCTCAGCTTCTGGAATGAATTTTACTTTGCCAGCTTCAGGAGCCTTAAAGGCCTTATTACCTTTATATAAAGGACTACAGGGCCTTGGGAAATCCATTCCTTTTTTTTTCAGGAATAAATGAGCCTTGCACCATCACTTCATTTATGTCAATGGACTTCTGTTTTTTTCCCTTGACTGTCCATTTTCTCATGTTCTTGGAAACTGGCAGCAGCATCGGACTTATCACTGCTGTTCTCGTTCATGTTGCTCGAGGTAGTTGGGCAATATGAATCTGAATCACGCCTCACTTGACAAGCTTCACAAAACCATATATCTGGAACTTCATCTAGATGGTTCCTCATGCAATATCTAGCAAAGATATAGTTACATAATAAAGGAATATGTCAAATTCTGTTCCTGGCCAATCAATATGAAAGATTAAAGTCAAATCATTCTTAATAAACAGCGTGGTGCCAAAATAACGAAAAAAAAAAAGTAATAATAATGCATGCTTCTTTTTTTATAACAGGTCAGCAAAGAAAATCAATACAGAAAATTGTTTGCTATGGTGCAACGAGGATTGGTTAGACGTAACAATGCAGCATATCCTCCCTCATCTTAAGAAATTACCACTTTCAGTAATAATCACTGAATTGTCACAAAAGAAAAAGTACTACTCACTAAAGTACTTCAAAAAATTTATTAAGAAAACAACTGAAAGCGGAAAAGTACCAGAATGAAAATCATTAGAAATATTAGTGGGTTATAAGGTTGAGGAACAGGCCTCCTAAGCGATTAGCCATTTTGGGATAGAACCAAGTTCAATCTTACTAGGTTTCAGCACAGGCACTCATGTATCTCACCACAGTTAAACTATGAATGTGTAGGAACCCAAGGCAGCCCTTCAATGAGGGGGTACGTCATGTATTAATTTCACAAAATTCACAAATAGAAAATTTTAGGTTTTATTAGTTATGCTTATTATGTGTATAATGTCTGCTTAACTCCTTTTTCCATCTCTCCTTGTTACCCATTTTTTATTATTGACCTGAAGAAATAAAACTTCAAGACTAGAAAATAGTTATTGCAACATTCCTAAAAATTAATGTACAGCCCCTAATGTCTTCTTCCACAATCAACCATGTATAACATTGCCATCCCCCTCTAAAAAACAGATAATTATGATAATAAATTATAATACATAATTTTTTTCAATTAAGGCCTGTCATTCACAATATTTATTAGTTGTTATTAGAAGGCAACTTCCCAACTCCTAACCAAAATGTTTTCAAAACCCAACTACTCTCGCATACAACATTTCTCACTCCAAACAACTAGCTGAAGGCATTTCAGATACAAATACAAATTGTCTAGGCCTATAATGATATGTTGGCCTAAGAAACATAAAGATAATAAAGAAAAACGTTTAAGAGATAACAAAGTTAGCATAAACACCGCTTATGTTGGTGTTGGAAGCAACTTCGCCCGAAGTTGACTCAGAATTTAATTTTCAGGGTCAAGGACAGGCGCATCCCTTCGATAAAAGAGACCTGACCCTCCAACTCAGGCCGAAGTCTTGTCGAAGTCTGCATTCAATCCGACTCACTTGGCCAATCAAACTCAGATTTTCAGGAAGTCAAACTAGTTCTCGACTTTTCGGTCACACCACTGCAATAACATTTAAACTAGCCAATCTCTCCAAATTGACTATACAATTTTGTTAGAAAAATTGTAGCATGGTATTTTGGTAATTTACAGCAATCATATGAGTTGTTTAGGAGTTGGACTTCCTTTGATTTAATGCAATCTTTCATTATTTTTTAGTGTTCTTTACAAAAGCCGACTACAATCACTACATCACACCACCAATCAAACCCACTTGAAATAAAAATGGTTAAAAACTGTTGCTAACCCACCATCAATATTTTACTAAGGTCCATGAATAGTCTATGAAGGACAAAGTTGATGCTGCAACTTCTACCTTCCACAGTCTAATACGATGCAAGATAATCCATACTGAATAGCAATTCACGGATCCATTTAAAGATATACATAGAAACTTACATGTGTTCAGACACTTGATTGCAGTCATCACAAAGAACCATCAATTCTGCATAGCAAGGGACACCACAGATGCTGTACACTTCTTCCTGAAAAATAATTCATTATTTCAAAAAACTTGCAGGAGATGCATATTCTTTATTACGCAAACTCCTGAGCAAAAAGGATAGCCTAATCCGAAAATGTGGAAGTTCAAGAGTTAATAGACCAACATGACCACTTGCGTAATATAGAGAAATTTAGAGACAAGTTACACGTTGTTTAAAACTTGTACTATGGAACTTATAAACCTATTGATTGGAGAACTAGTTTAGGAGATTTGGCTTCCAAAGACATGAGGAATGGAGTCTCGCATTGATGGATATAAACTTAAGACGACGTACGAAGCTATTGCAGTACGAAACAGTTCACGGACCAAAAGAAATTAATCGAAGTTATTGAACTCGATCCACGATTATTTACCTGGCCAACGATTCGTATCATAAACCAGGTAGTAAAGCATGAGATCATAGAGAAACAAACAACATAAAGCTCCGTAAAAATTTGGTAGATAGGAGCAAAATGACATCAAGAGAAACAAAGAGACTAAAAAGATCAGATCTGAAATATAGAAGTAGTGGCCGATGATTGAGCAAAATGCAAGCGACCCGTCGAACAAACAAAAAGCCAGACAAGCAAAAGCAAACTACCATCACAAAAAAAGAAAGTCGCAGAAAGTAGACAACGCGCACATTTCTATAGGTTTTGGAAAAAGAATTTACCATTCGATCTCTTCGGCAGACGTCTCTTCCTCATTGCGCCACCCAAACCGCCAATGCCCGTCCCCCTCTCGAACACCAGGAGAACAAAACCGACGCGTCCTCCCTCTCTGTCCCACCAATCTGCACCTATTCCGCCGTGAAAAAGGAAGCGGAGGAGGAGCAAAACCCGAGCTCTCCCAGCAGTGTTCCTTCCTACCAGAGCAGCCTCCCGACCAAAAATAGCATTCACCCCTCTGCCTTTTTAACTGGAGCTTTCCGAAAGTGAATTTCTGCGTGTACGGTATGCATCTTTCGGGACGGTAAAGGGGAGTCGGGACGGGAAGGGGAGTCGGGATGGGGAGGGGGATGAAGAAGGGTGACATATATAGTATTGAGGGGTAATTTTGGTATTAAAATATAAAAAATGATGCAGCCGTTAGAAGATGCGTTCTCACCGTTAAAAAAAGTGAGAACGCGGGCGCACCGCCCGCTCCTTTTTATTTTATACTAACTTTTTCTGTTGTCGTTTCCATTGTCAATCATTTTACACATGCTAAACTAAATAAATATCACAAGAATTTGGCAGCATTAAACAGATAAACATACTACAAGCACAAAGAATATGGATGATGAACACTTGTTGGTCAAAGTACCTCTTTGTGACGTTGGAAGGCAGCGGATGTTCTTCCTCCACGAAGATCCCCTGCATATATAATACCTTGTTTGTTGGCCCCAAAAATAATCTATTGAATAATCAATAAAGGAAAAGGAAATTATATGGATCTTTATACAAAAGAAGGGCAAAAATATAAGAAGAGCTACCCAAATCTAATTATCCAGGACTTGGAATATAAATTTATTTTTCTATTATCCTAGGCATGTAAGCGGAAGTTGATCCAGCCTTCAGAAGACATGAACAAAAGAAATATGATATAAAACGTATCTTGTAAGCTACAGAAAGAGAAGCCACAAAATTTAATACAACTGACCCAATTTTTCATGTTTAGTTGAATGCTATTGAGTGAACTGTGTGAATTTGAGGTGAGCTGAACATACCGGATAGTGCCTAAGCCGCCTGTCCCATGCATAAATAACTCCGTTGAGACCGGATGCAAACAATCTGCAGAGAAAAATACAGGTATCCCTTAGTTCAAGTAAAAGAACATGAAAACCTTAAGTATGCGGATAGAATTAACACCTCAAATGAAGGACTGCTTGTATTTTTATGTTTTTGTACAACTTAAAGCCCCTAATGAACAGCTAATGTTACTTTAAAAGTAAATTAGAGGAAAAATTGTTTTAATTTCAGTATCCTAAAATATATCATGTTAGACAACGGAGCTTGTAAAATGACAGAAAAAAGTTGGATGCAAAGTGTAGGTCTAGTTTTAAGAGTCAGCCAAAAGCTCCATCTGTATTTCTTTGTCAAAAATTATAAAAAAAATGTTTTTTCTCAAGTTTATACTCCAAAGGAGAATAAGTTGGCATCCTTGCATTGTCATCAGTGGTAAGACCAACATCAGATATGCCGAAGGTAATATCATCTCTAGCTTATCCTTCATAGGAATAATAAGTGAGCCTAATAAGTGTAAAGGTGTAGTGCTATAACTCATTCTCTTTACCTTTCATAGGAATAAGAAAAACACATATACTCACTAGAGATAAGTACAATAATCTCAAATCTCGAGGGTAATATCATCTCTAGCTTATCCTCATCATCCAAACAATGTTCATTTTCATTTCGATTCACAAAAACATATAAAACTATCTTTTCTTCACTTTGAACTTCATGGATAAAGTGTTCTTTCCATGCTTTATGGACACTTCTTTATCTTGTTGAAAACTTGGAAGTGTCATCATGGGGCACCCCCAATACAAGTAGTAAGACAACATAAAATACATCTATGCTTTGCAAAATATTCAAGTAACAAATTTGACATAGCATACAAGTGACACTTTTTCAAGTCTTAAAGTCCATTTACAACAGTAAACATGGCATAGCATACTCTTCTCCAGTTAACCAGTTAAAAATTAGAAGAAATTAATACTTATTGAGAAAATAACACTAATTTTATTAAAAACAGAACAGGCAATTAGAAAATAGAAAAGAATTAAAATAGAAACATTGTAATAATTTTATTACTGCCACTAATTATTTCAAAAGAAAATACCATTACAACAATCGGACTAAAAGTTACCTTCCATCGAGGCCTCTATATCGTCTACATAAATTCAAATACTAAGAAACTATAGAGAGTGTAGTTTTTCTTAATGTCGAATACAATCACTAAGGAATACATCTACAAAACAATTTAATATAGTTGCTCCAATAAATGGAATAAAAGAATTTCACCTGAACAGCTTGCTCAAAGCACATGAAATTCCAAGTTCTTGGATCTGTTTATGCCATAAGGGATAGATCTATTCACATCAATGAGGTGAAACATTCGTGAGACAAGAATCCATGTCAAATCTCCATGCATCATCATGTTGCTTAAGCGCATCTTTCTCCACCAAAATTTCTTGTGCAGATTCACCCTTTGGTGACTTGCCATCTTTCCTTACCCAAATAATCAATTTGGATGGGTCCAAATTGTGTGTGGCTTAATGGAGGGTCACCTGTCCTTACAACTAATTTGACAATAGAGACCTACAATAATCTGATTGAGCCTTTGTTTAAGTGATCACATTCAGGTCCCTAGTATGATGTCTTGAGTTCTAGGCTCGCCATGAAAATTGGGATGTGGGAAATAGCAGGTGAAAAGGGAAAAAAAATAATATTACTAGTTGAAGAAGAAAACAACATGGAACTAGATGTGGAAGAAGGGAGAAATACAAAGAATTACAACCACATATTACAATGAAAATTCTCAGATACACAAGAATTAGAGCCGTATTGGCTAATTCCAGCACTCTAAAATGGAAAAATGCATAAGTACAGCACCAAATAAATGCTAAGCAAGAGCAAGAGAGATGGATTGTTTTGATAATTTGCAGAAAAGACAAAAAAAATGAAATTTAAACCAGGAAAAAAATCTCCCATCAGGAACACGGAATTTTAGGGAAAGTAGAGAGAGAGAGTGAGTGCATTAGTACAACACCAAATAAATGTTAAAAAAAAGAGCAAGAGAGATGGATTGTTTTGATAATTTACAGAAAAGACAAAAAAATGAAATTTAAACCAGGAAAAAAATCTCCCAACAGGAACATGGAATTTTAGGGAAAGTAAAGAGAGAGAGAGAGAGTGCATTAGTACAACACCAAATAAATGCTAAGCAAAAGCAAGAGACATGAATTGTTTTGATAATTTACAGAAAAACAAAAAAAATGAAATTTAAACCAGGAAAAATATCTCCCATCAGGAACACAGAATTTTAGGGAAAGTAGAGAGAGAGAGAGAGGGGGAGAGAGAGAGAAGAGAGAGAGAAAAAAGAGAGAAAAGAGAGAGAGAGAGAGAGAGAGAGAGAGAGAGAGAGAGAGAGAGAGAGAGAGAGAAAAGAGAGAAAAGAGAGAGAGAGAAGAGAGAGAGAGAAAGTGAGAGAAAGCGAGAGACCAAAGAAAAGATACATACCTCTTCCAACGGACTCCAGATTTCAATCCCAATGGAGAAATCCCAAATGGAATAAGAGCTGCCAATAGGAGAAAAGCCACATGGGGAGACTTGCAGAGAGGCCGTAGTGAGGAGCCTCATTAACTGAAAGAGAGGCAGCGACAGCGCTTTGGTCGTTTAGGTTTATGCTTCATAATTTCGTGGGTTGTGGGCGGATAGCTTCCTCGTTTCCCATTGGAAGAGAACAAGGGCAAGAGGGTGACGGGCCGACGGGCGACGGGCGACCGGGCGATCGGCAACCATCAAGCGGCAGCCATCAAGCCGCTAAGGACGAAGCGGCAAGTGACGAGCAGGAACCGGGAAACCTAGCTTGATGGAGAAGAACGACGAGAGTCGGGAGGGCAGAAAAATGAAATAAAACGCTTAAGTGAAATGTAAAAGGGTATTTTGGGTATCGAAAAATAACTTCTTAACCGACGTTTGTTATCCGCGTTCGCACCGTTAAAAAATGTGCGAACGCGGCCGCACGGTAGCCCGGTCCTAAATTTAAATCAGGGACTTTTTCACTAAACAGTTTATTATTATAACAAGTAAGAACATTTATTTTATCAAGCATATGCGGTGCTAAAGAACCTCGCACTGACATTATCATCTAATATCTGCAAGACTCTTGCATTTGAGCCTGCAATGCAACGGGGAGTCTTGAATTGGACGATGGTAGACCCAAGGCTCTGGTAATGTTCGGCTATCCTTCCGAACGTTCCTTTCGCCACTATTCGCAGCTCCAAAGCGTCTAACCACCTGCTCTTTCTAGCGGTTATGTAGCCAGGCTCGGGGAGCGATTGATCCAAGTAACTGCAACATTTCTGCAAGATTTCTTTGCTGGGCACACGACTCGTCAGTTCCCAGAATATCACGTAATGACCCGGTTCCGTCGATGAATCGGCGTAGCTCGTGTAGTCCACGATTTCCGCTTTCTCCTCCGTTAATAACAGCTCCGATGCTTCCTCCATCACGAGTTGCAGATCTCTCTCTGTTGTTTTGTCTACGGAGATGTTTAATAACACGTTCTTCCTGTGCAGGAATTGGAGCTCTGGGGAGGAATTGTACAAGCCCGTTACCTTCACAATGTCCCCTAATCTGTACCTGTACAGACCTGCCCGCTCGCGCGAACATAAAATTATAAAACGAACCCCTCTAATTACGTACATTTGCAAAAGAAATTTGGACCTACCTGCGTAGTTTGTGATTACGATTTCATAGATTTCTCCGACTTTCACTTCCGTTAGGCGAACAGGGTCGGATTCCTCGTACAATCCCTCCTCTGTTTTGGTCTCGGTAAGATATGATCTCTTAAGAGGGATGAACTCCAAGTACACACTACTGGGACAGGCGGCGTATACATATACATTGGAATATTCTACACTGATCGGAGGTCTAATGTTTATCGCAATCAATCCCTCCGATGAGCCATAAACCCTGCTCACAAATCCAAATTTATCACCAGCGTAATGTCTCAGCTTACCCACATACGCCTCCATCGACCCAGTTAAGATCGTCGTCACAAATTTCGCTTGAGGCCACAGTTCCGGGATCAAACCGTACCAGTTCTCAGATTGCAGAACCTTGCATTTTTGGTAAATGGAATCGGCCAAGCCTGGATCGGGTTTCAGAAGTTTAGAGACGCTCTCCCTCACAACAGGGTCAGAGACTCTGATATCGCTGAGAACCCCTTCTCGAATGTCACCGCAGAGTTCCTCCCAGATCGATTCAAATGCTCGGAACGCTTCCACCATAAGGTTACAGAAGAATGCTTCAAAGTACCGGATTTGATCGCGGTGAAGAAGCCCGCAAAGGAAATAGCAGTACAGAGACTGTCGATAATCGAGAGCGATTGCTACTTCTTTGGGATTGCAGGGCTCCAGTAGTTCTATTTCATTTCCCTTCATCTCCGAGGAGGATTGATAGTAGAGGTGGCTTGAGACGGGACCGATGTCTAGTCCGCCCTTTGATTTATGCCGAGGAGAAATGAACAAGAACCTTAGGAACATCCCTTCAGTCACCGAGAACTCTCTGCTCATCAAAACAATTGATATTCAATCAACCATTGTTGAGTTAAAATGTGTTGAGATCAGTAGTTTGTTTGGTTTACAATATAATTACCTCAATGCATAAGCTAGACAGGTGGTGTGTAGTGTTACTGTACTTGATAAGGCGAGATTGAAAGGCACAAGTTTGGGTTTTCCTCCTGTAGTCCCGCTGCTGCATTGTGATCAAACAAATTAATTAACCAGTAATTAATGTTTATCTTTAAGAAGAAAGAGAAGAATTGGGATTAGCGAACCTCCAAGATAAGGCCGTGAAGGGCTTAGCAGCGAGAAGTGGCGAAGCATCCCCGTCTGCAATTCGGTTGATATAAGGCATCAAATCATGGTGAGAAGCCAAGGGAACGCACTTCCGAAACGTCTCTTCGTCCCACTTCCCATCGAGTCCAAACTTCTTCAAGTACTCTGCTTCTCCATTCTCCTTGAGGATTCTCTCCAGTACCTCTCTCTGTACCCTCTCCGCGTCTTTCGTTTCCGCCTCGAAGACATCTATGAACGTCTGCATCTGCTTCTCCATTTTCTTCTTCTCTACAAGAGTTTTTTTTTTTTTTTTTTTCCTCGATCGATCGTGGAGTATTTGAACTCTGTTCGACTTAAGGAGCCGAGATTACGGAAAAAGGCAGAAACAGCAGCGCGTGCTTATTAGTTATTACCAAGAGGTCCGCGTTGCAGAAGATCTCTGAAGCCAGAACTGAGGAGACTGTATACACCATAACATTAGCAAATTACAGCCGACACTGAGAAGATGTTGGCTGTCTCTGGCCTCAGCTTCCGCTTCTGACTTTCAGTCAATCGGATTAATCGGCTTCGGATTTAGTGATTCAGATTTGGTATGACGCTCTTCATTCGGAACAAGTGCCGTGTGGCACTCTTTGTAATTTTAATTACCCACGATTTTTTTTTTTTTTATGGAAAGCATGCATGGATATATACATTCTGATTTGCCTATTCGTGTGCTCGAACTCATGGTTAAGGTGTACTAGAAGTCACCTAAATTGGGTGTCAATTTTACTCTTTTCTTTTAAATTATAATTGGAGAATGATTTATTTTTATTTTGGTTACCTGATTTTTAAATTACCCAATTACCCATCTTCTATTTGAAACGGATATGGATAATATCTATTTGGTACCTTATTACCGGAATAGTAATTTGATAATTTATTTATTATATATATATTTTTAATTAATCTCACTTATTATTTTCTTAACAGAATTCTAAGTAATTTTATTGGTTTTAATTATAATTATGGACATGATAATTGCTTTATTCTTTAAAATTTCATTAGTACTTTAATTTGTTGTGTTATATTAATTATACTTTTTGTGGTTTTTTAGATATTTATTAAGTTTTATATAATAAAATTAATAAAAATAATCTTTACCATATATATACCCGATTACACGTTTAACAGGGTAACCCAGTAAAAAATTCGGATTCGAAATAATAATTTTTAATTTGGGCGAAACTGGTAATATGTAAGGGACAGGATAATCGAAACGGTTAACAAAATACCCAATACCCATTTTAATTGTTACCCGATTACACCCCTCTGTGTAGCGTTCTTTATTAGTACATCCGCACACTGATTTGCTAGCTTCTCTATATTCACGTACTAGTTAGACGCTATGCATCTGCTCCATTCTCTGCTTGTACATTGTTACCAATGATATCAGAGTCCAGTGTGGAAGGACTACTCCCTTATCGATCTTATCAATAGTAAGGAATCGCCATCAACTGCGGCTGTGGAATAAAAGTGTGAAGCATATAAGGGGTTACTAGTAAGGCATGTGTCTCGACTGAGTTATTTGTTCGATTATGTAATGGCTATAAGGCTATAAGTTTCGGTGATCTACACAGTACTCTAAGGATCCATCGAAATTTGCTTTTAGGGTATCAAGGGTTGGAGGTTTCCTAGCTAGTTAGACGAAGCCCGGGCTGTTTGAGTTATTATCATAACTCCTTGTACTAACCTCCAAAGCATTCAAAAGAATAAATTAGGAGAAACATTAAAAACCCACTCTTTAATCTTTATCATAAATTCTATTAACATAAGAACATTTATTTCAAGCATAAGCGGTGGATTCAAGCATAAGCGGTGGATTTTACTAAATAATTTATTATCATAAGAACATTTATTTCTTCAAGCGTATGCGGTGCTAAAGAACCTGGCACTGACATTATCATCTAGTATCTGCAAGACTCTTGTATTGGAGCCTGCAATGCAACGGGGAGTCTTGAATTGTACGATAGTAGAGCCAAAGCTCGCATAATGTTCGACTACCTTTCCAAACGTTCCTTTCGCGACTATTTGCAGCTCCAAAGCTCCTAAACCCCTGCTCTTTCTGGCGGTTATGTAGCCAGCGTCGTGGAGAGTTTGATCCAAGTAACTGCAACATTTCTGCAAGATTTCTTTGCTGGGCACACGACTCAGTTCCCAGAATATCACGTAATGACCCGGCTCCGTCGATGAATCCGCGTAGCTCGTATGGTCCACGATTTCCACTTTCTCCTCCGCTAAGAACAGCTTCGATGCTTTCTCCATCACGAGCTGCAGATCTCTCTCTGTTGTTTTGTCTATGCAGATGTTTAATAACACGTTCTTCCTGTGCAGGAATTGGAGCTCTGGGGAGGAATTGTAGAAGCCTGTTACCTTCACTATGTCTCCCAATCTGTACCTGTACAGACCTGCGAAGTTTGTGATGACAACTTCGTAGATTTCTCCAACTTCCACTTCTGTTAGACGAACAGGGTCGGATTCCTCGTACAATCCCTCTGCTTTGGTCTCGGTAAGATATGATCTCTTGAGAGGGATGAACTCGCAGTACACACTACTGGGACAGGCGGCGTATACATATACGTTGGATTCAACACTGGTCGGAGGTCTGATGTTTATCGCGACAATTCCCTCTGATGCGCCATAAACACCACTCACAATACCCAATTTATCACCAGAGTAATGCCTCAGCTTACCCGCATATGCCTCCATCGACCCAGTTACGATCGTCGCCACAAATTTTGCTTGCGGCCACAGTTCTGGGATCACACCGTACCAGTTCTTCGATTGCAGAACCTTGCATTTTGTATAAATGGAATCGGCCAAGTATGGATTGGGTTTCAGAAGTTTAGAGACGCTCTCCCTCACAACGGGATCAGAGACTCTTTCATTGCTTAAAACCCCTTCTCGTATGTCAGCGCATAGTTCCTCCCAGATCGATTCAAAGACTCGGAATGCTCCCACCACTAGGTAACAGAAGTAGGCATCGAAGTACCGG
Organism: Aristolochia fimbriata; assembly: GCA_019845555.1. NCBI lineage: Eukaryota > Viridiplantae > Streptophyta > Magnoliopsida > Piperales > Aristolochiaceae > Aristolochia > Aristolochia fimbriata. The sequence goes on along the minus strand of CM034078.1, from coordinate 14,939,643 downwards.
ATTTGATCGCGGTGAAGAAGCCCGCAAAGGAAATAGCAGTACAGAGATTGTTGATAATCGCGAGCGGTTGCTATTTCTTTGGGATAGCAGGGCTCAAGGAGTGCTGTTTCATTTCCCTTCTCCGAGGACGATTCATAGAAGAGGTGGCTAGAGATGGGACCGATGTCTAGTCCGCCCTCTGATTTACGCCGAGGAGATATGAACATGAACCCTAGGAACATCCCTCTCTTCACCGAGAACTCTCTGTTTAAACAATTAATCAAGCATTTGTTTCAAGGAATTGTTGTATTACACATGTGGTGATCAGTATATATAGTTTGGTGTAGAATACCTCATTGCATAAGCGAGACAGGTGGTACGGTGGATTACTTTACTTGCTAAGGCGAGATTGAAAGGCACAAATTTGGGTTTTCCTCCTGAAGTCCCGCTGCTGCATTGTGATGAACCATACCAGATTATACTGTAATGTTAATCTTTGAAAAGAAAAAGAAGAGTTAGAGAGTTAGCGAACCTCCAAGATAAGGCAGTGAAGGGCTTGGCAGCAAGAAGTGGCGAAGCATCCCCGTCTGCAATTTGTTTGATATAAGGCTTAAAATCCTGGTAAGAAGCCAAGGGAACGCACTTCCGATATGTCTCTTCGTCCCACTTTCCATCGAGCCCAAACTTCTTCAAGTACTCTGCTTCTCCATTCTCTTTGAGGATTCTCTCCAGTGTCTCTCTCTGTACCCTCTCCGCGTCCTTCGTTTCCGCCTCGAAGACATCTATGAGCGTCTCCATTTTCTTCTTCTGTACAAGAGTTTTTTCCTGCGATCATCGAGTATTTGAACTCGTTCACCTTAACGACCGGAGATTTCAAGAATGCAGAAACAACAGGCAACAGCGCATGCTTATTACCACGAGGGTCCGCGTTGCAGAAGAACTCTGAAACCAGAACTGACATGACTGCATACACCAGAATATATTGGCAGTCTTAGGCCTCTGCGTCCATTTCTGACTTTCAGTCAAATGGGAGTTGAGAGATTTCAAGTTATTATCAGTTACAAGCAGAGAAAGGAAATTCAGCCTAAACAGTACCAGTAATACAATGAAAGAAGAACCTCGCTCTGACATTATCGTCCAGTACTGCAACATTGGCTGGTTGGACCAGGTAATGCCAGAACCAATGTCTGGTCCATTGCCCTTCGATTTATATCGAGTAGAACAACGTGATGAACATTCTTTCTTTCACCGAAAACTCTCGGCTTCAACAATCAACCAATTAATCAAGCTTTTGTTTCAAGGGTTTGCCATTGTCTTCATTGAGGAACAAGTTCCGAATTTGATACCTCAAGGCATAAGGCGACACAGGTCGAGGCCTGTAGGTAGGGATTAGGGGTGGGCATCGGGTCGGGTTTTTTGGGTAACCCGACCCGACCCGACCCGAACCGAAAAATGCTGGTTTGGATTTTCAAATCCAACGCGCGGGTCGGGTTCGGGTTTGGGAATCCAAACCCGACCTCGGGTCGGGTCGGGTTCGGGTTTACTCAAACCCGACCCGCGGGTTTTTATTTTTTAATTTTTTATATATTTTTCTTAATTTATTTAAACATATATATATAAAAAAAATCGGGTTTTTCGGGCCGGGTTCGGGTTTTGCCAAAACCTGTCGGGTTTTAGTCGGGTCGGGTCGGGTACAAGTTTGTAAAATAGTAGTTCGGGTCGGGTTCGGGTTCTGGTTTTAAAACCCGTGCGGGTTTTTTACGGGTTCGGGTTTCGGATATGTAAATCGGGTCGGGTTTGGGTTTTCAAAAACCCGACCCAAACCCGACTCGTGCCCACCCCTAGTAGGGGTGGATTCGAGCCAAGTCGAGCCCGAACGTATGCCTGTTCGAGCTCGGCTCGGTATGGAAAAGGTGAACTCAAGCTCAGGCTGAGTTCAGCCACGAGCTTGTAGCAGAGCTCGAGCTCGAGCTCGTTCGATTTTGTCGAACTCGAGCTCGATCTCGAATGGTTCGTAAAAAGAAAACCCACTAAAGAAGCTATGTGCCTGAAAAAAAATAAAAAAGAAAATGAGGGTAAAGATGGAAGATGAAGAAGAACGAAATAAAAACTGTCTTTTCGAAAATAATAAAATATTAAATAAAACAGAGACTTTTCAAAAACTATTTACGTCAAATGATGTAAGTTATAAATGTCTGACTTTTTAAATATTAAAATATTTAATAAAAAATTATTAAATTAAATAGACAAGCCGGTTTACAAGCCGACAAGCCGAACTCTTGAGAAATCGAATTCGGCTCGAAAAGCTAAACAAATTTTTTTATTTGTTCAAGTTCGGTTCAGGCTCATAATTAACGAGCTCGACCCGAATAAAATTCTAGCCGAGCCTGAGCTACTCGCGAGTTGGCTCGGCTCAAAGCCACCCCTACCTGTAGGGTTACAGAATTCGATAAGGCATCATTGAAAGGCACGAGCTTTGGTTGTCCTCCACAAGTCCAGCTGGTGAAATATGAATAGAGATGGTAAATGGAGAAAACCATTCTAGGACGCCTTGAAAGAGTTCCAAAGGAAAGAGAGTGACCCAACCTCCAAGATAAGTGTCGCTCGCTATACGTGAGTAACTTTCTAATTAAAAAAAAAATATTACTTTAGAATGCAAGTGAACGTGTCGCGTAAGTAATAAAGTGGACTGAAGAGTTCAGATGTCGAACCTACAAGGATTATGTATAGACTAAGTATTAAGCGCGCATCCTAATAGCTATAACTAACCGAAGAAAAGGATAATCAATTAGGGATAAAATATACACACTAATTAGGACCCGGTCAAGAGATAACTACGATAGTCTATTTAAAAATAGAAGTAGGGGTGTGATTTCACGTCTTCGTGCTCCATATCTAACCTATTCTAGCATTCAAATATTTCATCAAACACTTGGTGGACCCTGGAATTTCGTATGTATGGGTCTCTTCGGAGACCACCGCAACCGTGTCCTCTATTCTGACCCTCTAATCTTTCAATTGAAGGACTAGAAAGAAAACCCACTACACGTAGCCTATAAGTCACATATGGCGGTGGGTTATTCCTAACTCCACACACAAATCCCCTAGCTAGACCTCCTAACTAGGTAGAACGCACGTTGCCTAATACAAGTCTACTCAAATCTACCTTCTCGAGATCGAGTCGGGTTGTTAAATATCAATTAAGAACTCGCTAAACAATTAATTGAATACTAAGCATGCATTAGACACACCACATAATAAAATCATGCTCAAATCACTAAACTAACCACATACATTGAAAGAGTGCACTACATAACACCCCCAAACTGGGGTTTAAATACACATCATGTCAAAATGTAAACACAATCTCAAATCCAAACTTAATATCATACTCAAGGTACACACAAATGAAAGCAAATGAGAAAGAAGAGCAAGCTAGGAGTATATAACACTTCTTGAAGTATCAATCCTCCTCCCGAATGAAGATCTCTTTAAGAAATGGCCCCAAAATTCTCCCTTGAAGCTTTGGCACAAACCCTAGACGAGCCTAGGTCGACTCCCCAAGTCCCAAGTCCGAATCCTTGAGCTTTCCCCAAATCCCATATTTATAGCGTGCAAGCCCGTGACCAAATGACATATGGAGCTCGGGGAAGCGCTACAACGCCGGGTCACTTAAACAACACAGAAAAGAGCAAAAACGCAGAAAAGTCCCCGGTCGGGCACTTTCTATGGCGCCCAGACCCTGTGCGCTATGGCACTGAAATCCTGCGCAAGGGCGTTGCAAGTCGCACTTTTTCACCATGGAGCAGAGCCTGGCGCCATATGGCGCCCAGACCCTGCACCTCTTTTAAATTGGGATGAGAACTTCGTTTTTTGCCCGATTTGCTTAGGACTTCTTTCGTTGTTCTTCTTATTGCATTTTCCTTGTGTTCCTTATAATAAACAAGTAAGACTAAGTCAAATTGCTCCTATTTAGGAAAATTTTAGGTATATAAATCATAATACAAATGCATGCAGTCAAATACCCCCAAACTTAAAATGTTGCTTGTCCTCGAGCAACAACTTGCTACACAAATTCTAAATAATCTATCTTACATGCTAGTAATGAAAAACCATGCAATTTAACACAAAAAATAAAAAATCGTGTTGCTCGGCCATCACTTGTAGTCTCTCTTCAGAGACTAACTTGCTTTCCACTCACTTTTTTCCACACTCATCAAGTTCCTTAGTCCCCATAGCCATGGTTCTCTCCTTCAAACTACTAACTTATGAACTTTAAGAATTCTCATTAGCGCTCTATACTATAGTCTCTCATTCCGCCTTCCACGAATGGTGAAGAAGATCATTAGGACTTTCATTTATGTTGTAATAGGGCTTGGGGTATGGGTAGGATCACAAGTGAGTACATGAGGTAGATTCCTCTTCAATGTATAACCCAACCCTTTAAAGCAAGTTCTAACGTTCAAGTATTCCCCCAAACTTTTGCTCAAACTATTGTGAAACAAATTCCCCTTCTCTTTTTCTTTATTTTTTCTTCTTTTTGTATGCCAATTGAGCATGGGGTGGAGATAACCACTTAACCGTTTGACGTAAAATTTCATGATTCCTGAGTCGCAAAGGCCCGGTTACTAAGTAAAGCAGTCATTGCTCCCTTGGCTTTCACAATTTGTATCCTCTTTTTTTTTTTTTTTTTTTTTTTCTAATTACTCCAAAATTATTTTCAGGTTGAGCCATGCACCAAGAGGGATAGGTGATGTAAAAGAGGATCATAATACAATCAAGCTGGATTTATATCATGGATAACAATAGAAATAGATCATGGCCCAACTTAGTTGACTAGGGAGTATACTGGGTTGGCTAGAAAGGCCCAAACTCATAAAAAATTGCCTAACTCATTTTTTTGGGTTGCAATCTTTAATCTTTCGTTTCAAGCTTCCTTTGAAACTAGTTTTCAAGCTTCTAAATAAATTTTTAAACTCATAAACCAAACATTCCATATTCCCAAACTATGTCATGTTGACTTCAAGAAAAAGAATTGTGAGTGGTGTTGTGACATATAAATGAGTCAGTCTCTTAATCATATTATACAAGTGTGTTGCGAGCATGGAATTTTTAGTCTCGAGTTAAACAACATGGTTGCATCACAAATCACACACAATGCAAGATAAATATACATGTAGCATGGTACCCTCCCCAAAACTTAAATTCAACATTGTCATCAATGTAGATCATAATAGCAAATAAAAAGTGAGTTAAGAAATCTCCCTAATGTTGCTCCCATTAAGAGTGCTCATAGAACCCTGTGAAGAACATGAACTCATGCACACATGTGAGATCAAACATATGGAAGAAGTATATAGGATTCCAACGGTCTTATTTTAAAAATATAAAACTACAATTTATTGAACACCAAAAAACAAAAAAAATGGGCAAACCAAAATGCACATGTTGGTGAAGTTTCAAAAGATATAATTTGCAAATAAACATTAGCTCGCAAGTAGAATTCTATCACTACATATGGTCGCTTTGGGGCTTTAAAAGGTGAATGCCTTGTGTGGAGCCCCCTCTTTCATAACCTCATAAATGCCCCTCAAAAGAAGGGGGCAGAATTTTAAAGGATATATAAATTTTTCACTAAATCCTGCCCGGCGCCATATGACACCCAGTCCTGTTCATGGCGCCATGCACCAGAAGCTATTTTTGCCTAGCCTATTACATCGTTTGGCGCCCCATGGTGCCCTATGGCGTCCCATGTGGTGTTGTATAGTGCCATACCAAGTGCTCAATCCACTTCAATTCCACTTGTTTTGCTTAAAAAAAAATCCACCCACATGTTTCACTATCTATCTACACTAAATTTAACTGATTTAATGGGTTCTAACCACTTATTTTTAAAAAATCAATTCTATTATATTCCTACAATTTTACTTTCTTGGGTTACCTCCCAAGTTGCACAATGTTTAAAGTTCTTGGCTAGATTTGTCCACCATTCCTTCTGGATCAAAAGGAAAGCTCAACCACTTTTATTTTATCATATCTCTACCTTTGGTAGAGCAAGAAGGTGGCTCCCAATGAATTTGGGAGTAGTAGGTGGTGACATTTGGGATTCTTCAATTCAAAATGTGCAAGATGCCTCAACTCCCCTCCAACCTCTCATAACAAGAAACACAATTTCGAACTTGAGGTTGGTTCATATGGTGGGAGGATGAACTCATCTAGCTCATCTAGGTTTAGTCTTCCCCCTGTTAGCATTTTATATGTGGCTCTGCTCAGAACTATCTTGTATGTTTAATTTTACATGATTAATAAATTTTATTTGTTGCATGCATTAATTTTTTGTCCATGGATTTCATCCCTTTGGCTTTGGATCACTGGGAGGTGGGTGTCTTCATGACACTGTGTCATGGAGCCTTGTGCTCAAAATTCGTCCGGGTCATTGAGGTGAGAATTGAGGCAGCTCACTTAGACCTTTGTATGTTTAGATGACCTTATAAGGGGTGTTGGGCGTAGGACCATACACTGACCTGGATGTCCCATCACCATACAATATTGTGTGTGTCACACATAGGACGGGTGACCAGTGATCTGGTAAATAGGCCTTGAGCCTATGAGACCGATCACCTCCGAGTCTAGCTTCCTTTGATCTTAAGAATTGGCCTGACTACTGTTAGGGTGTATAATTCTTTTGGAGTGGAATTGATAGCATTGATGATGCTTTTTGGTGCATCAAACCACTCTGTAGAATTAGTATTATTAACATTGTCGGGAGGTTATTATTCCAATAGAATCTCAACCAGGGGCAAAATCATAATTTTGGCATAAATCGATAAACTCGGGAAATTATCGATTTACTCAATTTATGGATATTCCTATTCCCATAATTGGTTTTATGAAAGAACTATTTCTAAATTATTTTCTCAAAATTATTTTTAAATTATTTTGATTTAAAACGTTATGAGAATTGGGCCTCTTATAGCCCACTTGTTGGGTTCTGTTTTGTTGGACTTGGACTTTTGGGGGACGCCTCAATTGACCTAAGTCTGAGGTTGAGTAGGAAGTGATGATGGAAGGAGGAATCCTCGTATGGGTCTATTAGGTAATGGATCGGGCTATTTAGTTGATGGGCTTTTGGGCTTATTTGGCTAATGGGCAATTACGGTTCATTCGGTTGATGGGCCACGAATTCTATATGTTTACATGCTGAGGAGGTCACACCAACTCTGGAACCAGATTTCATTCTTCGTTAGAGGAACCTTCCATCAAGGGAAATCAAACAAACAGAGTTGGTGGACCGATAGCGATTCGACAAGAACAGAGGAGAATTTGACAAACAGGTATGAAAAAATTTAAAGTTTTTATTATATTATAATTTATTGGGACAACAATTGGTATCAGAGCCAGGTTCTGTTTGTCGGATTTTCGTTAATAATTTTTTAATTAATTTTCGATTTAATAAAATTTATTTTTTGGGGGTTTTCCGATTTGGGAAATTTTGTCTCGGGCGACAGTCCGGCGACAATCTGGCGACCAAAGGTTAGACCTTTTGTAGATTAAGGGTCGTCGATCAATTTGGCATAGGTATTATCTATAATTCGATAGAGATAGCCGGAATGTTGGCAGGGAAAAGAAAGAACAATTAGGGTTTTATTTTGCAAACCCTAAAATGTCGGGCATCTTGATTCTCCGGCAGAGGATCGACGCCGGGAGCGACCACGGAGTGGTCGCCGGCCAAAACGCGGCCCTTCCGTGGCCGTCGACCGATGTTAAGGTCGCCGGAATGGCCGCGCAGAGTAATTTTTCTGCGCGGCCGTTCTTCGTCCTCAATCCTCCCATCTTGCAGCCTAAAGGGGCCAGAAATGGGAGCGGAAAGGTCGCCGAGGGACGGCCAACCTTTTCGCGGCCGTCGCGACGGTCGGATTGGCCGGACTGGAAAACCCTAGGGTTTTCCGACCGGCGGCGGAGCAGATGAACTCGGCAGGGCGACCGGCGTTCCGACCCGATGGTTGGCGGGTCGGATTAGCGGCTCGGGTTCATTTTCGAACCCGAGCTGACTCGGCCGAGCCGAGTTAAGACGAACGAGCTGGGTTAGCTCACTTCGACTCGGTCGCGACTCGGAGTCAGCCCGATTCAGCGCGGACCGAGTCCGCGGGTCCTTGGGTCCGTCTACCCAGGCGGTCCAGAAATGAACCGAACCACCTATTTAAATTTTCCGCCGGTTCAGGGCCTTAGACTCATCAGATTTTGATGAAATTTTACCCGAAGACTCAATGAAATATTTATGAGTTCCTACATATTTTTAATAATTTTTTAAGAATGAAAAATATTTGTTTTAGGAGAAAAATGGTATTTGAGTTTTTTGGTTCAATTAAAAATAAATATGTAAGTTGAGTTTTGACTCAAAATTTTCACCATAAATAATATTTATGATTTAGAAATTAACGGTAAAATTTTTTATTAATTTCGTATGGTTTTATTTGTTGTATTATTTATAGTGTGTTTTATGCATTATTAATTACCCACAGTTGTGAATTATATTATGTTATACATGTCATGGATGTGTATTTGGTAGATTTATAATTGTATGATAAATCTTGCTGCACAATGATGGGTTTGATTGCATGAAACAGTGGGAGCATGTGTATGCACCAAAATGTGCACGGCCCAAATTCAATGAGTCCATCAACCCACCGATCCATCAAACAACAATCGTGGGTAGGCTCTATTCATCTTCAAGGTTCATCGTTGCAGCCCATCGCGAAGTCCAGTCGCATCGTCACGTCATCGACACAGTCGACGTCTTCGTCAGCAGAAACGGTCGAGTCAGCGTTCGTCAGCATGCTTCATCAGCATATTGCCCACCTCAGCAATCAACAGGCGGTCTCGGTCTTTGGCGAAGGAGAGAAAGAGGGGCCACGATCCTGGTCTCCCTCCTCCCCTCTTCTTCCTCAGCGTCACCAGCAGAAAGAGGATCACGATCCCCTTCCCCAGCCGACATCTCTCACAGACCGGCTACAAATAGCCAGAAGTTCCCCGGCCCAGGGGTGAAGAAAAAAATTGATTCCGAAGGATATCCTGACGAGTGAAGAACTCTCTCCCTCTCTCAAACCGAAGGACTCAAATCCCTTCTCGGAGGAGAAGCTCTCGCTCACAGAGGTTCTGTCAAACCATCGAAGCCAAGCAATTCGTCGCTCGTCGCTCTACAGTTCAACCGGAGCAGCTCTACACGTTCACCGGCAGTGTCATAAGTCGATACACGGAGCACAAATACCTCCGTCCGACCGACAAAAGCCACAACAGATCGTGCACACTCGCTCTTGCGACTTGAGTTCGACGTTCGTTCGTTCGCAGAAGCTTCGACTTCACCAACAACATACGAAGATTGAATCAGAGGAAGCATAGGAAACTGTACTCGCATCCCTTGATACGAAACACACAAATTGTAACACAAAAATTCTCTGTTATTAATCGACATATTCTCTCGGTCGCGCCTCTTCGCGGACCGGCGGATTTTCGGTGAAACAGATTTGGCACGCCCGGTGGGACCTTTCCTACCTCTCATCTCCTTCTCCGTCCAAAAAAAAAACTCTCCAACCTCAGCCATGGCCAGCAACGCCAACAGCGGCAACAACAACAACAACACCAACAACAGAGGCAAACAAACTGCCTCCTCGAGCTTCGCCCAGCCCGCCCCTCTTGTGGACTGCAAGCTCGACCACCGGAGCTTCGAGGATCGGCCGTCGCATCTCCGCCAGCGTCCGGCGCTCCGACATCCCCTCCACCTGCCACGCGCCCACTTACAAGGGCTCGGCCGAAGCTTGTCCCATGGGACAAGCTCCATTAAATCTGTGACGCCGCCGCCTAACTTCCGTGTTGGGTGCCTCAGGCTACCGTGGCCTCAATCAAACCAAGCTGCGGCCAAACCGATGCGGCGATGGCCAAGCCAACATATCTGGGCTGTCGCCGCTTCACCTCCTCACAGCCCGATTAACAGCCCGACGCCTAGCGGTCACCGCCGTCCGCGAAGAAGTTCCATCGTTCCCACTTTGGTGCAGCAATATGAACAAAGCGGGGCATCTCCTCCCTCTCTCGCGGCAAGGACACACTCGTGCCGACTTCCTTTGTCAGAGAACATCATCCACAGATAATTCCCGGTCGTCATGGTCTCCCATGACCTTTTGGCCGCACTCAATGCAGCAGCTGGTCCACCACCCCTCCGCTCACCTCGCCCGACGGACATCAGCGATCTCCCCTACCGCCACATCGCCCATCTCACCTCACCGATTTTCACCGGTGGCTGCTACCGCCAAAGCCGGTCACCTCCCGCCAGCCAGCGTCCACAATCAACATGCGACCGGCCTTTCCGACCGGTCCCTCACGGCGACCATCTCCCGATGAAGCCACTAACGACGACTTCATATCTTCAAGTTGCGTCGGGGACAAATGCTCGACGCCAAACCGCCAAGGTGGCGGCAATGACAACCGGCTAAGGCGATTGAGGAACAGCTTGCGAAATGCAGGCTGCTGCGAAAGAGCAAAGCGAACAACTGCGTATAAAGATCGCAACTGGCTGCTTGCGATGCCCAACTCGCAGCTCGCAATGATCAAATTGCGAAGATGTTTGAACGGCTTGAGATGGGCACAACCACCAATAACACCGGTGGCGTCTCTTAAGAAGTCGACCGAAATCGGCCGACTACAAGCGCCTCAGCCGAGCTACCGCAAGAAGATCCTTCTTCTGACGACGAGCTGCCGCCCGTCGCTCCAGTGGCCATCCACAGAGGCCGACCAGAACTGGATCCGTCAGCTCTCACACTAGATGCTATTACGGAGCTCATCAACCGTGCGGTACGAAACAGCGCAGGCGACCACAAATCAGTCGCCTACAAGAGACCGTACACACAAAGGATTCAGAACATCCCGATGCCGATCGGCTATCACCCTCCCAAGTTTCAACAATTTAACGGCGACGGCCACCCAAAGCAACACGTCGCCCACTTCATAGAGACGTGCAACAATGCCGGCACCGACGGTGACCTGTTGGTAAAACAATTCGGCCGGTCGCTGAAAGGGAGCGCTTTCGATTGGTACATCGAGCTCCCTCAAGAGTCTATTGACAGCTGGGAGCAATTGGGCGAGAATTCCTCAGCCGATTCTACGATTTTCGGCGCCTTTGTAACACTCGGGTCGAGATCGCCAATCTTAAACAGAAAAAAGGCGAAAAAAAAGTGGTCGACTACATCAACCGGTGGAGGAACCTGAGCTTAAATTGCAAAGAAAGCTCAAATCTTTCTCTTGAAGCCGAAATAGAGATGTGTTCGCGGGGAATGCGATGGAACCTCCTGCTACATGTCTGAGCCGAAGGCGAAAAGATTTTCAGGAGCTCGCAAATGAAGCTCACAATATGGAAAACTTAATAGAAGAACGAGGAGAAGAAGGATCCTCTTCCGCCGACCCCGCAAAAAGGGAAGGCACCTGCTGTGATCTGCATCCAAAGAAACGAAAGAGAAATCAAAATCCTCTTTCGCGACAAATCTTGTCCGAGCCAATCAAGGTCGGCAGTAAGGTCAAGCAGACTTACCTCCCACGACAATTGTGGGGAGGTTTCAAGAAGCCGACACTCGAGGCGGCGACAGGCAAAGACATATCCCTTTGCCCGGCAGACGCGTTCCTATCATGCTCGATCAGCTACTGGACAATCAACTACTGAGGCTGCCAGAAATCAAAAGACCTGGTGACCAATCCAAAAGCAAAGATCCCAATTTTTGCAAATACCATCGACTGGTTGGGCACTCGACGGAGAAATGCTTCGTCTTGAAGGACCGTATCATGGAGCTAGCGGCGCAAGGCCGTATTGAAATCGAAGGAGCTCAAAACACAGCTTCCTCATATACCATCTCCATCCGATCCGAGTCGAACCAGCTAACTCAGCCAAACAAGAAGAAGGCCACGAAGAAGGAGTACCGACCAAAGCCCGGTTCCTCCAGCCGACCTCACAACAACAGACGACCACCGGCTAAGGTCGCACCAAAACCGGCACCCCGTGAACAAGCTGCAGCCGACGCAGAGGGGTGGATCTTGGTCACCCGGAGAAAGAAGCCTATTCGAGAAATCGAACTGGCACCGGCGACCATCAAAACGAAAAGCAAAGCGGCCAAACAAAAGAGCCGCAAAACGTAAAGAAAAGCTCCCGGGACTGGACGCCCGGGGGCAAAAAAGAAAAGAAGACCCGCCACACCTGGCGGAGTTCTTCCCGAAGGAGTTCCTCGCGTCTCCGGCAATGGTGGCAACCTGTTCGACAGCTCCTCCCGAGCAGGCAGCGCGTAAAGATAAAGGCAAACGACCGGTCGTCGAATGCGATGACCTCAAAATGTCGCTAAAACAGATTTCGCCGCTGAACAAGATAGAAGACGACCTCGATTTGGAAATTCGGTCGAGAAAAGCCTTGATTCGAATTCTGGACAAACCTGAGGAACTCGAAGCCGAGCTCGAGATGCTGCTCATGAGGAAGCACGACTTGCCAAAGGTCGGGCTGACTCTTTGCTAGAAAGGAGGAGGGAAGATGCATTATCTCCACCACAACTTCGCCAAAAGCAGAACAAGCACTTTCGCGAGTAACATGCCCTCCGTGCATTACATTTCGAGAGGAGGATATACAATTGGGGATAAAAATCACAATAGACCGTTGTTTGTCTCCGGTTACATCAGAGACCAGAAAGTCAATCGTATGCTCATTGATTTGTGGATCCATGATTAACATTCTGCCGATTCGCACCATGAAGGACGTTGGTATCTCTGCTGGCGACCTCTCTCCAAGCTCTCTTCTCATCCAAGGTTTCAATCAGGAGGGACAGAGAACGCTCGGAATGATTAGTGTGAAGCTACACATAGGCGACATGGTGGCCGAAACTCCTTTTCAAGTTATCGACTCGAGGACCTCATACAACCTGCTCTTGGGTCGACCGTGGCTTCACTCTAATGGAGTTGTACCATCTACACTCCATCAATGCTTTAAATACTGGGAGAACGGTGAACAAAAGACGGTGTATGCCGACGAAAGTCCGTTCACAGAGGCCGAAGCATCGTTCGCAGATGCCAAATATTATCTGACAACCAAACCGGCACTTTGGTCGAACCAGGCAGCAAACATCGAGGACACTCCGACGCAGGCTACATCGTCAAAGCCACCAATGCAAGCCGAGACGCCTAAACAGCCATCACAAAATACAGCTTCAAAGCAAACTCCGGTGCAAATTACGTCCATCAAACAGAACACGACTCAAGTCGTGTCTCCAAAGCAGCCAGCGTGTGACAGCCAACCGGTACAAGGCCACAAATCGGTCGCAGTCAATCCTACACCGAAACAACGCAGCATACCCATCTTACGGTACATCCCGCAATCACAAAGGAAGAAAGGCGAAGCTCCTCTGGTCGCCTGTCACAAAAGTCAGCCGACCCCGCTGCCGGAAAAAGTCACAGTTCCTCTGCCAAAACTAGAGGAACGAAGCGTCGTGAAGCAGTTCCCAAACCAACAGCGAAGCACGGCTACACGCTCAAAGCGAAGGCTTCGACCCCAACGCTTATCGACTGATGGCGAGCCGGGGTAACCTACGAAGGATCAAATTCATGCAAAACCACTGTCACTCTACCAGTTCTCACTCGAGCAACAGGAGAAATTGAGGAACAAAGGCCAACGAATCGACCAAGGTCGTGCAGGTCGGCCACAAAAAAAACGAAGCCAATCAAAATCTACACCGGCCAAACGAAACCCATCAAAATAACCAGGAAGGGTTCGGCAGATGTAAATCAAGTATCAGTCGGTCAAACTCTGACAGAAAAGAAAGATACGCCAAAACCGGTGGTTATTTATACCCTGAGAGCAGCCATCGCACGAGCTCGAGCATATGATTCGGTCATGGTAAACCATATCTCCATCTCTGGCGACGATCAAGAAGAAGAGGATTTCGTTTTGAAGGAAGCTCCGGCCGAATTTGAAGAAGGAGGCCAAGCAACCGTCGACGAATTAAAGAAAATTGATTTGGGAACGGCAAAAGACCCGAGACCAACATTCCTCAGTGCCTCACTGACGGCCGAAGAAGAAGCTGAATACATCGCACTGCTCCGCGAATACCGAGATATATTTGCGTGGAGTTACACAGAGATGCCAGGCCTCGACCCACGAGTCGCAGTTCATAAATTGGCAGTCCATTCCTCTGTTCGACCAGTCAAGCAATCGCAGCGACGGTTCCGACCAGAATTGGTGCCGGAGATCGAAAAGGAGGTCGACAAATTGATAGCGGCAAATTTCATCAGAGAAGTGAAGTACCCGACCTGGATTGCCAACATCGTCCCAGTCAAGAAGAAGACTGGCCAAATCCGGGTCTGCGTCGACTTTTCGTGACCTGAACAAAGCGTGTCCAAAAGGGCGACTTCCCTTTGCCGATAACGGAGCTAATGGTTGACGCGACGGCGGGTCATGAAGCTCTATCCTTCATGGGCGGCTCTTCGGCTACAATCAAATCGGATGGACCCGAAAGATGAAGAACTCACTACGTTCCGCACAACCGAAAGGCATCTTCTGTTACAAAGTGATGCCATTCGGACTCAAAAATGCTGGTGCGGCGTATCGAGAGAGAGCAATGCAGAATATATTTGGCGACTTCTTGCACAAACAGCGTCGAATGCTATGTTGGCGACCTGGTGGTGAAGACAAAACAGAGGTCGGACCATCTTCGACCTTAGAGCGGTGTTCGGCGGCTGAGGCGGTTTCAACTCAAAATGAATCCGTTAAAGTGTGCTTTTCGGCGTCACCGGGTAAATTCTTGGGTTTCATTGTGCATCACGAGGGATCGAAATAGACCAGTCAAAGATCGGCGCCATCCAGAAAATGCCAGCGCCGAAAAAGCGTCTCTCGAGCTCAAGAGTTTTCAAGGCCACTTGGCTTATATCAGGCGTTTCATATCCAATCTTGCCGGAGATGCCAGCCCTTCAGTCGACTGCTCAAGAAAGAAACGCCATTCGAATGGGATGAGTCATGCCAGAATGCCTTTAACAATATAAAGGCATACCTTACCAAACCACCTGTGCTTGTCGCACCAACCGTCGGCCGCCCATTGTTGCTCTATATCGCAGCACAAGAAGGATCTGTCGGCGCTCTGTTGGCTCAATGCGGCGACGACAACAAGGAACGCTCCCTCTATTACTTGAGTCAAACGTTGGTGGGTGCTGAACTGAATTATACACCCATCGAGAAGACATGTCTGGCGCTTGCCTTCGCTGTTCAAAAGCTCCGTCACTATCTTTTGGCACATTCGACGAAACTCATCTCGAGAGCCGATCCGCTGAAGTACATTATGTCGCGACCAATTCTCTCTGGTCGACTGGCAAAATGGGCACTGCTCCTCTCCGAATTCGAGATCAATTTCGTGCCGCAACGAGCAATCAAAGGGCAAGCACTGGCCAACTTCCTGGCCGACCACCCGGTACCTGCTGAATGGGAATTAACAGAGGAATTGCCAGATGAGGAGATCTTCCTGGTCGAGGTGCTCCCTCCTTGGGAGATGTGCCCGGACGGTGCAGCCGAAGAAGTGGAGCGGGCGCCGAGTCCTGTTCGTTTAGCCCGAAGAAGGACCTACTCCCATACTCGTTCGTGCTTACTCAAGCTTGCTCGAACAACGAAGCAGAGTATCAAGCCATCCTTCTTGGGCTCGGCATGGCTGTCGAAATGCAAATACCGCAGCTACACATCTATGGCGACTTCGGCTCTCGTCATCAAGCAACTCACAGGTAATTCGAGGGTAAAGAAACCTGAACTTCGAGCCATTTTGGAGACAAGCTGGAGAACTTCTGGCCCAAATCCGGAAGCATCACTCCATTTTCGTCCCTCGCCCGAGAATGGGCCAGCCGACGATTAGCCGGCATCGCAGCCAGTCTGGCACAATTCGATCAGCTGCCAAGCGAAATCCCCATTTGCGAGCGTTGGGTAATTCCTCCCCGATAGAAGGCGGAACAGAGGAAGAGCAAACAGAAAAGATAGAGGAATCCTTCCCTATCTCAGCCAGTCAAAACGAAGTTCGAGACTGGCTTGAGCCTATCATGAACTTCCGCGCCACGCACACTTCCGTCGACCTGCGAGAACGAGTCCAGATTCGGCGAGCAGCCCCAAAGTATGTTTTCATCCACGATATACTTTTCTGGGAGGTCGTATGAAGGTCTGCTTCTTCGTTGCCTATCAAAGGAAGAGGGGTTACAAGTCCTCAAAGAGACACACAGTGGGATCTGTGGGGCACACCAAGCCGCCCAAAACTCCATTTGCAAACCAAGCGACTAGGCTATTACTGGCCGTCGATGCTCGGGGGCGCCATCGAAATGGCTCGAACCTGCAAGCGAGTGCCAGCTCCATGCCGATTACATACACCAAGCGCCGGAACCACTTCACCCGGACTGTCGCATCATGGCCATTCGAGGCTTGGGGATGGACATCATTGGTCCCATCTCTCCTAAGTCCGACTCCGACCGGCAGTACATCCTAGCTGCTGCCCGACTACTTCTCAAAGTGGGCGAAAGCTGCTGCTTACCGAGAAGTGAAGGCTGCGACCGTCGTCGACTTCATTCGAACACAAATCATCTATCGATATGGAGTTCCGGGTATATAATGACGGACAACGGTGCACGCCATTCAAAAACAAAGTCATGGACCGTTTTTGCGAAAAATTTCGCATACAACAACGGACCTCAACTGCTTACAATCCGGCAGCCAACGGACTAGCAGAAGCTTTCAACAAGACGCTCTGTAAGATCTTAAAGAAAACCATTGGCGCCAACAAAAGAAGCTGGGACGAAAAACTGGGTGAAGCCCTATGGGCATACAGAACGTCGTTCCGAACGCCAACACAGTCAACTCCATATTCGTTGGTCTATGGCACCGAAGCGGTACTCCCTCTCGAAGTACAACTCCCGTCTCTACGAATTGCAATGAGAGAAGGGCTGACGACGGAAGAATGCGCTCAGCTGCGATTGGCAGAGCTTGAGTCACTCGATGAACAGCGACTCGAAGCACAACAACGACTCGAGTGTTACCAATCTCGCATGACCAGAGCCTTCAATAAAAAGGTACGACTCAGGTCATTCCAGAAAGGCGACCTCGTGCTTGCAGTTCGAAGGCCTATGCTCTTCACGAGCAAAACCGGGGGCAAATTCGCGCCCAAATGGGAAGGACCTTACATCGTGCAAGAAGCCTATACGAATGGCGCATACAAGCTCGTCACTGCAAACGGGTCGGAGCTGCCAATAACAAACGGTAAATTCCTCAAACGGTTTTTTCCATGAAGAAGGCAGCAAAAAAAAAAGAGAGGAAGAAGAAAACGAAGTTCAGGACTTCTCATTGCAAAAAAAAAAGTTTGTGTAATGGGAACAGTGCAAAGCTTCGCGAACAAAAAAAGCGGCTACTAAAAAAAAAAAAGCCAAAAGAATTCTCGAAAAAAAAAAAAAGAGAGGAGCGATCGACTGGTGGGAACTTGAAGTCAGCTACCCTCTGCCGTGAGTCGCCCCACTCGGCTTCAACTTCAATAACGCCGTGTCTTCGCCCTCGTCAAGGATAGGCCGTGTGCGAAGAGAAGTAAGCTGACTCTCCAACGCAGCAGCTTCCTCCTCGGTACCATCAAGACCGGTGCGAATATTCATAAGCTCGGTATCTATGGTGTCGAGCTGCGCCGAAAAGAGACGCCAGCGGTCACGGGGCTATCTGCTCAACCTCCACAGCCTCACGTTCAACCTGACATCGATCCAGATCTGCAGTTAAATCATCGCAACGACGATTGACCTGTTGGACAGATCGTGCGAGTTCAGCTTCGGTGGCGAACCGATCAGTTAAGCTGAGCTTTTCAGCCAAAGAACCGCGCAACTGCTGACAACGAGTTGCCTCCGAAGCAAAACTTTCCACCCATTGCTCCAAATCTGAAGTATCAATACCGGCTCTCCTCAAGTGATCCAGAAAGACACGAGTGTCAGCTATGAGTCCGGGCGAACAAGGGTCGTCAGCCGGTACTAAAACTGATTCGACGAATCCACTCCACAGGGCCAGAGCAGACCGCTGCATCAGCAACCTCGACATCGCCAAGAGAGGAAGGGTCGACAACTAAAAAAAAAAAAGAGGAGAGACGGAGTTGAAAGACGAAGTCAGGAGATGAGAAAGAGAAGAAAAAGAAAAGGAAGATAAAGACACTCACGGACACAGGATGTGAAGTCGATGAGTTTTCGCTAATAGGAGGGAGCGACGCCAGGGGCTCTTCCTTCGAAAGTATGGCACCTGGAGGACTCAATCCAGCAGAAGAAAAGTGTTGGAGTTCACCCTCGACCGATCCAATCGCTTCACCACCACTTGGAGCGATTACCGGGCATTCAACCTGCGCCGATGGCGAACTCTCCAACAACAGCAGCAAAGAAGAGCCTCGTCGACCCATTCCGGTTGCCGAGCACCCTCTAAGTCGGTAAGATCAAACAAATCGTCTTGCTGCAGGCGGGTCGATCCAAAGAGGGCGCCAAAACAATCGCAAGCTTCTCGGAAGGTACGTCGCCTGGATTTTGGGTTGTTTGCCCTTCGACTTCAATCACTTGTACAGGCGTCGTCACCGGCTCCGCAGTGATCACTCCAGTTGTCAAATTCAAAGACTGGCCAACCGTCTCCGGGTCCTTAATATGTTCTCCGGCATATCCTAACAAGGGGATCTCTGAAGTAAGAGGTGCAGGGATCCTCGGTCTACTCGTGCCGGTGCGAAATCGTTTCTCGAAGGGAGGAGGGGCATAAACAGTGGGCGCAGGCTCTGAGGTCTTTGACCTTTTCTTCGAAGTGATTTTTTTTGGGGATGCCGGCGATTCAACCACTCCTTTCCCCTTATCTAAAGTAGCATCTCTGGCCGGCAGAGAAAGCACGACCGGTCTGGCTTCATCCTCTGTCGAAGGGGTTTCCTTGATCACGACTCCTGTCGTCGGGGCTGCTGGCGTCGAAGTCGCCAATTTATCCTTCGCAACCTTTGGCCGAGGCACTCTCTTCTTCAGCAGTGGATGCCTTCGCCGGAGCGGCCGAAGGTTTTGTACTCTTTCGCGTGCTCCTTCTAACACCACCTCCTGCACCATCATCTCCTTGCGCGGGCTGCAAAGATTTCTTTGGCACAAGAACACCGTGGAGCTTTTTCCATCCCCTCTAAACAAAAGAAGAGGAGAGAAGAAGCCAAAATATTAAAAGTCAAGAAAAAGGAGAATACGAAAGGAAATAGAGAGAGAATGGTACCTCGAAGTAGGGAACAACAGTCTCAAGCCATGACTCCCGAAAGAGAGCCGTCACACCTGGGTCGGAACTAGAACTCACGAAAGCAGGTACTTCTACTTGGCCAAGAGGACAAGAAGTCGCGGCTCGCCACATCCCCAGCAGTGCGTTAACCATCTCAGTCCCCCGCTGGTCAGCAAACAAAGCTCCCGGCAGGTCTTGGCAAAACCCAAACTGACGAGCAAATCGATGAGGGCTGTAAGGCTCAACGATGAATGACTCACGCTGGCGCAAGACAAGAGAAGTCGCCTGCAGACAGCGGAAATATTCCACTTCGATCCGAGACGCGAAATGACCCGGCTTGTCGATGATCGGACCAGGAGGAAGGGCCGCAGAAGGATACCAACATCGCACCCCACCACGCCAAAACAGAGAACGAGCTTTCTCCTGTGTATAAAAGTGGACGTGTGCTGGATTGCGGTACAACATCATAAGCGGTCTGTCGCCGTCGCTGGAATCAACTTCGTGAACGCCAAAGCGTTGGGCGAGCCAGGCGAAAACATACGGCCAAGGTACCCTCCCCGGAGAAAAGGAGTTAAGGCCCCGATAGATATTTGCCAGGGCTGCGCTAGCCAAATTGAATTTTTGACCGCAGGCCATATAACAAGCCACCTTGAAAACACTGACCCTCCACAGTACCGGTGGGCAAGGGAAAGACAGAACGGCAGAGCCACGCTGATAGAAAGACAGCCAGATATACTTCATCTGCAAGCTTAGCAGGGACCCCAAGCTCCGAAAGAGGCTGATCTTGAAGCACCGAACGGTCGCGGTTCCTGCAGCCCGGCGTCTTCTCGCGGTCGGCCCAGGTATCTGTTATATGCTGCGCACCCTTTTTGGCTCGAAACCAGAAGGATACCCACTCAGACATACGAATACCAGTGAATCCATCGGGGCCTATGACCGTCGCATGGCAGTACAACCGGTAATACGCAAGGAGGAGGTATTGGAGGCTCTCCGGCAGTGGCATGGAACGACTCTGGGTAAAATCTGCCACCGATGGGGTCGCTTCGTCGTAAATATCCCCTGAAAGAGGTAACCCTCCGAGCTTATGCAAATCCCATAGCGAAATTGACAGCTCTCCCTCCCGTGTGAAAATTGTGTTGGTCGAAGAACACCAGACCTCCGTGAACGAGTGCATGACGTTGCAGCAACACCGGTAAGCAAACATAGAGGCTCGAACCGCATGAGTCAAGCCAGCTTGGGCCAGCAGTTCAGGACAAGTATGGAGGACAACGCCTGCCCACTCGAAGTAGAAAGGCAGAAGTGTAGGACTCATACACGCGCTCTGCCGACCATCCCAAACATCAAATCCATCATGGTCGATAGAAAGCTTCGGTTCAGAGAAACGGACCTGATGGTCGTGCAGCGGACTCAGCAAGATGTGGCCTACCGCCTGGTGCGGAGATGACGAAGCTTCATTGACCCCAGGGAGGTAACAGACTTGATCATCTTCATCGACAATAGGGCAACTCCATAGCTCGTGGACAGACTTGACTGGGGGCACTACTATATCGCAACCACCATAAGTTGACGGTCCTCCGAGAGGTAATGACAACTTCGATGTTTTCCTTCAGTATCCGCGAATCTGCACACAATGGCGAGAGTACCTCTCGAGAGATCCCTTACAGCTCGTGTGAGGGTCAAACCGAGGAAGGAGACCGAATCCGAAGGAGTAGACATCTACTGAGCAGAACATAGAGGTCATCAGCCAAATCAAATCAGGTCACGCATCCTTCCCTCCAAAAAAAAAAAATATATATATATATATATAGAGTCTCTTGCGACCAAGAGCAAAGTCGCACAAAAAAAGAAGAGAAAGAAACTTGCGAAAAAAAAAAAAAAAAAATCAAGTCGCAAACAAAAAAAAAACAGAGGGGCGACAAAAAGAACTAGTCGCCAGTCGAAAAAAAAAAGGGGGGAACAGAGAAACAAAAAAAAAGAGAGTGGGCAAACTGAAGAGGCACACCAATCCTCTTCTACCGGTCAAGAAACAAATCTCGCACCCGGCGACCGAGCCGAGCGCGATCAAATAAAGCTACTTCACTTGGCGACCATTCTGGCCGGAGCACATCTCCGACCACAAAACTGACTCAGGTCAAAAGCAGCGCACAGCAACAGAGCTTAGCGCGGCCAAAACAACAATTGTTCTCGGCAACCCAAACAGAGAATAGTCCCAAATTCTGCGCACAGCAACAGAGCTTAGAGCGACTGAAGCAAGCAGCCTCGCGGCCAACAAACCGGAGGCGAACAGAACAGAGTTCTCTAGTGCTCGACGACCAAGTTAAGCACACCAAAGCGGAGAATTCGACATCTGACAACAGAGTTAGATGCCGCACACCTGATCCTAGTGCCTGACGATTGAGTCGGACAGGAAAAGGATGTTGCGATCAAAACAGATGCCCGGCGACCAAGCCGAGCATCCTCCGAAGCCCCGCGACCAGCCACATAGCTGACCGCAATCACAACAGGTGCCCGGCGACCAAGCCGAGTACCCTTCAAAGCTCTGCGACCAATCAAAGCAGTAAGCCGCGACCAAAGCGAGTGCCTGGCAATCGAACCGTGCACCCTTTACCACTTCGCGATCGAAAACAGAGATGGGAGCGACTAAAGCAACACCCGGCGACCGAGCCGTGTGCCGTGCAACAAATTCCTGCAACCGGCAATCAACCCGGACTTGATCGAAGGAGTCAGGTAAGTAACTCTCCCCCGAAAAAAAAAAAAAAAGAGAAAAGGCTGCGACAAAAAGAAGCCGTCGCCGAAAAAAAAGCTGTGACAAAAAGAAGCCGTCACCATAAAAGTTGCGACAAAAAGAAACAGTCGCAAGAAAAAAAGAGACCAACAGTCATTCGCACACTGGCACCGCGCACCCTGCGACCAAGCCGAGTGCGCCATCGCAGGAATTCTGCCCTCGGCGACCAAGCCGGGCTCAACCGAATCAAAATCTCAGCACCCGGCGACCGAGCCGGATGCGACAACAACTTCCGGCGACCGAGCCAGATACGACGATATGAAAAGACAACACCTCGACAACTCGGTCGGGCTCATTCGAAGTAAATTACTCACACCCGACGATCATGCCAGAAGTAATCGCAGCATCCCGGCGACCGAGCCGAAACGCAGCAGCCGAAGCACAACTTCAGCACCCGACGACCGAACCGGGTGCGGCCAAAGCAGAATCCAGCATTCGGCAATTGAGTCGAATGCGACTCAGATTCAATTCCAGCACGCGTACGCAAAGAATTGTCAGTTTTGTCGCATTGACAAAATGACAGACACTTAGAGCGCGAGAGAAAAGAAACGTGAGATAGAGAGGAAATTCAAAAAAAAAAAAAAAAAAAAAAAAAGAAGAGAGAGACCGAGGGAGGAGTTGAAAATGAGAGGAGAGAAAAAGAAGAAGAAAGAGGGAGGAAGAGATGAAGAAAAAAAAAAAAAAAAAAAAAAAAAGAGTGGGATCGACCCGGCTGACTCGAATTCAATCCGAGGCTGCTGGGAGAAGCAAAATCTCACGGTACCTTTCAATCTTGATTCGCGGAGGACTTCTGACGCAAGCCGGGAGGTTGCTGAGGTCGAAATTCTCAAATTGCCGAGTCACGGATAAAGATAGCCTGCCAGGTCGCAGACTGCCTTAGGCTCCCAAAATCCAATCACAAGCAGCCTCTCAATCCTAGTTCACAAACAATCTCCTAACTTCAGAGACAGTCCCTCGGGTCGCGGTGAAGTACAGAAATCAGGATCGCAGACAAGCCAGAAGCACGCTAACTGGCAATGTCCCCTCAAGCCGCAGTCACGCTCAAGTTGCAGTCTTCTTAATAGCAGGTCGAGCAGCAGAGAGAAGAAGAGAAACGAGAGAGAGGTGTAATTAGGTTTAATGAAGGTCGAAGGGAAGCCGATTAGCCTTCCCAAGAGCACGTCGGAGCTTATCAAGAGGTCCCGAGCTGGAGTTTCATTCAAATTAGAATTCGGTTTAGAGAAATCCATAAAAAAGGGAGGGTCAAATAGAGAAGTGGGGTCCACCATCTCATGCCTTATTAAACCCTTCGACTTCCACCAATTTGAGGGAGAGGACTCGAAGATTATTCTGAGAAGAAGATATCAATCTGCATCAACAAAATGAGATCGTCGAAGCCCTTTCAAGACCGAATCGCGGAAGCCATCCCGATCTCCCTTCTCTCTCGTCCCCTTTCCCTTCCTCCTCGATCCTTCTTTCTCTTTCTTTTCTCATCCGCTTTGCTCCTCTCTCCCTTTCTCCTATCTCTTCTTTTTTCCAGTCCGACTTCGACCCCTTCTCTCTCTTTTCCCTTCCGCCTCGAGCTCCCTCTCCCTTCCTTTCTCCTTCGGCCTCGATTCTTCTGTCTCTCTCTTTCTCCTCCCGGCAACAGCAGCAGCAACCCGGTTGACGATCCTTTTCATAAAGGACGACGGCCGAATTCCCAAACAAAATCTCACTCACGGCCGGATTAAATGCGTTCCGGTCTGTTTGAGCTCGCCGAGAAAGCCAACATGAAGGGGGAAGAAGAAGAGGATTTCACGACTCCAACCATAGCAGAGCGCCTCGTTTGTGGCCCCCCTCTATCTCTTCCTCCAGGACGACGAACGGAGTTGCCTAAAGCCAATTGGAGACTATCGGAAAGCAATCTTGATTTCCATTCCAAAGCTATTCACCGCGCTGGAAGAGTCGGACTAATTGAATCGCAGTTCATAAGTTCTGTTTGACCCGATCCACGAAGGAAGCATCACGAGAGAGCGAGGTTCGAGCCGAAGTCGCCAAGATTGGATACAATTGCCAGAAAAGTCAGCCAATCGGTCGATCCCTTCTGAAACATCCGCCAAAATCGATTGCAACAGTCAAGAGTGCCGGAGCTACAGAATTTACCGAAATCATTATAACTACCTTCGATGAGGCCTCAAAGTATCTTCGGCTACATTCAAACAACTCTCAGATAAGATGGCTTCAATTCAGGTATTCATCGTCTCTCCATACCGAACATGCTCTGTATGTTCGGTATACAAAAAAAAAAAAAAAAAAAAAAAAACAGCTCTAAAACAGCAAGAGAGCAAAAAAAAAAATGAATGAAGAAAAAAAAAGAAAAAAAAAAAAATATATATATACAAAGTGTACAGAAAATATACAATGTCCTAAAAAAGTAAAGAGGACAGAAGAGCAATACACAAAAGATAAACGATCCTAAAAGAGTAAGAGGATCAAAAAAAAAAAAGTGTGTGTGTGGCGTCGGCGTGTTGTGTTCTTCAGGTTTGAAACTTGTTCGTTCCTCCCGAGCGAACAAGTCTCGGCGGGGCAATCTGTATGCACCAAAAATGCCGCGGCCCAAATTCAATGAGTCCATCAACCCGCCGATCCATCAAACAACAATCGTGGGTAGGCTCTATTCATCTTCAAGGTTCATCGTTGCAGCCCATCGCGAAGTCCGGTCGCATCGTCCGTCATCGACACGGTCGGCGTCTTCGTCGGCGCAAAACGGTCGAGTCGGCGTTCGTCAGCATGCTTCATCAGCATATTGCCCACCTCAGCAATCAACGGACGGTCTCGGTCTTTAACTGAAGGAGAGAAAAGGGGCCACGATCCTGGTCTCCCTCCTCCCCTCTTCTTCCTCGGCGTCACCAGCGAAAGAGGATCACGATCCCCTTCCCCGGCCGACATCTCTCACAGACCGGCTACAAATAGCCAGAAGTTCCCGCCTGGGGGTGAAGAAAAAATTGATTCGAAGGATATCGGCAGTGAAGAACTCTCTCCCTCTCTCAAACCGAAGGACTCAAATCCCTTCTGGGAGGAGAAGCTCACAAGCTCCATGAGAGGTTACGTCAAACCATCGAAGCCAAGCAATGCGCCGCTTCGTCGCTCTACAGTTCAACCGGAGCAGCTCTACACGTTCACCGACAGCGTCATAAGTCGATACACGGAGCACAAATACCTCCGTCCGACCGACAAAAGCCACAACAGATCGTGCACACTCGCTCATGCGACTTGAGTTCGACGTTCGTTCGTTCGCAGAAGCCGACTTCACCAACAACATACGGAGATTGAATCAGAGGAAGCATAGGAAACTGTACTCGCATCCCTTGATACGAAACACACAAATTGTAACACAAAAATTCTCTGTTATTAATCGACATATTCTCTCGGTCGCGCCTCTTCGCAGACCGGCGGATTTTCGGTGAAACAGCATGTTATCTTTAAATTAAGTCGCATATCTGTTTATTATATTTTGTATATAGTTTTATTGTCATGGTCTCTGGTAAATGCCCAAAGGATTGTGCCTTTGACTGTGCTAATAAAATTATAAATGTTTTGTGTGTGTGACTTATTATTCCAGAATAAGTGTGATGCCCAAAGGATAAGTATTTGTTTTGTAAATGAATTGTTTGTGTGTGGAATCATTACTACAGTCAGGGAATTGACAGTTATCCCAAAGGCAATGGCTGTCTAATTCAAGGGATGTGTAGTGTGATGGGGTTGTAAGCTCCACCTGGAAGTGGCAGTGAATGGTGGACCAAAGAAAGCCAGGATCTGTTAACGGAAGGGTTCCAGCTCCCGAAATTGATGTTATTATTTTGTTTTAATTCATGTTTATGTATATGCATGGAATGGATTGTTTATTGAATATGTGCATGTGTACTTTAGATATGACGAGGACATCTTCTGCACTCTTAGAGATATTAAATAACGACAAGTTGGCGGGCCCAATTTTCCAACTTGGAAAAAAAGCTGTCCTATGTCCTAAGCTTGAGGCGATTATGATATTTGTCTGAGAAAGCCAAAACCCAAAAAATCGCAGCCCAATGATGATGAGAAAGTAACTTCTAAATTCAAGAAATGGATTAAAGCGAATAAGATGGCCATGGTCATAATTTTGGGATCTATAAGTGAGTCATTACAACAGACTTATGAGCGGTATAAAAGTGCATCACAAATCCTGCGAAGCTTAGAGGCAAAGTTCAATAGTATTTGTGAGTCAGAGGTGACAGTGCTACTGGAAAAATTAAGTCAAGCTAAAATGATTGAAGGGACTTCTGTAGTGGACCATACCAATTATGTATGTGGATTGACTGATCGTCTACAAACTGTAGGGATGAATTTAGAGGTTAAGAGTCGTGTGCATTACATCATTAAATCTTTGCCTAAGTCCTATGAGAATTTTGTGATGAATTATCAGATGAATGGTTTAGAATGGGGCATAGAAACTCTTGTTGCCAAACTTAGAGCAGAAGAGATTCGGAGAGGCACAACAATGGTTGAAAGTGCACACTTGACTTTGAAACCTAAGGTATTCAAGAAGAAGGGATTTAAGAAAGGTGGAAAGAAGAATAAAAATTTTAGCAATGAAAAGAATGGCAAAAAAGACATCACTTGTCACTATTGCAAGAAACCGGGCCATATGAAAAGACAATGTTGGAAGTTGCATGGAAAACCAAACTCTTTCATAGCTCCAGGTACACTCTCTAGCCTCACCTGTAGAAAATCTAATACCACTTATGTTACTCAAAATAGTTGGTGGATGGACTCAGGTTCCACATCTCATGTGTCACATTCTGTACAGGGGTTCAAGGAACTCAGGGAGAAAAGAAGTGATGGAGAATATATTTACATGGGAAATGGTGACCGGATTGAAGTTGAAGGAGTTGGATCATATGAAATTCAACTAGAAGATGGGTCATCTTGGATTTTGCCTGAAGTTTTGTATGCACC
Organism: Aristolochia fimbriata; assembly: GCA_019845555.1. NCBI lineage: Eukaryota > Viridiplantae > Streptophyta > Magnoliopsida > Piperales > Aristolochiaceae > Aristolochia > Aristolochia fimbriata. The sequence continues at coordinate 14,912,638 of CM034078.1, read as the reverse complement.
TAAAATTAGGAGAAATTTGATTTCTGTTGCTTTATTGGACAAAACTGGGTATTCTGTAATTTTCAAGAATAGTATGGTTATTATTAAGAAAGACAATTTGGTTATTAAAGGTTCACTTTATGATGGTCTTTATAAATTGAATGCAATTTCTCCCACTTTGTGTATGAGTGTGAAACGATCCCGTGATTTAGACTCTTCAATTCTTTGACATCATCGTTTAGGGCATATAGAGAAAGAAAGAGTTCTCAGATTGGTTAAAGAAGGAATTATTCCTGAACTGTCTTTTGATGAATTTGGAATATGTGTGAGTTGTTTAGATGGTTAAATGACACAAAAACCCTTTGATGTCAAGAAAAAGAGGAAGAGATTAGAAGAATTGTTGCATCTGATTCATTCAGATATATGTGGCCCGATTAATGTACCTTCTCGCCATGGTCATAAGTATTTCATAACTTTTATAGATGACTATTCCAAATATAGATATGTATATCTTTTGAATAAGAAATCTGATGCATTGGAGTCATTTAAGGAATTCAAGGCTGAGGTGGAAAAGAGCACATGAAAGATGATTAAAGGATTGATGTCCAATAGGGGAGGAGAGTATTGTTCTGATTTGTTCAACTCTTATTGCATTGAAAATGGAATTGTTCATTACTTATCTATTCCTAGGATACCTCAACAGAATGGTGTTTCTGAGAGGAGAAATAGGACTTTGCTTGAGATGGTTAGATCTATGATGAGTAGAACAAATCTGCCCCTAAGTTTGTGGAGTGAAGCTTTGAAAACTGTTGCATATCTTTTTAATAGAGTACCAAGTAAATATGTGCAGAAAACACCATTTGAATTATGGGTTGGTCGACTCCAAGATTAGGTCATTTAGTTACATGGGATGCCCTACAAGGGCACTATATATAGGAGATGACAGATCAAAGATAGAACCTAAGACATTGGAATGTTTCTTTGTGGTTATCCTCTACATTCCAAAGGGTTCAGATTATATGATAAATCCAATGGTGTCATTTTTGAATCTCGAAATGTAACTTTCCTTGAAAGTATATTGATTGAAAATACAGAAAAGGATTATGTTGATATTTTAGAGATTCAAGAAAATGTGGAACCTATATCTTCTTCTTTGCCAAGTACTTCTGAGGTTCCTCAGCATCCTCCTGTTCAAGATAATGTCAGAAGAAGCCAAAGATAGATTAGAGCACCTAACAGGTATACCCTAGTAGGTGATTCATATCCTAGATTGGAGGATAAAGACATTCTTGACCCTCATGATTATGATAGTGCCATATCAGATATTGATGCTAAGAAATGGGACATTGCCATGAAAGAAGAGATGGATTCAATGCAGAAGAACAAGGTATGGACCCTAGTAGAACCTCCTAAAAATTGCAAGCCGATAGGTTGCAAGTGGATATTTAAGAGGAAAAGAAATTCAGAGGGTCAAGTTGAAAAATATAAAGCAAGACTAGTTTCTAAAGGTTATACTCAAAGAAAAGGTTTTGATTATGATGATACCTTTTCTCCAGTAGCAAAAATCACATCAATTCGAATAATATTGTCAATTGTTGCATATTTTAATTATGACTTATTTCAGATGGATGTGAAAACTCCATTTTTGAATGGAGATCTTGAAGATGAACTTTATATGGAACAACCTGATGGTTTTGTTATAGATGCTACAAAAGTTTGCAAGTTAACAAGGGCAATATATGGCTTGAAACAAGCTTCTAAGCAGTAGTACATGAAATTTGACCAGTCGATAAAAGCATTTGAGTTTGAAAGCAACTCTGAAGATCTTTATGTTTATATTAAAAGGTTTAATGGTCAAATAGTCTTTCTTGTATTGTATGTGGATGATATTTTAATTACAGGGAGTAATAGACAGTTGATTCAAGAGACAAAGAATTGACTGCAAGAGAATTTTGAGATGAAAGATCTTGGAATGACTTCTTATATACTCGGGATAAAGATTAAAAGAAATAGGAGTGCTAAGATGCTTGCTTTGTCTCAGATTGCTTATGTGGATAATATTCTTGAGAAATATTGTATGAGTGCTTGTAAACCCACTACATCACCAATTTCTAAAGGAGATATCTTTAGCAAATCTCAATGTCCACAAAATGAAATTGAAAGGCAAAAAATGGATAATATGAGATCAACATATTGTTCTGCTATTGGTAGTCTCATGTATCTTATGACTTGCACTAGACCGGATATATGTTTTGGTGTGAGTTTACTTAACCGCTATCAGTCAGACCCTGGGCCACGTCATTGGGAAGGAGTGAAACGGGTTTTGCGCTACATCAAAGGGACTATGACAACTCGACTTGTCTTCTCATCTTCTACCCTCATGGTTGAGGGATACTCTGATTCAGATTACCAGGGTGATCAAGATGATCGCAAATCTACTTCTGGTTATGTGTTTATGTTTGGTGGAGGAGCAATTTCTTGGAAAATCAAGAAACAAGATTGTATTGCCATATCCACTATGGAAGCAGAGTATATTGCTTGTAGCTTGGCTACTCCTCAAGAAGCAATTTGGATCAGGAACTTCTTGCGGGAGTTATATATTGTAGATTCTATTAAGCATCCGATCACAATATATTGTGTTAATGAAGCTGCTCGAAGCCTGACCAAAGACTCTCGATATCATTCAAGAGCCAAGCATATTGAAGGGAAGTACCACTTTATAAGAGATAGAGTGCAGAAAAATCAGCTGGTAGTTGAAAGAAAAAGCTCTGCAGAGATGTTAGCTGATCCTATGACTAAGGGATTAAATGTAAAAGTTTTTATTGATCATGTAAGGAGCATGGGCATTGTAATTAATTCCCCTTGGTTCTGATTGAGCCAAGTGGGAGATTGTTAGCATTTTATATGTGGCTCTGTTCAGAACTATCTTGTATGTTTAATTTTACATGATTAATAAATTTTATTTGTTGCATGCATTAATTTGTTGTCCATGGATTTCATCCCTTTGGCATTGGATCACTGGGAGGTGGGTGTCTTCATGACACTGTGTCCTGGAGCCTTGTGCTCAGAATTCGTCCGGGTCATTGAGGTGAGAATTGGGGCAGCTCACTTAGACCTTTGTATGTTTAGATGGCCTTATAAGGGGTGTTGGGCGTAGGACCATACACTGACCTAGATGTCCCACCACCATACAATATTGTGTGTGTCACACGTAGGACGGGTGACCAGTGATCTGGTAAATAGGCCTTGAGCCTATGAGACCGATCACCTCCAAGTCTAGCTTCCTTTGATCTTAAGAATTGGCTTGACTACTGTTAGGGTGTATAATTTTTTTAGAGTGGAATTGATAGCATTGATGATGCTTTTTGGTGCATCAAACCACTCTGGAGAATTAGTATTATTAACATTGTCGGGAGGTTATTATTCCAATAGAATCTCAACCAGGGGCAAAATCATAATTTTGGCATAAATCGATAAACTCGGGAAATTATCGATTTACTCAATTTATGGATATTCCTATTCCCATAATGAAAGAACTATTTCTAAATTGTTTTCTCAAAATTATTTTTAAATTATTTTGATTTAAAACGTTATGAGAATTGGGCCTCTTATAGCCCACTTGTTGGGTTCTGTTTTGTTGGACTTGGACTTTTGGGGGACGCCTCAATTGACCTAAGTCTGAGGTTGAGTAGGAAGTGATGATGGAAGGAGGAATCCTCGTATGGGTCTATTAGGTAATGGATCGGGCTATTTAGTTGATGGGCTTTTGGGCTTATTTGGCTAATGGGCAATTACGGTTCATTCGGTTGATGGGCCACGAATTCTATATGTTTACATGCTGAGGAGGTCACACCAACTCTGGAACCAGATTTCATTCTTCGTTAGAGGAACCTTCCATCAAGGGAAATCAAACAAACAGAGTTGGCGGACCGACAACGATTCGACAAGAACGGAGGAGAATTTGACAAACAGGTACGAAAAAATTTAAAGTTTTTATTATATTATGATTTATTGGGACAACACCCCCTTCAATTGAGATTCGTTCTTCATGTAGTACTACCCAAGTGTCTAAGGGATCTACCACAAAATTTTCTTTTCCTTCCATCCCTTCTCCCAAACTTGGCTTCAATCCTACCTCAACTCCCTCTTAATATATATGTAATGCTTGCTCCCCATTTTCTCTAGTAGGAAAGAACAAAGGGTCAGGTTGGTTATATGATCAACCTCTTTAGTGTCCTCACTAACCAACAAGTTATACCACCAAATTTCCAAAGGGTCTACCAAATTGGGTTGAGAAAAATCCTCAAGATATTCATTCTTCTCCTCTAACTCATTCACATTATCATCATCCCAAACCAAATTGGGTCCCCTTTGTTGTTCTTCAAATTTCTCATCACATTGGCTATCAATCCTAGAGGTAACCATGTGTTGCTCATATCCACGCTCCAAGCATGAATCTACCATGCTATCTGTATGCACTAAAATGTGAACGGCCCAAATTCGACGATCCTAGAAATCCACCGATCCAGCAATCGATCGTCGTGGGTAGGCTCTGACAATTCTCAAGGTCATTCGTTGTAGCCCATCGCGAGGTCCAGCCGCGTCGCTACGTCATCGACATAGTTGACGCCCAGTCAGCAGCAAACCACCGCGTCAGCACCAGTCACCAAGCCAAGCTACACATCAGCATCCTCAACAGTCAAACGACCAATTCTGGTCGTTAACGGAAGGAACCAAAAAGAGACTCATTCGATGGATCCAGGAGAGAAATTGTCCAGTCTTCTTCTCCTCTCAAAAGAAGCAGCAAAAAGGGGATCGTGATCCCCCTTTCAAGCATCAACCTCAACAACAACACGGAGTTGGCTACAAATAGCCAGAAAACCTCCGTCGCAAGGGTTCAAAAATTGGGGTTCGAAATTCCTTTTGTGAAAAGAAAATCTTGTGTCGAGCCAAACTCTCGCGCACAGACTCTTCTGAGCCACAGAAGTCAAGCAACTCGCCGTTCGTCGAAACTCAACAGTTCAAACCGGAGCAGCTCTACACGTTCGCCGACAACGTCATAAGTCGATACATGTGGAACACAAATACTTCTGTCCAACCGACCAAAGCCACAACAGTTCGTGCACACTCGTTCCAGAACTCAAATTTCGGCGTCCTCGCCAGAAGCTTAAACTTCATCAAATTCACATGGAGATCGAATCAGAGGAAGAATAGGAGATTGTACTCGCATTTTCCTTGACATTCAAATACAAACTGTAACACAAATTTTCTGTTATAAATCAATTTACTCTCTCGGTCGTGCCCCTTCGCGGACCCGAGGATTTTTGGTGAAACACTATCTACACAAGATTCCCCCATTGAATTCACCACCTATTGACAAAAAAGATATACCTTCTCTGATAGCTCATCCAACCTTTTACCTTGCTCAATCACTACCTGTAAGAGACATTCCTGCCTCCTCTCAAAACTAGAATCAAAATCATCATCTATGGGTGGAGGTTGAGGAATTACCTGTTGATAGAGGAAACTTACATTTTCTTGTTCTTGTCTAAAAGTTTCTTGCTCTGCAAGGAATTTTTAAAGAATCTCACAATTCCTATCATCAAATGAGTCATCCTTGGTCCTTAGGGATGGAGGTTGAGTAGTTGGCCATACAGTGGGAGAATACGGTTGTCTATGTTGGACAAGCATAGACAAGATCTTTTCTCTGTGCTCCCATGAAAAATTTAAGCCTTCTTCTCTATCTAGGATCATTGGTCTCATACGGAGGGCAGCCAAATAGGTCTTCTTAAAAGTACAATGGCTTCCTTCATATGGACCTCTGCATAGCTGCTTGGGCCTATGCAAATTACTCCCATTGTCTCTTTCTAAGACTAGAGAAACCACATTGTAAAGAGTTGCCAAAGGGCTCACCTGGGGAAACAAATTCACTATCCACACAACCTTCATTGCACTTAGATTGATACAAATAATGATCCATCAATAAGGTATACAATTACAAGCACAATAAGGCAAACCAATCTCAATGCATACACACTTTTTTTTAAATAAAATAAAAATTGAAACCACAAAAAGTGACAAACAATCAACAAATAAGAGAAACAAACTAAACCTAAGGGTAGAGTACAACTACTAGGATTGGTATTAGCATTAGTCCAACTTATAGTCCCCTGCAATGGCGCCAAAAACTTGTTGCTCGCTAAACGTGAGTAACTTTCTAATTAAATAAAATTACTCTAGCACGCAAGTGCACGTGTCGTGCAAGTAATAAAGTGGACTCAAGAGTTCGGATGTAAAACCCACAGGGACTATGTGTAGACTAAGCACTAAACATGCATCATAATAGTTATAACTAACCGAATGAAAAGGCTAAAATATATACACTAACTAGGATCTGGACAAGAGATAACTAGGATAGTCTATTTAAAATAGAGGTAGGAGTGTGATTTCACGTCTTCGTGCCCTGTATCTAACCTATCTAGCATTCAATCATTTCATCAAATACTTTGTGGACCCCAAAAATTGGTACGTACGAGTCTCTTCCGAGATCACCGCAATCGTGTCCTCTATTTCGACCCTCTAATCTTTCAATTGAGGGTCTAAAAAGAGAACCCACTACACATAGCCTATAGGTCACGTACAACGATGAGTTATTCCTAACTACACACACAAATCCCCTAGTTAGACTTCCTAACTAGGTGGAACGCATGTTGCCTAATGCAGGTCTACCCAAATCTACCCTCCCAAAATCGAATCGGGTTCCTAAATGTCAATTAAGAGGTAACTAAGCAATTAATCGAACACTAAGCATCCATTAGACATACCACATAATAGAATCATGTTCAAATCACTAAAATAACCACATACATTGCAAGAGTACGCTACATCACACCCCTAAACAGGGGTTTAAATACCCACCATGTCAAAATATAAACACAATCTCAAATCCAAATATAATGTCATACTCAAAGTGCACATAAATGAAATAAAATGAGAAAGAAGAGCAAACTAGAAGTGTATAGAACTTCTTGAAGCTTCAATCCTCCTCCCGGATGGATATCTCCTCAATAAATGACCCCAAAATTCTCCCTTGAAGCTTTGCCACGATCCCTAGATGAGCCTAGATCGACTCCCCAAGTACCAACTTTGAATCCTTGAGCTTTTTCCCAAATCTCATATTTATAGCGTGCAGGCCCGTGCTCGAGCGCCATATGGCGCCTGGGGAAGCGCTACAGTGCCAGGTCACTTAAATGGCACAGAAAAGAGCAAAAACCCAAAAAATGCCTCGATGCCATATGGCGTCGGGCACCTTCAGTGGCGCCCATACCCTATGCACCTTGGAACTGAAATCCTGCACAAGAGCGTTGCGAGTCGTACGTTTTTCCCATGGCATTCACCATGGCACCGGGGGACCCGGATCCGCTGGCCACAGCCATTTATGGCCAGCGTACGCGGGGGGCCAATGGCGGAGCACCCAAGCCGCGAGGTGCCCGTGCGGCGCTCCACCATCTTGCGGATCACGGGTCTCAACGAGGGTCGTTCAACAGAACAAAAAAAAAATTTAAACCGGCCCGAAAATCCGGTTCGGCGCACGTCCGGGTTAAGAACATTTTCTTCTTCCCGCCCATCCCTCTTCTTCTCTCATCTTCTCTCATCTCCATTTGTTTTCTCTTTTCTTCCCTCGTCTTCCGAAACAAGCTGCGTGAAGCCTCTGCGTGAAGCCTCTGCGTGAAGCCTCTGGCGACGTTCCCTCCTCCTGCGACCATCCTTCATCTTCCCTCCGGCGACGTTCCCTCCTCCTGCGACCATCCCTCGTCTTCCCTCCGGCGACGTTCCCTCCTCCTGCGACCATCCCTCGTCTTCCCTTTGGCTACCTTCCCTCCTCCTACGACCCTCGTCTTCCGTCCTTCCTTCCCTCTTCCTCTATCTACTTCGCATCCCTCTTCTTCCCTCTTCTTCTTATCCCTCTTCTTCTCTCTTTTTCTCTCTAATGGTAAATAGTTGTCCACAGGCTGGTACAGAGTTGGTACCAAAAGTAGTATATAGTTATTAGACAATGAAAAAAAAAATACTCTAAAGGTATATAGTTGTCCAAAGGCTGGTACAGAGTTGGTACCAAAAGTAGTATATAGTTATTAGACAATAAAAAAAAATACTCTAAAGGTATATAGTTGTCCAAAGGCTGGTACAGAGTTGGTACCAAAAGTAGTAGATAGTTGTTAGACCACAAAAAAAAGCTCTAATGGTATAGATTTGTGCAAAGGATGGTACAGAGTTGGAACTATACATAGTAAAGGGTTAGAGGATGAAAAAGGCCCGCAGCGCCCTTGGCCCCCGCCCGCCCCGCCGCCGCCCGCCCCGCCGCCGCCCGACCCGGCGCCCGCTGCCGCCCCCCCGCCCGCCGCCGCCCGATGCCGCCCCTCTGGCGCGCCGCCCGCCCGCCCGCCCGGCGGCGCCGCCGCCCGCCCGGCCCGACAGCCCCGGCGGCCCCGGCGCCCCGGCGGCCCGGCGGCCCCGGACCCCCGGCCCCGGCTGGCGCCGCCCCGCCCGGCCCCGGCTAGCGCCCGCCCCCGCCCGGCGCCCGCCCGGCGCCCTCGATCCCGGCGGCCCGGCGCCCGGCCGCCATCCCCCGATCCGGCAGCCGGCGCCGCCCGATCCCAACGACCCGGCGCCCGCCCCGCCCCCCCCGATCCCGGGCTGTGGGTCAGTACTTGCAAGGGAGGATCTTGCAAGAATGAGGGAGGCGAGCGGGTCTCTGAGTCCGGGAGGTGGGCCCGCACAACCTAGAGAGACCACTTGTACATGACCGGGGTGGGTTATGTATTTTAGTACAGGTGAGCTTGTACTACCCTTTGACAGGGTAATGTAAAGGGATACATGCGAGGAGTCAAAGCATGTACATGTGTAAGGGAGCTTATGCATGAGGGGCACTAGCGAGGATGGGTGTCGACACAGGTTAAAAGTGTCAAATAGTGTGAACTGCAGCACACTTGTGCACATGGGGTTGCACACCAGCCAGGCGTATGACCAAAACCATGCATGACCAGGCATACCAGGCACCATATGGCAACCATCTTGGTATGAGGGCCAATGGCTGTGGGTAATCGATGGCAACCACGGCTGGTATCCGCCGTAGGGGGTATATGGCAAGCTCCAACAGTGACCGCGAGCATCCATCAGGCGCCAAGCGCATAGAGATTAACGCGCGCGAACCGCTGGGGCAATATCTGGCGAACCGGGCCAGCGCACCATCATAAGTATAACAACAAACAATATCCATCTGTATGAGGTAGCGAATGAGATGAATTCCCTTTACGGGCAATTATCTGGCCGAGGCGTTTATGCTGTGTAGCCAAGAATACTTACTCTTATATATGAGATATGTATACGGAGTATAGATCTTAGTGACACGCTTAGGAGGAAGCAGGCCTTGGGCTGATATCATCCTTCAACTAACCACAGAAGCTGTGGTAGGCGCTAAGCGGATAAAATCTGGTATTTGAAAAGTATACAAGCCTGGAGACGTATGCAGCAACCCCATGCCAAGACATGCATCCTCAAGCCAAATCAAGGCACCCTGGTCATGGCGGCTGGAACTTGAAGTGAAGGGACACCAAGTGTGAACGAGGTTCAGGTTTCAGGGGCTGGGGGATGTATTGGGATGGGATACATGTATGTGTAAATTACACTTAGGGGTAGTGTAATTAAGAGGTTTTAATCCAGGATTCGGGTATAAATAGGGAGGCATTCCTCTCAACTTGTAAGTTAGTTTTCTCAACGTGAATCCAAGAAAGGTTTCCCCTTAATCTTCTTTCTCTATCTCTCTCTCTCTCTCTCTCTCTCTCTCGGTACTTCTCTTCCTTGGTGAAGTTCGGGCAAGCAAGTGTGGAGGTCTTGGGCGGAGTTTTGGCTTACTACAAGCGGTGGACTGACTTGTAGGCCAGCGACGGTGCTGAAACTTTGGCTACAGTCCTAAAGAAGTAAGGCCGGCGTTTCATTGGTATCAGAGCGATCCCACATTGTGCTACGAGGAGGGAGAAGAATTGTGAAAGGTTAGAGAACCATGTCAGGTAAGGAACCAACCTTTTCTATTGAGGAACTAACCCAGGGCTTTGAGGCTTGGAAGGCTGAGATCCATGCGGAATTTTGGTCTGATCCCCCTCCATGGGCGATCGAGTTGGAGGCTAATGTTTATGATGCGGTGGCTACAACGCGTACAAAGGTGGATGAGTGCATGGAGGCGCTAGAAGCCATACGCTCCAGAGTAGCTAACATCGTAAACTTTCGCGGCTGCAAGTCCTGTCATGAAGGACTTCTCTTTACCAAGAGAGGAACAGAGGAGGGACGTTGGTGTTAGTGAGGAGTTCACCACAACAGAGGTTGTAAACACCCAGCCAAGGGAGTCTCAACAAACCAAGCCAATACGGGTCAAGGTGCCAGAACCAAAGGTGTATGATGGCGTCCGGGATGCAAAGGTAATTGACAATTTCCTTTGGCAGGTAGAGCAACACTTGACGTCTTCTTGCGTTCGAGAAGAAGCAAGGAAAGTGAGTGCTGCTACTCTTTATCTCTCGGGAGACGAACTTCTATGGTGGAGAAGGCATACGCTGGAGGAGGGGACTGGCGCCCCTTCAATTCAGACCTGGAAGGAGTTCAAGGCTGAATTGAGGAAACGGTTCTATCCTGCCAACGTGGAGCACGAGGCTCGTAAGAAGTTACGTTCGCTCAAGCAAGGTGGGAGGATCCGTGAGTACATCTCCCAATTCACTTCTTTGATGCTGTGTATATTTGATATGTCCGATGCGGATAGGCTTTTCTCCTTTCTTGATGGTCTTAAGCCATGGGTGGAGCAAGAGGTTAGGAGAAGGGATGTAAGACCCTTGCCGAAGCTCTGTCTGTTGCTGAAAAGCTCCCAGAATTTGATAAGAGGCCAGAAGGCCAACATTCAAGTTCAGAAGACAAAGAGGTGTCAAAAGGGAAGAAGACCAAAGAGGACTCAGGAGGGGAAAGCAAGGTCAATACGCAGCAGAAGGGCAAGAAGTGGGGAGATAGGGACAGGAAGGGGAAGGGTCCCAAGAGGACCTGTTTCATCTGTGATGGAGATCACCTGATGAGAGACTGTCCCAAGAGACATGCTTTGAATGCTATTCTCAAGGAAGGGTCGGCTGGACAGATTGCTTCAATGAGGAGGTATGAGGTCGCAGAGACTCAGGAGACCCATTCAGGTATGACTCTTAACACTGCAGGTTGCAGTGGAACTTCGTGCGTGGAGGACGCTACGGGGGGTGCAGGAGGCCAGAAGGCCCTGCGCCAACAGCACGCGCAAGGCCCCGGCCCCGCCCGCCGCCGTTGCCCCGGTGTAAGGGGTGCTTCTTTCTGTTATGTAAAACCAATGGTATGGACGCATATCGTAGGTTAAATCTATGTGTGTACAGCATAGCTGCTTGCAAGGGGGTTGCAGGCATGCATGCCGAGTTAAAGGCATGTGGGTACAGTGAGCCTAGCGAGGAAGGGGACACTGGACCGCCGGTGCTAGCGAGGATGGGCGTTGGGACAAGGGGAGATACCCTTTGTCGAAGAACCAAACTCAGAGGAGGATGGTTGTGCAAGCACAGGTGCGTGCAAACCGCGGGCAAGACATTGCCCACAAGCATCTGAGGAGCTTCTGTGGTATAAGTGCAGAAGAGTCTCAGGGGGGGGGCATGGCCAGGGAGCCAACAGGCCATGTGGCCCCGGGAGTATGTGTGACAGCCAAGACTCATGACCAGCAGTAAGCGCCTACGGGTGTGTCTTGTGAGTCTTGTACATACCAATCAAGCCAAGGCCTTCATACCAGCTCTTAGTCTTGTATGCGTGGTGAGGAAGACCAAAGAACACCAGGCGCTCAGCACACGCTGGCCAGGGTCTGCCGCTGGCGTGAAAGATCGGCCTTGCGGATGCTGTTCGAGGCGATCTGTGAGCCTTATCTGGTGGCAGGAACAGGGTGGGGTTGGGCTTAACTCCGCTTGAGAGGCTTATGGGATTAGCGTCGTCTGCTGGCTAGCGGTACGAAGGGCATAAGCCTTGAACCATGAGAGTCTGTGAACGACAATGATAAGAAGCTTGTATTATGGCTTCTTGGCTGGCAGCCCGTCTTGGCGCAGCGTCTTGTAGCGGCCCTATCAATATCTGGTCATGGCGGCTGGCAAACCTGTTCAGGTGGGAACCCGGTTTGGGACTCGACCTCCAAAACTCAAGGGGCTCTTCCAGGTGCATGATAAAGGGGATAGGGTGTATTTAGTGTATTTATTGTATTAATTACAATACATGTACATAGAGGGTAGCCTTAGGGTATAAAAGGGCACGTCCCCCTCACTTGTACTTAGTTTTGGTTTTGCACATTTCATAGAAAGCTAAAGGAGAGTTTCTCTCATCCCTCTAGTGTTCTCCCTCTCATTCTCTCGTGCTGGTGTGGAAGTACACCCCTCCTGAGGTTTGTAATTCGTTTGAGTATCTTGGGAAAGCGTTGAGGAAGGCTTAACGTACTAGACGAGACTTAGTACGTGCCTGGCGTGGTCGGAAGGCTTAGCTACAGTTCTAGGCATTCTCCAGCCCCGTTACAACTGGTATCAGAGCAATCAAACGTTTAGGCATGAAGGGAGAGGAGACGAGCATGAATGAACAAGGAGAACACTCGGGTAATGTCTCTCTTTCGATGCTTAATGAAATTAACCAAACTCTTGTCACTTGGAAAGAGGAATTCTCAGCCAGCGTGCGTGGGATCAAGGAGGAGGTCCATGACGTCCAAGAGACCCTTATTGGGGAAATTGTGGCGTTGGGTGCACAGGTGAGCTTATGGGAAAAGTACATGGCAGGAGGTGGGGCACAACCTCAGCCCACCGGTGTGGTGGAACGTGAGGAAAGGGCTCTAGCAGAGGCAAAGCCAAGCCGTGTGGAGGAGTCTACACCAACCACTTCCCAGCCATCCTCTAGTGACAAAATCAAGGTGCCGAAGCCGAAGGTCTATGATGGCACAAGGGATCCAAAGGTAATTGATAACTTCCTTTGGCAGGTAGAGCAATACCTACTGGTCAGCAACGTTCATGGAGATGAGCATATGATCATGGGTGCGTCTATGTTCCTTGTGGATGATGCCATCTTGTGGTGGAGGCGGCGGACCGGAGGCGGGCGGCTAGCACCAACCCAATTTTGTCTTGGGTCGACTTCAAGGCAGAATTGAAGAGGCAATTCTTTCGGAGAATGCTGAATTTGAGGCTCGCAAGGAGTTGAGGGCCTTGAAACAGTCGGGGAAGGATAAAGGAATGCGTTTCTCGTTTTACTTCTCTTATGCTAAGTATCTCTAACATGACCGATGAAGATCGGTTGTTTGCCTTTCTTGATGGACTCAAGCCTTGGGCTGAACAAGAGCTGAGGAGGAGGGATGTCAAGTCATTGGCTGAGGCCCTCTCCACGGCTGAGAAGCTGACTGAGTTTGAGAAGAACACGGAGGTCTCAACATCCAACTCTAAGGGCAGCAAGACCAGCAAGGGCAAGAAGCCATGGGAGAAGAAGGACAGCAAGTTAGAAAGGACGGACGATAAGAAGAAGAAGGGAGGCGGTAAGCCTAAATGCTTTCTTTGTGATGGTGACCACTTCTTAAAGGATTGTCCAAGGAAGAAGCTCTTAAACTCAATGATGGAGGACAAAGCGAGGGATCTAGTGACAATGCAAGGATAGGTTCGCTAAAGATGGTAGCGGCCTTTACGAGGCAACGAGGGCAGCACAAGGAGGTCAAGGAGGGAGCTCTTTTACATCAAACTCACAGTCCGAGGCAAGGAGGCCAAGGCCATGATCGATTCAGGTGCAACACACAACTTTCTCTCTACAAGAGAGGCTATCAGATTGGGACTGACATGGGTGGGCGATGGAAGCATTGTCAAATCGGTAAATTCTGAAGCAAAGGCGATTAGTGGGGTTGCTCGTGATGTACCAATCGTGGGGGAGTGGGAAGGTAAATTGAGCTTCTCCGTAGTCAATATGGATGATTTTGACTTCATTCTTGGAATGGACTTTGTGTTTGTGCAAAGGGTTTGTACTGCCCTATTTGGGGTTGCTTTGCATCCTTGATGAAGGAGGGCCATGTCACGTGAAGGAGGTTCAGTCGACAAGTGCTGGGAGTTCGATGCTCTCAGCTATGCAGTTGAAAGGTCTTCTTCAACGGCCATGACACTTACATAGCTACGCTGGTGAGGGGTCATGGCGATGAGGAGGGAGGAATGAGACACATTCCACCCCGGATTGCTGAAGTTCTACAGAGGTATGTAGATGTGTTCCCTGCAGAATTACCAAAGCGGCTACCACCTAGGAGAGAGGTGGATCATGCTATTGAGTTGGAACCAGGTTCCAAGCCACCAGCAAAGGCACCATATCGTATGGCGCCTAAGGAGTTGGAGGAGTTGCGGAGGCAGCTAGATGAACTCTTGGAAGCAGGGTTCGTTCGTCCTTCAAAGGCACCATATGGAGCTCCAGTTCTATTCCAAAAGAAGAAAGATGGGTCCATGCGTTTGTGCATAGACTACCGAGCTCTCAACAAGGTGACAATCAAGAACCGTTACCCTATTCCTTTGATTTCAGATTTGTTTGGTCAATTGAGGGAGGCAACGGTGTTCACCAAGTTGGATTTGAGGGGGGGTATTACCAAGTCGGATGTGAGGAGGGCGACGAGGGGAAGACCACATGTGTAACAAGGTATGGGGCATTTGAGTTCTTAGTTATGCCCTTCGGTTTAACTAACGCACCAGCCACCTTTTGCACTCTAATGAATAAGGTGTTGGGACCTTATTTGGATAAGTTTGTGGTAGTCTACTTGGATGATATTGTGATCTATAGCAAGACAATGGAAGACCATGTACGTCACTTAGCTCATGTGTTTGGAACATTGAGGGAACACTCGCTCTTTGTAAAGAAGGAGAAGTGTTCATTCGCTCTAAGTGAAGTATCTTTCTTGGGGCATTGGATAGGAAGTGGACGCATATGGATGGATGGCAAAAAGGTGGAGAGCATAGCCGATTGGCCCGAGCCTACCGGGGTAAGTGAATTGAGGAGTTTTCTTGGTTTGGCTAACTATTATAGAAGGTTCATATGTTCTTTCTCAGCAATAGCTAGTCCTCTTACCGAGCTTCTCAAAAAGAAAGCTCCATGGGTATGGTCGGGGGCATGCCAAGCAGCGTTTGATCGGCTGAAGGCGGCCATTATGCAAGAACCGGTGCTACGTTTAGCAGACTTCAGTAAGCTGTTTGAGGTGCATTCGGATGCATCTGACTTTGCAATAGGAGGAGTCCTAGAGCAAGAGGGTCACCCAGTGGCCTTCGAAAGCAGAAAGCTTAACGAGACGGAGAGAAGATACACTGTCCAAGAGAGGGAGATGACCGCGGTGGTGCACTGCCTAAGGACGTGGAGACATTACTTGTTGGGGGCCAATTTTGTGGTCAAGACTGATAATGTAGCATCTTCTTACTTTCTAACTCAAAAAAGCTTTCTCCAAAACAGGCTCGTTGCCAAGACTTCTTGGCTGAGTTTGATTTCAGCATGGAGTACAAGCCGGGCCGAACCAACATTGTGGCGGATGCATTGAGCAGAAGGAGCGTCAATGAGAAGCCCAATGGTGGTAGCACATTGGTGGAGAATATCGATGTGCTGGTCTCTAGGTGTGAGGGCACGCCCAAGCGACCATATGCTGGAAGAGGGCCAACATGGCTACGAAGGCTATCAATTAATGGGGGCAATTATACTTGTCAAGTGAGTGGGGATAGTTGTAGCCTGTGAGGTGCACTTACTTCCTTTTCATTGTATATGTCAACGAGGGCGTTGACACAATGGGTGTGGGAGAATGTAAGGGGTGCTTCTTTCTGTTATGTAAAACCAATGGTATGGACGCATATCGTAGGTTAAATCTATGTGTGTACAACATAGTTGCTTGCAAGGGGGTTGCAGGCATGCATGCCGAGTTAAAGGCATGTGGGTACAGTGAGCCTAGCGAGGAAGGGGACACTGGACCGCCGGTGCTAGCGAGGATGGGCGTCGGGACAAGGGGAGATACCCTTTGTCGAAGAACCAAACTCAGAGGAGGATGGTTGTGCAAAAAACAAAGTCTTGATGCAAGCGCGGGCAAGACATTGCCCACAAGCATGCAGGGCTTCACGCCGGGGCAAGTGCAGAAGGAGTCTGCGAGGGGCGTGGCATAAGGGGCCAGCAGGCCATGTGGCCCGAGGAGGTATGTGACGCTTTCAAGACTTAGCGCCCACAGCGCACAAGGGCTCCTAGGGGTGTGTCTTGCAGTCTTGCGCATGCACACGAACGGTATGGCCTTCATGCCTTCTTGCAGTCGCAGGTGTGGCGCTGGAGGAGGAAGACAAAAGGGCGCCTGGGGGCTCAGGCACACGCTGGGCGGAGGTGGTCTTGGCAGTGGCGATGGAAGATCTAAGAGGGCGCCGAGGCGGCTGTTCGGGGCGATCTTGTGAGCAGCGATCTGTGCAGGAACAGGGTTTTGGGTATAAACCCGCCAGGCGACTGCGCTGGAGCGGCGTCGTCTTGCAACAACAGCGAGGCCTTGGGCGCATAGGTCTCCAGCCAAGCTTCCCCACCTCGCCGGCACGCACTAAGTCACGTCTAGCACGTTCAGCCTCCTTCAACACCTTCCCAAGATACTCAAGCGGATTGCAAACCTCAAGAGAGGGATGTATGCCAACACCAGGACGAGAGAGAGAGAGGGAGAGCACCAGGGAATGTGAGAAATCTCTATATTGCAGTAGTGAAAGATACAAATCCGAACTAAGTACAAATGAGAGGGACGTGCCCCTTTTATACCCTAAGGCTACCCCCCTATGTACATGTATTGTAATTAATACAATAAATACACTAAATACACTCTATCCCCTTGATCATGAACCTGGAGGAGTCCCTTGAGTTTTGGAGGTCGAGTCCCAAACCGGGTTCCCACCTGAACAGGTTTGCCAGCCGCCATGACCAGATACGATTAATGCAAGCGCCGCGCTGCGCGGCTAATCACGGCTTGCGGTTGGCCTACATCCCGCTGTCGCGACCTGCCGCACTCAGCGAGTATCCTATGAAGGTGTTGCCTGCACCCGGCTGAGCCTGCAGCTGTGGCGTGACTTCGCCTGGGGTTGCCTTATAACCCTGGTTCTGAGCGTCGCGGCTTCTTCAGCGTAAAGCCCGGTTTGGCCGCCTCCGCCTCTTGGATCTTCCGTACCGCCTGCGCTCGGCGGTGGCCGCCGGCGCTCCCAGGTCGTAGCTGGGATCTTCAAGCCCTGGTCGGCCTTTACCTGGCCGTTGAACAACCCGGCCAGCTGGTCTTCGATCTTGGTGGCGCACCTCCACGCCCATTGGTGTGTGGCTTCAAAGCCAGGTTGATTGGGTGTTAACGTGCGTCGGCCTCGCGCGCACACCGATTGGCAGGCCCCATGGCGTGTGTGCGCTGGGATCTTGGTCTTGCCGTAAGCCTCTCCGGACCACATGGCCTGCTGGCGCTGTTATGGCATGCGTAGTATGGGACTCATGCGCGCTGGCCCGCTGGCGTAAGCCCTGCATTCTTGTGGGCAATGTCTTGCCCGTTGTTTTTGCACGCACTGTGCTTGCACAACCATCCTCCCTCTGAGTTTGGTTCTTCGACAAAGGGTATCTCCCCTTGTCCCGACGCCCATCCCTCGCTAGCACCCGGCGGTCCGGTGTCCCCTTCCTCGCTAGGCTCTCTTTGTACCCACATGCCTTTAACTTCGGCATGCATGCCTGCAACCCCTTGCAAGCAACTATGTTGTACACACATAGATTTAACCTACGATATCGTCCATACCATTGGTTTTACATAACAACAAGAAGCACCCCTTACATTCTCCCCACCCCATTGTGTCAGCGCCCTCGTTGACATATACAATGAAAAAGAAGTAAGTGCACCTCACGGGCTACCACTATCCCCACTCACTTGACAAGTATAATTGCCCCCATGAATTGATAGCCGCCGGTAGCCATGCTGGCCCTCTGCCAGCATATGGTCGCCATGTGCCCTCACACCTAGAGACCAGCACATCGATATTCTCCACCAATGTGCTACCACCATTGGGCTTCTCATTGACGCTCCTTCTGCTCAATGCATCCGCCACAATGTTGGTTCGGCCCGGCTTGTACTCCATGCTGAAATCAAACTCAGCCAAGAAGTCTTGCCAACGAGCCTGTTTTGGAGAAAGCTTCTTTTGAGATAGAAAGTAAGAAGATGCTACATTATCAGTCTTGACCACAAAATTGGGCCCCAACAAGTAATGTCTCCATGTCCTTAGGCAGTGCACCACCGCGGTCATATCCCTCTCTTGGACAGTGTATCTTCTCTCCGTCTCGTTAAGCTTTCTGCTTTCGAAGGCCACTGGGTGACCCTCTTGCTCTAGGACTCCTCCTATTGCAAAGTCAGATGCATCCGTATGCACCTCAAATGGCTTACTGAAGTCTGCTAAACGTAGCACCGGTTCTTGCATAATGGCCGCCTTCAGCCGATCAAACGCTGCTTGGCATGCCCCCGACCATACCCATGGAGCTTTCTTTTTGAGAAGCTCGGTAAGAGGACTAGCTATTGCTGAGAAAGAACATATGAACCTCCTATAATAGTTAGCCAAACCAAGAAAACTCCTCAATTCACTTACCCCGGTAGGCTCGGGCCAATCGGCTATGCTCTCCACCTTTTTGCCATCCATCCATATGCGTCCACTTCCTATCCAATGCCCCAAGAAAGATACTTCACTTAGAGCGAATGAACACTTCTCCTTCTTTACAAAGAGCGAGTGTTCCCTCAATGTTCCAAACACATGAGCTAAGTGACGTACATGGTCTTCCATTGTCTTGCTATAGATCACAATATCATCCAAGTAGACTACCACAAACTTATCCAAATAAGGTCCCAACACCTTATTCATTAGAGTGCAAAAGGTGGCTGGTGCGTTAGTTAAACCGAATGGCATAACTAAGAACTCAAATGCCCCATACCTTGTTACACATGTGGTCTTCCCCTTGTCGCCCTCCGCGATCCGGACTTTGTAATACCCCGACCTCAAATCCAACTTGGTGATCACCGTTGCCTCCCTCAATTGATCAAACAAATCTGAAATCAAAGGAATAGGGTAACGGTTCTTGATTGTCACCTTGTTGAGAGCTCGGTAGTCTATGCACAAACGCATGGACCCATCTTTCTTCTTTTGGAATAGAACTGGAGCCCCATATGGTGCCTTTGAAGGACGAACGAACCCTGCTTCCAAGAGTTCATCTAGCTGCCTCCGCAACTCCTTCAACTCCTTAGGCGCCATACGATATGGTGCCTTTGCTGGTGGCTTGGAACCTGGTTCCAACTCAATAGCATGATCCACCTCTCTCCTAGGTGGTAGCCGCTTTGGTAATTCTGCAGGAAACACATCTACATACCTCTGTAGAACTTCAGCAATCCGGGGTGGAATGTGTCTCATTCCTCCCTCCTCATCGTCATGACCCCTCACCAGCGTAGCTATGTAAGTGTCATGGCCGTGTTGAAGACCTCTCTTCAACTGCATAGCTGAGAGCATCGAACTCCCAGCACTTGTCGACTGAACCTCCTTCACGTGACATGGCCCTCCTTCATCAAGGATGCAAAGCAACCCCAAATAGGGCAGTACAAACCCTTTGCACAAACACAAGAAGTCCATTCCAAGAATGAAGTCAAAATCATCCATATTGACTACGGAGAAGCTCAATTTACCTTCCCACTCCCCCACGACGATTGGTACATCACGAGCAACCCCACTAATCGCTCTTGCTTCAGAATTTACCGACTTGACAATGCTTCCATCGTCCACCCATGTCAGTCCCAATCTGATAGCCTCTCTTGTAGAGAGAAAGTTGTGTGTTGCACCTGAATCGATCATGGCCTTGGCCTCCTTGCCTCGGACTGTGAGTTTGATGTAAAAGAGCTCCCTCCTTGACCTCCTTGTGCTGCCCTCGTTGCCTCGTAAGGCAGCTACCATCTTCAGCGAACCTATCCTTGCATTGTCACTAGATCCCTCGCTCTTGTCCTCCATCATTGAGTTTAAGAGCTTCTTCCTTGGACAATCCTTTAAGAAGTGATCACCATCACAAAGAAAGCATTTAGGCTTACCGTCTCCCTTCTTCTTCTTATCGTCCGTCCTCTCTAACTTGCTGTCCTTCTTCTCCCATGGCTTCTTGCCCTTGCTGGTCTTGCTGCCCTTAGAGTTGGATGTTGAGACCTCCGTCTTCTTCTCAAACTCAGTCAGCTTCTCAGCCGTGGAGAGGGCCTCAGCCAATGACTTGACATCCCTCCTCCTAAGCTCTTGTTCAGCCCAAGGCTTGAGTCCATCAAGAAAGGCAAACAACCGATCTTCATCGGTCATGTTAGAGATACTTAGCATAAGAGAAGTAAAATGAGAAACATACTCCTTTATCCTTCCTGACTGTTTCAAGGCCCTCAACTCCTTGCGAGCCTCAAACTCAGCATTCTCCGGAAAGAATTGCCTCTTCAATTCTGCCTTGAAGTCGACCCAAGACAAAATTGGTGTGGTGCTAGCCTCTCCATCTCCGGTCCTCCGTCTCCACCATAAGATGGCGTCGTCCACAAGAAACATAGACGCACCCATGATCATGTGTTCATCTCCATGAACACCGCTGACCGATAGGTATTGCTCTACCTGCCAAAGGAAATTATCAATTACCTTTGGATCTCTTGTGCCATCATAGACTTTAGGCTTCGGCACCTTCAATTTGTCGCTGGAGGATGGCTGAACGGTGGCTGGTGTGGACTCCTCCACAGCAGTAGTCCCGGCCTCTGCTAGGACAATCTCTTCTCTCCCCACGCTCCCGGTGGTTTGAGGTAGAGTCCCACCTCCTGCCATATACTTCTCCCAAAGACTCACGCGGGCGCCCAACGCTACTACTTCTCCGAGCAGCGTCTCTTGGACGTCCTTGACCTCCTCCTTGATCTCACGTAAGTTGCTGGAGAGTTCCTCCTTCCATGCGACAAGAGTTCGGTTAATTTCACTAAGCAATTGATTAGAGACATTACCCGATGGTTCGCCTTGCTCAGTCATGACTCGTTCCTCTCCCTTCATGCCTAAAACGCTTGAAACGCTCTGATACCAGTTGTAACGGGGTTGGAGATTGCCTAGAACTCCAGCCAAGCTTCCCCACCTCGCCGGCACGCACTAAGTCACGTCTAGCACGTTCAGCCTCCTTCAACACCTTCCCAAGATACTCAAGCGGATTGCAAACCTCAAGAGAGGGATGTATGCCAACACCAGGACGAGAGAGAGAGAGGGAGAGCACCAGGGAATGTGAGAAATCTCTATATTGCAGTAGTGAAAGATACAAATCCGAACTAAGTACAAATGAGAGGGACGTGTGCCCTCCCCGGCAGTGGCGCCGCCGCGCCCTCCCCGGCAGTGGCGCCGCCGCGCCCTCCCGGCGCCCGGCGCCCGGCGCCCCGGCGCCGCCCGCTCCCCTCCCGGCGGTGGCGCCCGGCGCCCTCCCGGCGCCCGGCGCCCGCGCCCTCCTTGCGCCCGCTGCCGCCCGCCCGCCCGCCGCCGCCCGCGCCCTCCCGGCGCCCCGGCCCGCATCCCCCGCCCTCCCGGCGCCCGGCGCCGCCCGCGCCCTCCCGGCCGCCCCGCCCGCCCCTCCCGGCCCGGCCCGGCGCCGCCGCGCCCTCCCGGCGCCCGGCGCCCGCCCGCCCTCCCCCGGCGCCCGGCGCCGCCGCCTCCCAGCGCCCGGCATAATGGTATATAGTTATACGAATGTTAGTACAGAGTTGAGTACCAACGTAGTATATAGTTGTCCAAAAAGCTGGTATAGAGTTGGTCCTAAACGTAGTATATAGTTGGTAGACCACAAAAAAAAATGCTCCTATGGTATAGAGTTGTGTAAAGGATGGTACAGAGTTGTAACTATACGTAGTATATAGTTGTTAGACCACAAAAAAATTAGACAACAAAAAAAAAAAATATTGTAATGGTATATAGTTGTGCAAAGGCTGGTACAGAGTTGTTACTAAATGTAGTATACAGTTGTTAAACCACACAAAAAAAATGCTCCAATGGTATAGAGTTGTGCAAAGGATGGTACAGAGTTGTAACTATACGTAGTTGTTAGACCACAAAAAAATTAGACAACAAAAAAAATACTGTTATTGTATATTGATGTCCAAAGGCTGGTACAGAGTTGGTCCTAAACGTAGTATATAGTTGGTAGACCACAAAAAAAAAATGCTCTAATGGCATAGAGTTGTACAAAGGATGGTACAGAAAAATGCAGGAAGATGGCGCGACCGCGCCCCCCGATGACGCTACCGCGCCAAAGTATGGCGCTACCTTTGGCGCATGCGCGCTACAGTTTTGCCTTACAGTGGTATATAGTTGTACAAATGTTAGTACAGAGTTGTGTACTAATGTAGTATATAGTTGTTCAACGGCTAGTATAGAGTTGTACCAAACGTAGTATAGAGTTGGTACCAAACGTAGTTTTTTGTTGTCAAGCAACTATATACTACGTTCGGTACTAACTCTTTACCATTCTTTGGATAACTATTTACCAACTGTTCAAGTATTATATTTGGTTCTTTGACAACTATTATATTTGGTTGCAGGAGGAGGGAAGGTAGCCGGAGGGAAGACGAGGGATGGTCGCAGGAGGAGGGAACGTCGCCGGAGAGAAGACGAGGGATGGTCGTAGGAGGAGGGAACGTCGCCAGAGGCTTCACGCAGAGGCTTCATGCAGAGGCTTCACGCAGAGGCTTCACGCAGAGGCTTCACGCAGAGGTTCACGCAGAGGTTCATGCAGAGGCTTGACGCAGTGGCTTCACGCAGAGGCTTCACGCAGCTTGTTTCGGAAGACGAGGGAAGAAAAGAGAAAACAAATGGAGATGAGAGAAGATGAGAGAAGAAGAGGGATGGGCGGGAAGATGAAAATGTTCTTAACCCGGACGTACGCCGAACCGGATTTTCGGCCGGTTTAATTTTTTTTTTTTTGGTCTGTTGAACGACCCGGTTGAGACCCAGATCCGCGCATGGTGGAGCGCCGCACGGGCACCTCGTGCCTGGGCGCTCCGCCATTGGCGGTGCGTACGCTGGCCATAAATGGCTGTGGCCAGCGGATCCGGGTTCGGCACCGGGCACCTTCCATGGAGCCCAAACCCTACACTTCCTTTAAATTGGGGTAAAAACTCTATTTTTCACCCGATTTGCTTGAGACTTCTTCCGTTGTTCTTCTTATTGCATTTTTCTCGTGTTCCCTACAATAAACAAATAAGACTAAGTCAAATTGCCCCAATTTGGGAAAAATTTGAGTATATAAATCATAATACAAATGCATGCAATCAATAAGGTTGTAAAATGCTTGGTGGTTAGAATCGGGGAAGCAATTCTATGAATAAAGACTGAAAATCATAAAAGGCTCTTACTTCTGCAGGTATCAAATTCAATGAAAATCCTTTTGCAGGTATCAAATTCTATGGCTCTTCCTTCTGCTTGTATATTGTTACAATCGATTTCAGAGTAGTGTGGAAGGATCTACTTCCTACTGGATCTGATCAGTAGTACTAAGGAATTCCCCTAGATGATTACCTTGCTGTAGTGGAATAAGATATAAAGGGTTAATAATAAGGCATATGTCTCGACTGAGTTATTTGTTTGATTATGTAATGGTCATAAGGCTATATGTTTAGGCGATTCATTATGGTCTTAGATAATGACTCCCCACCTGAACACTATCGATCGATAACAGGATCCATCAAAATTTGCTTTTAGGGTATAAGGGTGGGAGGTTACCAAGTTAGGCTAAGGCCGGGCTGTTTGAGTTTTGGGATTTTGTGGGGTCCCAGTGTCCATGGTGGGTCCTGGAGACTCTCTACCTTTTATAACTCTCCAAGGAATAAGAAGAGATTAAAATAATAAGGTGTAACACAAAAAATTTAAGGATAACAAAAAATTTATGGAGGGGGGAGAATTTTTACCTTAGTAGGGATCATTTTTATTAGAAACAAGTATAATCAAACACAAATAATTGCTCCACATAAATTGTCATTGGATGATAAATCAAATATTCATGAAATTCAAGGCGCATCTCAATATATTATATTGATTATATGATCATTGTATTAATGGATCAAAACATAAAGCATTCTTACTTACATCAATCCTGTTCAGGAGTTTGTTCGGGGAGCATGCCTCATGGCGTAAGCCATATAAGTGGAGCTGCACGTAAGGGTGTCAATTTTACCCAATAGGTAATCGGATGGATAAGAAATAAAAAATTTATGTTTCAATTACCCGATTACCCGATGGTCCAATTACCCGATTACCCGCCTCTTAATAGAAACGAATATGGATAATTGTTATTCCTTACCCGATTATCTGGATGGTAATTTGGTAATTTACTTATGTGGGATGTGGGATATTTATGTGAGATTTTATTTTTAGATAAACTTAATGTAAGAAATATTATTTTAGATAATATGTGTGTTGAATGTTTGTTTGAGTTGTTTTTAGATAAACTTAAAAATCGGGATGTTATTTTTATTTTTTTTTATTTTTAAATATTTAATTTAATAGAGTTTTAATAGTTTTATTGGTATTAGTGTTATTCAAATATTACTTTTGAAGTTATCTTTTATAATTTTATACTATTTTATTTGTACAAATTATAGGGCTTTTTTTAATTTATATATATTAGATGATTAAATTTATTAAAATATTATTTATCCTTTTACTTACCCAATTACCAGGTTACCCGCGGGTAATCGGGTAAGAAATTTAGAAATGGAATAAATAATTTTTGTTCGAGCGAAACGGGTGATGAAATACGGGTAGGGTAATCGTAACAGGTAACGGAATACCCCTTACCTGTTTCGATTATTACCCGTTTACACCCATAAGCGTCGGGTTAAAGGTATTATTGAGGCTTCATTGAAAGGCATCAGCTTGGGTTTTCCAGCCATAATCCCTGACCTGCAACATGGATAAACTTTGAAGTTTTAATCAAAATATGCTATGGTCATAATGAACGTGAGCAATAGCTCACTGGTCACATGTGGGAGTTATAATGGGAGGTACTGAGTTCGAGTTGCCTTTAGAATGTAGTAGTATATACACTTAAAAAAATGAAAAAAAATTCATCAATAGTCTTATCGTGTTCTTATAATTCTCATGATTTCTGTAAAAATGTTGTTGATCTTTGATTTAATCAGGTGCAATATTCATTACTTCAATCCGGTTTTGACAACACAACATAATGCAGCAGTTACTCCTTGTACTAACCCCAAGTATTCAAAAGAATAAATTAGGAGAAACATTAAAATCCCACTCTTAATCATAAATTCTATTAACCCCAGTACTCAACCATATGCGGTGGATTTTACTAAATACTTTATTATCATGAGAACATTTATTTCATCAGGCACTAACCCCAACAATCAAGCATATGCGGTGCTAAAGAACCTGGCACAGACATTATCATCTAGTATCTGCAAGACTCTTGTATTGGACCCTGCAATACAACGGGGAGTCTTGAACTGGACGATAGTAGAGCCAAGGTTTCGATAATGTTCGACTACCTTTCCGAACGTTCCTTTCGCGACTATTTGCAGCTCCAAAGCTCCTAAACCTCTGCTCTTTCTGGCGGTTATGTAGCCAGCGTCGGGGAGAGTTTGATCCAAATAACTGCAACATTTCTGCAAGATTTCTTTGCTGGGCAGATGACTCAGTTCCCAGAATATCACGTAATGACCCGGCTCCGTCGATGAATCAGCATAGCTCGTATAGTCCACGATTTCCACTTTCTCCTCCGCTAAGAACAGCTTCAATGCTTTCTCCTCCGCTGAGAACCGCTTCGATGCTCTCTCCATCACGAGCTGCAGATCTCTCTCTGTTGTTTTATCTATGCAGATGTTTAATAACACGTTCTTCCTGTGCAGGAATTGGAGCTCTGGGGAGGAATTGTAGAAGCCCGTTACCTTCACTATGTCTCCCAATATGTACCTGTAGTTTGTGATGACGACTTCGTAGATTTCTCCAACTTTCACTTCTGTTAGACGAACAGGGTCGGATTCCTCGTACAATCCCTCCTCTGCTTTGGTCTCGGTAAGATATGATCTCTTAATAGGGATGAACTCGTAGTACACACTACTGGGACAGGCGACGTATACATATCCATTGGATTCAACACTGGTCGGAGGTCTGATGTTTATCCCGACCTGTAAACGAGTACAATATGTGGACCGAAAAATACGGATCCTATGTACAGTGTACAAAATAATTTGAGGGGTATTTTGGTAATTTTTAGGTGATTGTGTGGTGTGCGACTTCTAGTACTCCTTTGATTCAATCTCCAATCAAGAACAAACGATAGCCGAGTAGACACGAACAATAACGTACGCCTCCTTAACGAACTAACGAGACGAATTTGAATTTCGCCTAAGCTTGACAGAAAATTTGATATTCCGATTGGCTCACGACAATTTGATTTGCGAGACAGCGGCTCGAATGCTTGTTGCTCTCTCAAATTTGGGTGGTGATTTGGGATTTTTGGAATTTAATGTACGCTCTTGAAATTTTTGCGTGTCTCGGGATCTTTCTTCCGATCCCTATGATCTTCTCTCTGTCTCCTTGAGCCTATAATTTTATAGGCTTATTTGAGCTTTAACGTTGTTGACCTCATTTGTTGGAGTGGTTGTAACTTATCTCAACCGTTTCGTAACGTCTCCTTGAATTATGGGCTTGTCTTAGACTGAGGCAAAGGCCATGTGTAATCCTTGTCAGCTGCTGACGTGGTCACTTTGAATGACATGTCGCCCATGTAAGCTACTGACGTAGCAACTGAGATCTCGGCCGTTGATTTGTTGAAGCTTGATTGACGGCTTAATTTCATCGGTATGACTGGTGTCGGTCTTTGACTTGTTGACCCGGGTTGTACGGTGCTGATTTGGACCGTAAGTGTTGGACTGGACAAAATTGATTCTTACATATGCCCCCTTCAAAATGTGCACATCAAGTGTACGAATTGAGAATGTACACTAGGAATGTGTACATTTTGAAGCAGTTTTTTTTTTTGTGGGCCCACATGTTAGTGGGCTTGGGCCATCGCTGGTTTGAGCTTACCTCGGGTTTGGGCCCGCTACAGACGTTTATGATTTGATGGGCCGGTTTACTTTGGACTTACTGTTTGGGCCTGAGTTCACAAATCTGGGGCTGAGTAGACTGAGTCAGGCCAGATTGGTCTGGGTCGAGCTGGTTGGCTGACCCGAGTTCAGTTGGCAGGGTGTTTTTTTTTTTTTACCCACTGAGTTGTGACTAAGTTTCCTCCACGTGGGGATTTTCTCCTTGATTTCCTATCTTCATTCAAATTATGAATAGAGGATAAGGGTAATCAGGGGATTTTAGGGTTTAGGGTTCTATAAATAGAACCTCGTGAAGCGTGCCAGCCATTAATTACTTTTGCTCCCCGATTTTGACTTTGACATTCTGCACGTTTGCTTCTTTTCTCTCTGCTTCCTTTCTCTGACGTCTGCGCCCGCGTTTGTTTCCTTCGACCGTGACATCACAAAGGTAAGCTTTTTAGTCTTTTGTCTTCTTGTTGCCCAACTTTGCTCACGTGTGCTTTCGTTTCGTTTCACTGTGGAGACATCGTTAGGAGGGGGAGTTTGGCTGGTTCAGTAACTTTGGTGCGGTAAAATTTTGTTCACCGTTTTCTGAAGCTTGCTACCAGCCGTCGTCTCTTTTCCTTAATGTCGACGCGAGACTCTGCTTTTGAAAATTGTGAAATGTATTGATTTCTTCCTTCAATCTCGTGTTGATCGCTTTGTTGATGTATTGGCTAACTTTATCTTCCATTGATTTTGATCTTCACCTCGGCGTTCCTGGGGAATTTGAGGAGGTTTGACGCAGCGAAACCCGGTTCATCGGAATTTAGTCCGTCGTTACCGTGGTTCCTCTGCTCAGACCTCTGATTTGAACTCCATCTTCACTCCGGAATTCACCGCAATTTGTTTATTTTTCGCGATTTTTGCATCTTTGAGGCGCTTGCTTTGGCGGGGCCTAGTTCGATGGAATCTCAGTCCATCGCTTACTTCGGCTTCGTCGGGGAAGTTTTGATTTTACTTTGAACTGTAACGTCGGGAGTCTTCCAAAATTTTTCTTACGACTGCGGCGGCGTTCTCGGCGATTGAGAAGCTTGATTTGGTGGAGCCTAGTTCGGTGGGATTTTGGTCCATCATTTACTTCGGCTTCATCCTTTCGAGCTTCGATTTGGCCTTCGCGACGCTCTTTTTTGTTTTTTTTTTTTCGCTTTTTGCTTTTTGTTGCGATTTGGTGCTCCCTTGTTGCGGTCGTCGGCGTAATTCTTCCTTGTAGTTGTCGTCGGCACCGGAGAAGGGGGTGGAACGGCCGCAAGGGGCGTCGTCGCGTTGTTTATCGGCGACGACGTCCTTTGCTTCGCTGAAACGAAGCGAAGGAGACGAGCCATGGAGCCTCACCCTCGCGAGGCTCCGGCACATCGGGTCGGGACTCCAGGTCTTCGGGGTCCGAGTGTCGGGGTCCGGTTGAGTTGCCGGTTTTAGAAGGCGGATTTTAGGGTTTCGGTTAGGGACCCGACTGCGGCGGTTCCGCGTGTCGGATTTGGAGGGTCCGCATACGGGACCCGACTACTTCATCTTCTTCGTTGAAACCCTAATTTTGATTTTTTCTACGATTTTGCCTCTTCTGGCTTCATTCTTCGCGGGAACGCCGATCTCTCGCCTTAATGATCGTCGGAGAGTTTCCCGTGTCGATTTGGTCAGTTTTTTCGATGATTTCACATAAAATCCCTGTTTCTCCGCGGCTTTTTTGACGTCGCGGTTGGTTCTGTGATCGCCGACGACGCGGCTGCTTCTGTAGTCGCGTCTCCGCTGTTGGCATCGCGGCGAGGGGGTGCCTTCGCGAAGGTGGGAAATCCCTAAGTCCCAATGTTTGGGACTTAGGAAAATTTTGGTTTCATTGGGTCGCGACTCGGGTCGCGACTCTGGACATGACTCGGGTCGACACGAGTCAACGTGGATTTTTTTTTTTTTTTTTTTAAATCGAAATTTTCGGTAACTTAATGAAATGAATTTCCATTAAGTAACTTAAATTGAATTGAGAAATTTAAAAATGTAACTGTTTCACCGAAAATCCGCCGGTCCGCGAAGAGGCGCGACCGAGAGAAGTTTTCAATTACTTCAGAATAAATTTGTTACAGGGTGTGTTGTAAATATCAAGGAATGCGAGTTCACTCTCCTAGGCTTCCTCTGATTCGATCTCCGTGTGTTTTTGGTGAAGTTAAAGCTTCTGGCGAGTCGTCGTCGAGACTTCGAGTTACAGAAATGGGTGTACACGATCTGGTGTGGCTTTTGTCGGTCGAACGAAAGTATTTGTGTTTCGTGTGTTTCGACTTGTGACGATGCCGGCGACGGTGTAGAATCGCTTTTGGTCGAGCTATAGAGCGACGAACTGTTGCGAATGGCTGAACTTCTTTGTGATGAAAGAACCTCTGTGCGTGAGGAACTCTTCTCGGTGAAGGGAGCTTTGGACCTTCGATTTGGGAACGAGAGAGTTCAGAGAGCCTTTCGAATACGATTTCTCTAACTTTTCACCTTTTTCCAACCCAACCCCTGGGACAGGGAACGTCTGGCCTTTTGTAGCCAGTCTTTGTTGTTGTTGAGGGATTTTTGCTGGGAAAGGGGATCACGATCCCCTTTCCGCTCGTGAAGTTGAGGGAAGAGGGGAGGAGGGAGACCAGGAGCTCCCGTTGAGATCCCCTGAATGAGGATCATGGCCTCTTTTATAGGTTTTCATCTTTCGTTTGAAATGGCTGGATCAGATGCTGACTCACGCCGGCGTGGCGATGACTCATCGAATCGTTGTTGACTAGACGATGACTCACTGAGTTGACGATGCGGCGAGACGGCTCGCTGTGTCGATGATGCGGCGAGACGGATGAGTTCGACGATGGGCTGCGTCGGATTACTTCTAGAATTGTCGCGGCCTGTCCACGAACTTTGTTTGTTGGGTCGATGGACTCCTGGATCTGTCGAACGTGGGCCATGCACATTTTGGTGCATACAGTAACTCACCGAGACTAAACCTGACTTAGACATCCCAGCCTTTGATTAGGCAGATCGATATTAGGCCTTTGATTAGGCAGATCGATATCAGGCCTTTGATTAGGCAGATCGATATCAGGCCTTTGATTAGGTAGATCGATACCTAGCCTTTGATTTGACCTCGATTCTTGAGCCTTTCTCAATTTCTAAGTCTTTGATTAGCCTTTGATTAGGCAGTTCCTTGACATCCCATCCGCGCCTTTGATTAGGTAGATCGATATCCAGCCTTTGATTAGGCAGATCGATATCCGGGCCTTTGATTAGGCAGATCGATATCCGGGCCTTTGATTAGGCAGATCGATATCCGGGCCTTTGATTAGGCAAGACTTCGACACCTAATAGCCTTTGATTAGGCAAGAATTCACCTTTGACTAGGCAATCCCTTAATTAGAATTAAGACTTAGCCAATTTAGGCCAATTTAGCCTTAATTAAAAATTAAGGACTTAAGCCAATTTTCGTGACGGATTTTCTGATTCTGCCGATTTTCTGACTTAGCCGAATTTGGATTTTCTGATTTTGCTGGCGCAGTTGGGCCACTTTTGGATTCTTGGGTCTTGCCGAATTCTGAACTTGAAGAAATTTTCTAACTTTTGGCGCGGTTGCGCCGAATTGTGTTTTAATTTGGCGCGATCGCGCCACTTCTGAACTTGATAAATTTTTTCGACTTTTGGCGCGGTCGCGCCACTTCTGAACTTCATGATTTTTTCCTGGCTTTTGGCGCGGTCGCGCCGAACTGTGTTTTAACTTGGCGCGGTCGCGCCACTTCTGAACTTCATGATTTTTTTTGGCTTTTGGCGTGGTCACGCCGAACTGTGTTTTAACTTGACGCGGCCGCGCCGCTTCTGAGTGAACTTGTGGAATTTTGCCGGATTTGCCGATTTCGCCGGAGACTATGAATTTGATCTGACCTTTGAATTTTAATTTCAGATGGCTGCTCCTTCAGTAACTTTGGTCGGTGGACAGAGGGCATTTGACCACACCGTGGGCTCCATCTCAGCTTGCATTTGACCACACCGTTGGCTCCATCTCAGCTTTGTCGATGGCATTGAGTTCATCTCGACCCATTTGGGTCGGGTCGAACTTTGAACGGACAGACTTCTCTTTTTGATGAACGAACAAATTTCTTAATGAACTCTTTTCTTTTCTTCTTTTTTTTGTTTGGCGACTGCTTCTTTTTGTCCCAGTTTTTTTTTTTTTGCGACTGATTCTTTTTGTCGCAGCTTCTTTCTTTTGTTGGCGACAGTTACTTTTAGTTACAGCTTCATTTTTTTTTTTTTTTTTTTTTTTGTGCGGCTTTATTGTCGGTCGTGAAGCTTCTTTCCTGCATTCGGCTTGGTCGCCGAGCGCGTAGCTCCTGTTTTGATCGCATCCGGCTTGATCGTCGTGTGATGTTTGGTCGCGTCCATCTTTGTTTCTGGTCGCGAGATTTTTTTTTTTTGAACAGGGTTCAACTCGGTCGTTGGGCGCAGATTTTGTTGTGTCCCACTTGGTCACCGGGTGCAAAGTTTTGCGATCGGCTTGGTTGTTGGGCGCACTGCTTTGATGCAGCGCTCGGCTCGATCGTCGAGTGCTGTAACTTTTCTTTCGGTCGAGCTTGCTAGTCGTTTCTTCGAGAGACTTGTTCTGCGAAGATACGTTGTCTGTGCGTAATGGTGCGGCAATTCTGGAAAGACAAAATAGCCCCTCGCATGCTTTCACCAGATGTATTGCACAGCGGAAAATAAAGCTCAGGAAGCCTTGGATGCACTGTCTTGCAACCTGGAGACTGCTGAGATTACTTTGGATGACACAGTTGAAGATCTTTCCCGGGCCGAGCAGATCCAAGAGAGTGTGATTTGAAGAAGGCCATCATTGAAGCTCAGCAGACGGTAGCGGAGGTCCTTGCCAGGACTACTCTCCATTGAGGAGGCAACTCTTCTGTCGTTGAAGACTGATTTTGCGGAGTCGCAGCAGGAGATGGCGAGGAGTCTTTAGTTGTTGTTTTGTTTTCCGCCTTTAGATTTGATTTGTAACCACACTTTTTTTTTTCGGTGTAGTTGAATTTTGGCTGTAGCTTTTTGCATTCCACTATAGAATATTTATGAATAAAACTTTTTGAGAAATTTACCATTTATGGTTGGGAGTCTTCTTCCTTCGGGAGTGACCAATTTGTACGCGTCGTTAGTGTAGACTTCTTGAACGACGAATGGTCCTTCCGACTTAAGTGCGAATTTTCCCCCATCTCTGCTTGTGGCCATGATTGGTCTGCGCACAGCTAAGACAAGATCTCCTTTTTGAAAGGAACGCAACTTAACTTTTTTATTGAAAGTGCGAGTGAGACGAGCTTGATAGCATTCGAGCCTTTGTTGGGCTTCCAATCGTTTTTTGTCGAGGGATTCTAACTCTTGCAAGCGGAGTCTGATATTTTCCTCTTCTGTGAGTCCTTCTCGAAGAACGACTCACAGTGATGGAATTTGAATTTCCAGTGGTAGCACGGCTTCGACACCGTAGACTAGCGAATACGGGGTTGACTCTGTTGGAGTTCGGTATGTGATCCTATATGCCCACAGTGCCTCTCCAAGCCTTTCGTGCCAATCTTTCTTGTTCCCTGCGATTGTCTTCTTTAAGATTTTGCACAAGGTTTTGTTGATGGCTTCTGCTAAGCCATTGGCGGCAGGGTTGTACGCAGTGGACGTCCTTTGTCGGATGTCGAATTTCTCACAGAAATTATCCATAGTCTTGTTACAAAACGGGGTGCCGTTATCGGTCATGATGTATCTTGGAACACCATACCGATACACGATTTGTGTTCGAATGAAATCGACCACGGTGGCAGCTTTGACTTCTTTGTAAGCTGCCGCTTCTGCCCACTTAGAGAAATAATCTGTGGCGGCCAGTATGTACTGGTGATTTGCAGACAACTTCGGGTTGATTGGACCTATGATATCCATTCCCTTGGCTTCGAATGGCCAGGAGGCCACTGTTGGATGTAAAGGGCTGGGAGGTTGGTGGATGTAATTGGCGTGTAATTTACATGTCGTGCAGTGTCTTGCCAATTCTATAGCGTCCCGTAGCATGATAGGCCAATAATTGCCTAACTGTTTGACTTGGAGATGAAGTTTGGGGCCCGCTTGATGAGCACCACAGATTTCTCCATGTGCTTCGGATAGGAGAGCTTGTCCTTCTTCTTTGGAGACACATCTGAGTAGAATACCGTCGTAGAATCGGCGATACAGTGTGTTGTTGAACAAGCAGAATTTGGGCGCAACTCTTCGTACGTACTCCCGAGCTTTCAATTCCTCGGGAAGTTTCTTGTGTTCTAAGTAATCAAGGAATTGTTGACGCCAATCTTCTTCGTCAATTGCGTAGACCGAAACCAGATTAATTTCTTCCTCCTCTGAGAATTTTTCTAAGGTCGGCACCACCCATCTTTTCGCGATATTGGGATGCGCGGGCCTTAAGCGTCGAATCGCGTGCCAAACTTGCGGCAATTCCTGCCAAGGCATCAACTTGGCTATTGCTGGTTTCGGGGTACATGCCCCTGTGGTCACATTTGGGATTTTCTCCAAGAACCTTTATGCCTCTTTTTTGGTAGGGCACGAAGTTCGGTCTTTTTTCTGACCTCGAAGTCTCCGATTATCTGCTTGATCACCAGAGCCGAGTCGCCGAAGATTTCCAGCTGGCTTAAGCCCACTTCGACAGCCATCCCCAGACCAAAGATTATGGCTTGGTATTCTGCCTCGTTGTTTGTGCAGCAGTGAGACAAGATGAAGGAGTACGACATTAAGTCGGCGTTTGGAGACATGAAAAGGACGCCAGCGCCTGCTCCATTTTTTCGTGCGGCGCCATCAAAATACATTCTCCAAGGGGGTAGCACTTCGATGTAGAAAACTTCTTTATCAGGCAGACTTTCGCTTACCTCCCACTCCGCTGGGATGGGGTGATCGGCTAGGAAATTTGGAAGTCCTTGTCCTTTGATGGCCATTTGAGGGATGAAATTTATCTCGAACTCGGAGAGCAACAAGGCCCATTTGGCCAGTCATCCGGAGAGCATAGGTCTGGACATGATGAATTTGAGGGGATCTGCCCGTGAAATCAAATTTGTGGAATGTGCGAGCAGATAGTGTCTCAGCTTCTGGATGGCGAAGATGAGTGCGAGGCACGTCTTTTCAATCGGGGAGTAATTGAGTTCAGCCCCGACCATTGTGCGGCTTAAGTAGTACAACGGACGTTCTATCCCTTGGTCGTCATTTTGGGCGAGAGGGCACCCAGAGACTTTTCTTGAGCCGCAATGTATAAGAGAAGAAGTTTTCCCGAAGTCGGAGCCATCAGAACTGGTGGCCTCATCAGGTAATCTTTGATGTTTTGAAGGGCCCGTCGGCAAGATTCATCCCATTCAAAGGGTGTATCCTTCTTCATGAGATGGCTGAAGGGTTGACATCTTCCGGCTAAATTTGAGACGAACCGTTGAATGTAAGCCAGATGCCCCTGGAGGCTTTTTAATTCTGACAAAGTCTAATAAGTGTCTAAAAGACACTATTTTTAGGCCTCAATAGGGATTAGAAATTACAAGTTGGAGTCAATATTCATCATAAAATCATGAAATGTGTCTTAGATTCATATTTTCAATCTCAGGAGTCCAACGCAACAAGAATCATCGAAATTGGAGCTAAAATGAAGAAGATATGACGATTTTAGTGCATAAAGGTACAATGTTGCAGAGACCGGCGCGGCCGCACCTGTTTGAAGGCAAACTCTGGCGTGCCCGCGCCCGATTCAGGTGCGACCGCGCCATAATATGGTGCGACATTGCCAAAATGGACCTTTAAAGCTGCCAAACACGACCAGAACTCTTTCCAAATCAAGTACTCTGCTCCAGTGACGCGACCGCGCCATTATAAGGCTTATTTTGGTGCGATCGCACCAATTACTCAGCCACTCTAAGTTCCGAAAATCTCAGGAACCAGCAATTAAATCAATTCCAAACTTGGGAGAATGAGTCTTAGACGTCTAAGGAAGGTGCCCACGAAGAGTTTAAGGCAATCTACTTAAGTCCAGGTGCATTGAATGGTCCAAGAGAAGAAGTTAATCCAAAACAGGAATCTGCTGCCAATGGAAGGAGATAAATCCGAGTTTTGTGAAGATCAAAGAAGGAGGTTCACAATTCCAATTGAATCCAAACTTGGAACGAACCTTCCTGGTACTACAGAGGATCTTGTCACGAAAATTCAGGTCAATCCAAGCCAGGATTCTCGAGTTACACATCTTCAAAGTGGTGGACCCGTGCAAAAATTGGAAGCAGAAATCAGGCAACTTCCTTCCCTCATATCTCGAGTTTCCCAACTCCGAATTGATTTAAACTTTGTGAAAATGGAAAGGACTACAGAAGGAAGGTTCTGATGTAATTTCATCCAATTCATAGGTTGGGAAGTCATAATTCACACCCCTGGACGGAAGCAGAAATTACAAGTCCTCGACAGAGTTTCAAGTATAAATAGGGGTCCGAGGCAGAGCTCAAATCATTCAGTATTAGTTCTAGTTTTTCCCTCCACTTTTGTATTTTAGTTTTCAGTTCAAGTTCTATTTTATATATTAGTTTAGAGAGAGTCTTGAGAGGCATAGGAGACGTCCTATTGAAGCTTTTGAGGCAAGGAGGAGAAGCAGCCATTGGAAGCCATCTTCAACAAGTAGATCCTTCTCAAGGGAAGTTTGTACTTAGTTTATCTTTTCTTTTCTCCTTCATGGTTGTATTCAAGACCTTGTTGTGTGCTTTTAATTCTAGCATGGAGTAGTCTTTTATGTTGGGAGTCCATGACTCCCTAAGCATGTAATGAGATTGATACTTATAATTTAATTGGCTTTCAGTTAGGTGCATGAATAAGTTTTCATTGCTGTAATTTCTTGATTCATACTTGTTGTCTAGCTATGTACTGGTTATAAGGTGACGCTGGGCTTAAGGTGAGACATGTTGATAGGAGCTTACAGTCTTTTTGAGTTTATGTACTAGGTAGATCACTAATCCTTGGGTTAATCCTCGACCTTAAAGTAATACCCTGTTGGATTAGATGATCTTCCTATGACACAATGAGCTTCATGTTTATGCTATCAAGTAGAGTCAATCATGCTAGCTAGGTTTACTCTAGGAGATAGAAACAGGTGATGCCGATGCGGATTGTAGCCATGGTTTTATAAGCTTGTCAGAAATTGATTTCCAAAATTCAACTTCTATTCAATCTCCGAATTGCCTAGGGAGGGAATTGGATTCCCAATGCTTTTTTCCATACTGATTTTATCAAAAGCCCTCTCTTGATCTCTATAGGATTAGGTAGATTAGTTTACCTTCTGTTTTTATAACTCCTTCCCAATGGGTTTCTCAAAATTTGGTTTTTAAATTAGAAAAGCAATTAAATATTAGCTTGGTCCTTGTGGGACAATATTTGGACTTGCATAAAAGTCTATATTACTTTGATTAGTCCTCTTACTAGTGATTAGCTAGAATCGCATCAAGTTTTTGGCGTCGTTGCCGGAGACCAATGTTTTAATAGTAATTGCTAGTGTTTAAAACTAGAGCTTTGAGTGTATATTTTGTTTTCTTTTTTCTATTTTTTTTATTTTTTATTTTTGGTGGACCGATGTGTTGTGTGCATGGATTTTGGTTTGCATAAGTCCACATATGGAAGGAGACACCTTGTGGAGTATACTGATTTTTCTTACCCAAATCAAGCATGGAATTCTTTTCAGCATTCTAGAAATTTTCATATGCCTTGTGATTCTTATGAACAACCATGTAGTTCTTTTGATCACTCATATAATTCTCCCACCCACCATGATGATATGCTTAGCATGCAATTTCAAATGGATTCTGTGAATTATTTTTGTGATATGTGTGGAGGTAACCATGCTACTAATGTATGCCATTTAATTTCAAGACCTTATTTTTCTAATTATGAGTCTAATTCCTGCAGGTTAGACCCATATGGCAATTCATACAACCAGAAGGAGGAGTCAATGATCGCAAGGATGACTGGGAGGATGATAGTAAATTGTTGCGAGCAATATATGCAGAACTTCAGTCAATGAAGACACTGCAACCCGAAGTCCAGTCAATAAAGCAACCGGTCACAGTTTATACCACTCAAGAATGGGAGGACCTAGTAAGGTGGATGGATTATCTTGAAGAAAATCCAGAAGAGCAAGATTTACAAGAATTAGAGGATGAGGAAGAACCAATTGAAGAGCAAGAACAGTCCATACCCGTTAGGAGTGAAGAAATTCTAGAAAACCCTCAACCCAAAGAAACCTTTGAGAGTAAAGAGAGTGTGTGTCCCTATGAGTTGGAGATCATGCCCAATTTTAAGCAATTAATAGAGACACCCACCTTAGAGGATGAGGGAGAACCAATTGAAGAGATAGTAGCTGAGGTGGAGGAAATATTCATCCCATTACTGATCTTCCAACTAATTGAGAGAGAACTACAAGCATTAGTGGCTGAAGGAGAAAGCATGGCAGAAATGGATGAGGTCAAAGAAGAAAAACCCATAGCTGTGAATGTAGAAGAGGTAGAAGAGAAAACCCAGCAAGAGGAAATATCATTAGAGGCTGAAAAAGAAACCATAGCTGAAGAAATAGATGAAGGGGAGGAAGAGGAAACCATAGGTCATATCATAGAACCTTCCCCTGAAAAGCCATTAAAGAATTGGGTAGAGAAAAAAGAAAAGATAGGGCTCTCCTTTGATCTAGACTTTTTCATCATCCCACCTTATACACCTAGCCCAAAAATACAACTGAAAATTTTATTGGTGCTGGACAAGAGGATGAATGAGTGGTTGATATGTGTGCAGATCTACTTCTTAGAAGCCACAAAGTCAAAAGAAAGGGATTTTAGCTCAACACCAGAATTTGGTCATTCTACCATAAAGCATTGCAAGGGAAGAAAAGTCATGATGAATGGATTTGAATCGAACTTTCCTTTTGATCCTGGAGGAATGAAGGTACTGGTCTGGCTGAGGACCATAAACTTAGCGCTTCATGGGAGGCAACCCATGGTAGGTAAGTTAGTTTAGTTTTTCAATTCAATTGTACTTTGGTTTGAATAATCACCTTGTGTGAATCTTAGATCTTAGGTCTAGTTTTGTTTTAATCATGTTAAGTTAGTCTTTTTTATTTTGTTTGGTATGAATAAACACCAAAAAAAAAAAAAAAAAAAAAAAAAAGTTTTTTTCTATGGCTCCCGTCCGTGAAAAATCTGGAATTTGGAGTTGCATGAAGCCATTTTTACAGCTCTACTTGATGTACTTTTAGATGTGTTTTTCGAAGTCTAAATGCAGATATCAGAAGAAGGAAGTTGGGACTCTCATTCTCAACCATTCACAGTAGCTTATTTCAAAAGAAAAGCCATCAGAACACCCAGGTAAACTCCGTGCAGAAAAGCAGTGCAGCAGCAACTCTATTCGAGCTGCCAAGTTTGGAGCCGAATTATGAACAATCCAGAAGTGGAACCCACCAAGGAAAGGTAAGTAGTTCAAGAGGGCACTTAGAAGATAAAATAGGGCCTCATTTGAGGAATTTTCATTGAGTAGAAAGGAAGTTATGACTGCTGCAACTTGGGCGGTTAAAATTGTTTTCTGGAAAAATTTCTGTGTTGGAAACATTACCATCTTGCTATCTTTGAGCTGATTT
The DNA here is from genome assembly GCA_019845555.1 of Aristolochia fimbriata. NCBI lineage: Eukaryota > Viridiplantae > Streptophyta > Magnoliopsida > Piperales > Aristolochiaceae > Aristolochia > Aristolochia fimbriata. Next base: position 14,873,819 of record CM034078.1, on the reverse strand, counting down.
CTAATATTTTCTGGAAAACTGTTTTAAGGTGATTAAATTTCATACTTATTACTTTCCAGGAAACCCATTTTCAGCCCTAGATGATAAGTGGTTAGGGAGGTACCGTGCTTGCAAAATGCCTCCAACTCACTTTTTGCCCAGAATTTTAAATTTGCTGCCAAGTTTTCAAATCTGTCTATCATTCAATTTCCTCGATGAAAATGCATGAAACCTATTTTATTGTGCACCTCTAAACCTTAAAAATATTCTCCAAGTGGAATTTTAAAATTTGGCATTCAGAATTTCAATCTATTAAGGAAAATAGTGGCGCTTCCGAGCCAAATATTGGCGCGGGCGCGCCACATGTTTGATCAATTTCCGAGGATCCGTAACTCAGAATCATTCCATTCCAATTCTGACATGTTTATATTTATGAGTTATAGGCCTTGGTAGAATTTCATAAATTTCTGAATTCGTTTGCAATAATTATGTGCTTTTAATTGTTCTAACCACTTTTGGTCAAGAATGAAGGCAGCTCAAGTTCGAATTCCACATGGTGCCACAAGAAATTTGGAAACTTAACCAACCAACATTCTCAGGGAAGTTTCTTACCCTCTATCTTATTTTATTGAATTGATTAGAATGCAAATTTTAAGTTTGGGGTGGGAAACTCAGATTTTAAGGTCTAGTTGGTTTTCATTGTTTAGTTAGTTTTGATTTGTTAGTCTTTGTTTTTGTTTTGAGTCAATACCAGAAGAAAGTTTCTAAATCTGAAAAAGATTTTGAAAAATTTTGTGGGAACTCTGATTTGTGGATTGAGAAGATTGGTCTCATTCATTCTCTTGAGAAATATATTTGTTTGAATGTTTGGTTTTGGCATGAGAAAAGCTGTCTTGGAAAGTAGTTTGATTGGTTGAATGCATTGAGCATGTTTATTTTGTACAATAGAACCAACCTGAAGGAAGATCAAGGCGAAACGAAGAGAGGTTTTTCAAAATTATGAAATGATCTAGGCACTTGTTTTAAATCGTTTGAGCCTTTTTGAGCCACCCACTTTAATGCACAAGATGCATCACCTTTTGTCTAACATTTTGAGCCGACAAGATCCCTGCTTTGTTTTCAATTCCCACATTACATGAACCAGCCTTTGAGATGAATAAACTTGTTTCTTACTGACCTATATTTCTCCAAATTATTGAAGTGTTTTGTTTGAATGAGCATGAACAAAAATCTGAAGTTATGGAGAAATGAGGGCTGAAGGATTGGTACAGAATTTCCTGTGAAAGAGAGAAGAAAGAAGAAGCAAGATGAATGAAAAGGGTTCAGGAATATCTGAGAGGAAAAGAGATAAAAAAATTAAAAAAAATAAAAAAAATAAAAAAAATGCTGAGTTTGGAGAAAGGCCACCTTGTGTGTGCACTGGGTCTCGGGCCTCAGCAAGCTTAGGGACTCTGAGTCAATCGGCAAGGTAAGCTAGACTCCAAACAATGCCAATGAAAAAAAAAGAAAAAAAAGGGTGAAAAAGAAATAAATAGAGCTTTTCCTTGAGAAATGTAGTGTTTGGGCTTAAGGAGAAATTGCAAATATCTTTGTTTTATTTGTTTCCTTTGAGGACAAAACAAATTTTTAAGTTTGGGGTGGTGTGCTACAATCAGAGAAGGTTCATGCTCAGGAAAATGGAACATGGATATGATAAGGAGGACTGACCCTTAAATTTTTATCCTCCATTTTATTTTTTTCTTACCCATTACCCATGCCCAATACAACCTATATAAGACCTTTTGATCATAATTTTGAAATTCCTTCATGTTAGTGGAGATTAGACTGATGGTTGGCTTATGTTGTTCAATTTAAACTGCTCACATGCATGGGAAAGTGGTATGTATGGTGGAAGATAGCTTGATCATGCCTTGGCTAAGCAGGATAACCAACAATAGGAGAGGTTTGAATGAGTAATCTTTGATTGATGCTTTGAAAGTGTAACCCCACTGATTTTTCTTAAACTTTGATGATTTGTCATAACTCTGGTTCTTTTCATTTTTTCTTTTAGTTTTGCTCGAGGACGAGCAAAGGTTTAAGTTTGGGGTTGTGATAAGTGTATAAAAGACACAATTTTTAGGCCTCAATTGGGATTAGAAATTACATGTTGGAGTCAATATTCATCATAAAATCATGAAATATGTCTCAGATTCATCTTTTCTCTCTCAGGAGTCCAACGCAACAAGAATCATCTAAATCGGAGCTAAAATGAAGAAGATATGACGATTTTAGTGCATAAAGGTACAATGTTGCAGAGACCGGCGCGACCGCACCAGTTTGAAGGCAAACTCTGGCGCCAAAACTTGATGCGATCCCAGCTAATCACTAGCAAGAGGACTAATCAATGTAATATAGACTTATGTAAGTCCGAATATCGTCCCACAAGGACCAAGCTAATAGATAATTGCTTTTCTAGTTTAAAAACCAAAGTTTGAGAAATCAATTGGGAAGGAGTGATAAAGACAGAAAATAAACTAATCTACCTAATTCTATAGAGATCAAGAGAGAGCTTTTGATAAAATCAGTATGGAAAAAGGCATTGGGAATCCAATTCCCTCCCTAGGCAATTCTGAGATTGAAGAGAAGTTGAGCTTTGGAAATCAATTTCTGACGAGCTTATAAAACCATGGCTACAATCTGCATCGGCATCACCTGTTTCTATCTCCTAGAGTAAACCTAGCTAGTATGATTGACTCTACTTCATAGCATAAACATGAAGGTCATTGTGTCATAGGCAGATCAACTAGTCCAACAGGGTATTACTTTAAGGTCGAGGATTAACCCAAGGATTAGTGGTCTACCTAGTGCATAAACTCAAAAAGACTATAAGCTCCTATCAGCATGTCTCACCTTAAGCCCAGCGTCACCTTATAACCAGTACATAGCTAGACAGCAAGCATGAATCAAGAAATTACAGCAATGAAAACTCATTCATGCACCAAACTGAAAACCAATTAAATTATAAGTATCAATCTCATTACGCGCCTAGGGAGTCATGGACTCCCAACATAAAAGACTACTCCATGCTAGAATCAAAATCACACAACAAGGTCTTGAATACAACCACGAAGAAGAAAAGAAAAGATAAACTAAGTACAAACTTCCCTTGAGAAGGATCTACTTGTTGAACATGACTTCCAATGGCTGCTTCTCCTCCTTGCCTCAAAAGCTTCAAAAGGACGTCTCCTCTGCCTCTCAAGACTCTCTCTAAACTAAAATACAAAATAACACTGAATAAAAAACTCAAAACTAAACTCTGGATCTAAAAACTGAATCTAAAACTAAATGATTTGAGCTCTGCCTCGGACCCCTATTTATACTTGAAACTCTGTCCAGGACTTGTAATTTCAGCTTCTGTCTAGGGGTGTGAATTATGATTTCCCGATCTCCGAATTGGATGAAATTACATCAGGACCTTCCTTCTGTAGTTATTTCCATTCTCACGAAGTTTGAATCAATTCTGAGTTGGGAAACTTGAGATATGAGGGAAGGAAGTTGCCTGATATCTGCTGCCAATTTCTGCACGGGTCCACCACTTTGAAGATGTGTAACTCGAGAATCCTGGCTTGGATTGACCTGAATTTTCGTGACAAGATCGTCTGTAGTACCAGGAAGTTTCGTTCCAAGTTTGGCTTCAATTGGAATTGTGAAACTCCTTCTCTGATCTTCACAAAACTCGGATTTATCTCCTTCCATTGGCAGCAGATTCCTGTTTTGGATTAACTTCTTCTCTTGGACCATTCAATGCACCTGGACTAAAGTACATTGCCTTAAACTCTTCGTGGGCACCTTCCTTAGACGTCTGAGACTCCTTCTCCCAAGTTTGGAATTGATTTGATTGCTGGTTCCCGAGATTTTTGGAACTTAGAGTGGCAGATTAATTGGCGCGGTCGCGCCAAAATAAGCCTTATAATGGCGCGGTCGCGCCTCTGGAGCAGAGTACTTGATTTGGAAAGAGTTCTGGTCGTGTTTGGCAGATTTCTAGGAGCATTTTGGCGTGGTCGCGCTGTATTATGGCGTGGGCGCGCCAGAGTTTGCCTTCAAACTGGTGTGGTCGCGCCGGTCTCTGCAACATTGTACCTTTATGCACTAAAATCGTCATATCTTCTTCATTTTAGCTCTGATTTCGATGATTCTTGTTGCGTTGGACTCCTGAGAGAGAAAATATGAATCTGAGATATATTACATGATTTTATGATGAATATTGACTCCAACATGTAATTTCTAATCCCAATTGAGGCCTAAAAATAGTGTCTTTTAGACACTTATCAAAGTCTTTGGCTCAGGCATTTGTTGGATGGCATCGATCTTGGTCTGGTCGATTTTGATGCCTCTGTGTCTGACCACGAATCGAAGGAATTTCCCGGATGAAACCCCGAAGGCGCACTTGAGAGGGTTCATCTTCAACTGGTGCCGTCGCAGACGTTCGAAGACAGCTCGCAAGTCTCTTAGGTGGTCGCCTCCTGATTTGGTTTTGACAACCACATCGTCGACGTAGCATTCCACAAATTTGTGGAGGAAGTCATCGAATATCGTTTGCATTGCCCTTTGGTAAGTGGCCCCCGCATTCTTCAGACCAAATGGCATTACCTTGTAGCAGAAAATACCTTTCGGCGTTCGAAAAGCTGTCTTTTCCTCGTCTTTTGGATCCATCCGAATTTGATTATAACCAGAAGATCCGTCCATGACTGACAAGGCCTCGTGCCCCGTTGTGGCATCCACCATTAATTCAGTGATCGGGAGCGGGAAGTCGTCTTTTGGACAAGCTTTGTTCAGGTCCCTGAAGTCGACGCAGACTCGGATTTGTCCGCTCTTCTTCTTCACCGGTACGATGTTGGAGATCCAGCTTGGGTACTTGACCTCTCGGATGAAGTCCGCCTTGAGGAGTTTGTCGACTTCCTTCTCAATTTCTGGGACAAGCTCCGGACGAAATCGTCTTTGGGACTGTTTTATCGGTTTGACTCCGGATTTGATGGCGAGTTTGTGAATTGCAACTGTTGGGTCAAGCCCAGGCATCTCAGTGTATGACCAAGCGAAAACGTCTTTATATTCATTGAGTAAAGACATATAATTTGTTTCTTCTGTTACAGACAATGAAGCACTCAAAAGGTGGGCCTTGGATCATCTTCAGTACCCAAATTAACTTTCTTCAGCTGGTCGATGGTTGCTTGGCCGCCTTCCTCAAAGATTGCAGACGCTTCTCCCAGATCATCCTCAAGGGTTGGATCGTCACCTTCGTCAATCGAGATATGATGGACAGCAGCTGCTTCTTCTTCTTCAGGGACTTTTTTCTTTGACGACATATAGATCACTACTGGGGTGACGTCGCTACTTTCTGTCTTTACTCTTTTTGAAGAGTTTTCCTCTATTTTCCCCAATCTTTGGCTCATAGGGATCTGTGTGGATGCCCCAAGTCTTTGGAAAACAGTCCTTTTGGGTTGCTCCTTCGGTTTTCCCAGCCTCTGGAATACGCTGAATTTTTTTGTGGCCGGTGGAGCGGTGGTATTTGGTTTAGGGTCTTCTGCTTGCCCTTTTTTTCGCCAGATTTTCGTAACTTTGTATTTATGCTCGTTACTTGGCTCTGATGGAACGTTTGGACTTCTATTTTCTTCTTGACCCAATCGGACGAATGCCGAGACTCGTGGCTCTGGGACACCGATCCGATCAAAAGCTGACGTTCGGTTTTCTTCCGAGGTAGACGCCTTTCTTTTGGTTGTGATTTGATTGACACTGGCCTTGTCAGAGATCACAACTGGCTCGTATTCCTGATAACCAAGCCCATGTTGGTTGGAAGGAATTAAATAACCTTGCGCCTGGAGGTTTTTCTGAGTTGGTGACAGGTTCTGCACGCCCGTCACCGGTTTCTCTTGCAGTTGCTTGAGGGAGAACCCAGACCCTGCTTTTGCCATCATCCGGTAGGCATTGGGATCAAATCCTTCTGTCCGAATTTTAGGAAGCTCGGGTGGGCTTCGCTTCTCTTCGAGGATGCCCCGGTTGTTGAGTTTGGGCAAAGGAATAGTGGCAGTACCTTTTAAGGCCTTCAATTTCTCTGCCGGTTCTTCTCGATCACAAGTGGTGAAAGGGGATTCGCCCTTCTTCCTTCTTGATTGAGGAACGTACCTGAGAATTGGTTCCTCAATCTGCCCCTTAGGTTGTTCATCTTTGACTGCTTTTGGGGGAATTGCTTTACTCGAAGTAGTACCTTTTTCTTCTGAATAATATTTAGCGTATGCGAAGGAAGCCTCTGCCTCTGTGAAAGGGCATTCGTCAGCGAACACCGTCTTTTCCTCTCCATCTTGATAATATTTGAAGCATTGATGGAGAGTTGAGGGAACGACTCTGTTGTTGTGCAACCAGGGTCTCCCGAGCAGCACATTATAAGACGTGCGAGCATCGATTAATGGAACAATACCTGGGAAGTCATATCCCCAATTTGTAGTTCCAATCTGATCGTTCCCAGTGCTCGTTGTCCTTCTTGATTGAAGCCTTGGATCATCAACGAACTAGCTTGGAGGTCATTGGCAACCAATCCAACATTTTTCAAAGTTTGGATTGGTAGGATGTTTACTACTGACCCGTTGTCCAGAAGTATGCGGTTGATCCATCGGTCTTTCATAGCTCCGTAAACAAACAATGGTCGATTATGAGACCTTTCCCCTAGCAGCATGTCGGCTTCTTTGAAAGAAATGGAAGTTGAGTGAACCTCCTTAATTTGTGGTGGCTCTACCGGTTGTTCTTCCTTCAATGTGTTGGGAGATAAACCGATTTTTGGTTCATCGTGCCTCTGCATCATCAATTGCTCCACTTCTGCGTGCCAGTCATCTTTGGCGGCAACAAATTTTATGAGGGCCTGCCTGGACCTAATTGGTAAGTCCAGGTCGTCTTGTAGAGCATTGGTGATAGACACGTCTTGTAAACAAGTGTGAATATCTTCGGTGGACTCCATCGGAGCCTTCCCTTCATGCCTTTGTTCGACCACTTGGGGTGAGCAAGTAGCTACCAGTGCAGAAGTTGGCGCCAGGAATTTTGATGGGAAGAAATCAGCCAAAGTGATTGGCCTTGACTTCTTTTGATAGATCTCTTCGACTTTGGCGGAGGCTGATTTGCGTCTGTGCCTTTTGCCTCCTCTTTTCTTCTGGACTTTCTTTCTTTTTGGTTCCTCTTTTTCCGCCGTGTACCCTTTGATGAATATTTTCACGGGGGTTTCGGGAAGCGATTTCTTTTTGCGGGTTACCACTTCCCACCCTTCTTTGTCTTTTGTGGCGGGTTGCGGTTTTGGTCTTGCAGTGCGCAGGATGAAAGCTTTGTTGTTCGTCCTTGGATTCCCTATTTTGGTGCCGGAATCTGATTGGACGAAGATGGTGTGGGAAGCCACCGTGTTGTCGTTGGTTTCCAGGATGATGCGACCTTGAGTCGCTAACTCAAGTATTCTGTCCTTCAGAACAAAACACTTTTCGGTAGGATGGCTTACCAGTCGATGATATTTGCAGTAGTTGGGATCCGAAGTTTTCCCAACATCTTTCGGCCTTTTGGCTTCTGGAAGCTGCAACAGGTTCTTTTCCAGGAGTTGTTCGAGCATGCCTGGAACATCTGAGTCGGGGAAAGGATAGGTTTTTGCCTGCCTATCCTTTAATGTGAACTTTTGACGGATTGTAGTGCTAGCGAGTCGATTGACATTTGGCTTCCAGTCACTGCCCGTATTTTTGTTTTGGGTTGCCGTAATCTTTTGTGGTTCGGCGATGTTGGTGGCGAGAGCTTCTTTTGCAGGAGCTTTGGACTCCTTTAAGAACTTTGGCTTTTTGTCAGCCTCGGTCATTGGAGCTTTCCCTTCTCCTTTCTCCTGGATAAGGATCTCCATGTTGTGTGCTTAAGTTGCTATTTCTTGGAAGTCCCTCGGCTTCCGACTCTGTAAGAAGTACACCAGAGTCCAGTTCATCCCTCGATTGCACATGTCGATGGATGTCTGTGTGGACAAGGAGGTGCTCTCCTTGCAGTTGAGGCTCAGGTTGCGCCAGAAATTGATGTATTCAATCACTTTCTCTCCCTGGCGCTGTTTCAAATTGGTGAGTTCCACCAGCGTCACAGTTCGCTTCGTGCTATAGAAGCGACTGAGGAACTCGCTTTCCAGCTGTTCCCAGCTGTCGATTGATTTGGCTGGTAGCTCAATAAACCAGTCGAAGGGGTTCCCTTTAAGGGATCGCCCAAATTGTTTGACGAGGGGATCACCGTCAGTTCCTGCATTGTTGCAGGTCTCAATAAAGTGGGTGACGTGCTGTTTTGGGTTGCCGTCTCCACTGAATTGTTGAAATTTAGGTGGGTGGTAAGAGGTAGGCATGTGGATGGCCTGGATCCGTCGGGAGTAGGGCCTGGTATAGGCTTGAGATCTGACTCCTTCGGATTGTACCTTCTGCTCCACTGCGTTGGAGATCATTTCTTGCAGGGTGCCGTAGGATAGCGCCCCTGGTTCTTCGAGCAGTGGTTCCCGGTTCACTGGGTGTTCGGGAGCTGGAGATGAACGAATGATGGGTGAAGGAGGGATAGTATTGGCGGACGTGCTGGGTCCTACCTGTTCCTCATCATTTCTAGACTGGGAGGATGCTCCCAAGCGATTTGCGATTTGCTCGAACTTCTGCAGAATCGTGGCGATCTGGAGATCCCTCTGCAGTTCTCTCTCTCTCAATTGTTCGTCTCTTTCTCTCATGGCGGCTTGGATTTCTGCCAGTTGTTCTTCCACAGTCTTGGTTTGTGTCATCATTGTCGAGACTCTGATGACTAGAGATGTGGGGGAGGGTGGACTTGGAGCGAGAGGTGTCCCAGTTGGTGTAGTTGGTCGCGGAGAAGGAATAATACGTCTTCCTTCAAAATGAGTAATTAATGCGGGGACCCGGCTTGCCGTTGAGGGAGAGTTCTTCGCTGGGCTTGCAGCTGGACTGGCCACTGGACTAGTTGGTGGCGGAGATGTCAGAACAGCCGAATAACTCCTCGAGGGATGGACCCTTGTTGGAGAAATTATAGGGCTGGCTGGAGCTTGACCTGCCTGCGGCTGAATTTGTACAGCTCGCTGTGTGGGCAGGGATCCTGTGACTAATCGAGTTGTCGGTCTTGAACGACCGATCACAGGGATCTGGGATGGGCGGATCCCTCTGGCTTGGCTGACGGTAGCAGCGGTTGGTGTACGCGGCCGGCGTGGGAAGGTGACCAACTGATCAGTCATTCTCAGTGCCGACGATGAACTGGCTCCGGTAGTTGGGGTTTTGGGAGCAGCCTTGTTGTTGTTGTTGGCGTTAGGACCAGACATTTGAATTTAATAGGTCGGAGAAAGAGATGAAAGGTAGAAGTGTCCCACCGGGCGTGCAAAATTTGTAAACGTGTACAATATGTGGACCGAAAAATACGGATCCGATGTACTGTGTACAAAATAATTTGAGGGGTATTTCGGTAATTTTTAGGTGATTGTGTGGGGTGCGACTTCTAGTACTCCTTTGATTCAATCTCCAATCAAGAACAAACGATAGCCGAGTAGACACGAACAATAACGTACGCCTCCTTAACGAACGAACAAGACGAATTTGAATTTCGCCTAAGCTTGACGGAAAATTTGGTATTCCGATTGGCTCACGGCAATTTGATTTGCGAGACAGTGGCAGGAATGCTTGTTGCTCTCTCAGATTTGGGTGGTGATTTGGGATTTTTGGAATTTGACGTACGCTCTTGAAACTTTTGCGTGTCTCGGGATCTTTCTTCTGATCTCTGTGATCTCTCCATGTCTCCTTGAGCCTATGATTTTATAGGCTTATTTGAGCTTTAACGGTGTTGACCTGATTTGTTGGAGTGGTTGTAACTTATCTAGACCGTTTCGTAATGTCTCCTTGAATTATGGGCTTGTCTTAGACTGAGGCAAAGGCCATGTGTAATCCTTGTCGGCTGCTGACGTGGCCACTTTGAATGACATGTCGCCCATGTAAGCAGCTGACGTAGCAACTGAGATCTCGGCCGTTGATTTTTTGAAGCTTGATTGATGGCTTAATTTCATCGGTCTGACTGGGGTCGGTCTTTCACTTGTTTACCCAGGTTGTACGGTGCTGATTTGGACAGTAAGTGTCAGACTCGACAAAATTGATTCTTACACGACCAATCCCTCTTATGCGCCATAAACCCCATTCACAATACCCAATTTATCACCAGAGTAATGCATCAGCTTACCAACATATGCCTCCATCGACCCAGTTACGATCGTCACCACAAATTTTGATTGCGGCCACAGTTCTGGGATCACACCGTACCAGTTCTTCGATTGCAGAACCTTGCATTTTTTATAAATGGAATCGGCCAAGTATGGATTGGGTTTTAGAAGTTTAGAGACGCTCTCCCTCTCAACAGGATCAGAGACTCTTCCATTACTGAGAACCCCTTCTCGTATGTCAGCGCATAGTTCCTCCCAGATCGATTCAAAGGCTTGGAATGCTCCCACCATTAGGTGACAGAAGTAGCCATCGAAATACTGGATTTGATCGCGGTGAAGAAGCCTGCAAAGGAAATAGCAGTACAGAGATTGTTGATACTCGCGAGCGGTTGCTATTTCTTTGGGATAGCAGGGCTCAAGGAGTTGTTAGCCGACTTTCAGCCGTAATAGTGGACTTAGGTTTATTTTTGTTTTTTTATTTGATTTAATTTTAGTCCCACATATGAAAACTTATGTTTAGGGAGTAATACGGAAGGTTATAAAAAAAACCTCCCCCTCCCCTCATTGTATTCATCCCCTTTGTAATCCGTTTTGTATAGTATATGGTATATAGTATTTATACTATATTTATACCATATTTATAAGGTATATATGTGATATATACGGGCTGCTTTAGAAAGGTGTGTTTCTCTTTATTTTCTTCTTTCATATTCAATTATTGTGGTTGTGCTGGTTTGTGTCTGGTTCTCTCTGAACTAGTTCATTTCACTAATTTGTTTTATCTTAGTGGGAAACTACCCAATTTCCCAACAAGTGATATCAGAGCCGAAGGTTCGTCCTTGACTTGTTTGTAATTTGTTATAATATTGAATACTGTATTTTGAGTCTGTAATGGCATCTAGAGATCAAGAATCAAAAATGTCCATCCTCAATGTTCCACAAAGGACATCAGGCTCCTCGTCACCATGGTCGAGGGTTCCGTTGTCCAATTTGAAACTGACGGCGGAAATATTTGATGATACTGGCCATTTTGGTATGTGGCAAGGGGAAGTTTTGGGCTCCCTTTTCCAGCAAGGTCTTGATATAGCTATTGAAGAAAAGAAACCAGATGAAGTGGAAGATAAAGATTGGAGCATCATAAACCGGTTGGCATGTGGAACAATTCGGTCGTGTCTATCCAGAGAGCAAAAGTATGCTTTCAAAAGCGAGACATCTGCGTACAAATTGTGGAAGGCATTGGAGGACAAGTTCTTGAAGAAGACTGGTCAGAACAAGCTCCTTATGAAGAAAAGATTGTTCCGATTTGACTACCGACCAGGTACGACTATGAATGAACACATCACTAAGTTTAATCAGTTAGTAGCAGACCTGTTGAATTTGGATGTGAAATTTGAGGATGAAGATTTGGCTTTGATGTTGTTATCGTCTCTTCCTGATGAATTTGAACACTTGGAAACTACGTTACTACATGGCAAAGAAAATGTATCATTAGATGTTGTGTGTTCTGCTTTATATAGTCATGAATTGAGAAAGCAGGATAAGATGAAATCCAAGTCAGTGACATCAGAAGAAGCATTAGTGGCAAGAGGTCGTCAACAAAGCCAGTCGAAGGGGAGAAGAGGAAGATCCAAATCGAGAGGCCGAGACGTTGCCAAAGATGAGTGTGCTTTTTGTCACGAGAAAGGACACTGGAAGAAAGACTGTCCAAAGTTGAAGAAGAAAGGGGTGGCTTCAAAAAATGCTAACGTTGCAGAATGCAGAAGTGATGCGGAATCAGACACCTCTTTGGTTGTCTCACCTTCAACATCGCACCAAGATGAGTGGATATTGGATTCAGGTTGCACCTATCATATGTCTCCTATCCGGGAGTGGTTCTTTGAATTTCAGGAACTAGATGGTGGAGTTGTTTACATGGGCAATGATAACACATGTAAAACCGCTGGAATAGGTTCAATCAAGCTGCGGAATCATGATGGATCTACTAGAATCTTGCGGGATGTGCATTACGTGCCAAAGTTGAAGAAGAATCTCATCTCATTGGGGGCCTTAGAAGCTAAAGGCCTAGTTGTGACGATGCGAGATGGAGTTCTTAAAGCAACTTCAGGAGCACTTGTAATGTTTAAAGGTAAGAGGAAGAACAATTTGTATAACTACCAAGGTAATACAGTAGTGGGGACAACAGTGGCTGCAACTTCAAGCAGCAAGAAGGATGCTGAGGCAACGAAGCTGTGGCATATGCAATTGGGACATGCTGGGGAGAAATCTTTGCAAATTCTTGCCAAACGAGGATTTCTCAAAGGTACGAAAACTTGCAAATTAGAATTTTGTGAGCATTGTATTCTGGAAAATAACGAAGAGTGAAATTTGGCACGGCTATTCACAATACCAAGGGTATTCTGGATTATGTGCACTCGGATGTGTGGGGACCTGCCAAGACTCCGTCACTTGGAGGTAGGCATTATTTTGTCACTTTTGTTGATGATTTTTCCATAAGAGTGTGGGTGTTTACTATGAAGAACAAAGGGGAAGTGTTTGGAGTTTTTCTTAAGTGGAAAGCTCAAGTTAAAAATCAGACTAGAAGGAAGATCAAGGTTCTCCGAACAGACAACGGTGGAGAATACAAGAGTGATCCATTCCTGAAGGTATGCCAAGATTGTGGCATAGTTCGACACTTCACAGTCAGAGAAACACTGCAGCAGAATGGGGTGTCGGAGCGTATGAACAAGACACTAGTGGAGAAAGTTCGTTGTATGTTGTCTAATGCTGGATTAGGCAGAAAATTTTGGGCTGAGGTTGAGACGTACGCTCAACATCTCGTAAATCGTTTGCCATTGTCTGCTATAGGTGGCAAGACTCCGTTGGAGGTATGGTCCGGAAAACCTGCAACTGATTATGATTCTTTGCGTGTTTTTGGTTTTATTGCATATTATCATGTAAATGAATCAAAGTTGGATCCACGGGCAAAGAAGGCTCTGTTTATGGGCTTCAATGCTGGTGTTAAGGGATACCGTTTGTAGTGTCTAGAGGCAAAGAAGACGATTATCAGTAGAGATGTTACCTTTGATGAATCTGCCATGTTGAATAAGGTAAATCCGGAAGAAGCTGATAGTACTCCGCAGTAGGTGGAGTGTATGCCAAAGCAGGTGGAGTTTGAGCAGACAGTGGTGATTCCAGCTCAGAGAACGGCCGATGACTCTCCTATGGCAGAAGAAGAGTCAGATAAGGAAGAGGTTCCGACCCAAGAACCTCAACAGCAATCGAAGCCCATTGCCGTTAGAAGAGAAAGACGAGAGATTCATAAACCTACTCGTTTTACTGACATGGTAGCTTATGCACTTCCAGTTGTTGACGATGTTCCATGCACTTACCCAGAAGCCATCCGAAGTTCAGAAAGTGGAAGATGGACTAGTGCGATGGAAGAAGAGATAGAGTCTCTTGAGAAGAACAAAACGTGGGAGTTGACACAACTACCGAAGGGCAAGAGGGTAATTGGATGCAAATGGGTATTTGCAAAGAAAGAAGGATTTCCTGACATTGGTGATATTTGCTACAAAGCAAGGTTGGTGGCTAAAGGCTACGCTCAGAAGGAAGGAATTGACTATAATGAGGTATTTTCTCCAGTTGTTAAGCATTCCTCCATTAGAATTTTGTTGGCTTTGGTAGCACAGTTGAATTTGGAGCTCAACTTGATGTGAAGACCGCGTTCCTACACGGAGATTTGAAGGAGGAAATCTATATGACACAGCCAGATGGATATAAGGTTGCTGGTAAAGAGAATTGGGTTTGTAAGTTGAACAAATCATTGTACGGACTGAAACAATCTTCGAGGCAGTGGTACAAATGATTTGACAGGTTTATGAAAGATCAAAAGTACACAAGAAGCAAATACGATAATTGTGTGTATTTGCGCAAGCTTCAAGATGACTCCTACATCTACTTACTCTTATATGTTGATGATATACTGATTGCAGCAAAGAGCCAAATTGAGATTGACAGATTGAAGGCTCAGTTGAATAAAGAGTTAGAGATGAAGGATTTGGGGGAAGCCAAGAAGATTCTCGGCATGGAGATAAGCAGGAACAGAGAGAGAGGCAAGCTTTGGCTATCACAGAAGCAGTATTTGCAGAAGGTGCTACAACGTTTTGGTATACATGACGATACAAAACCTGTAAGTACCCCACCTGCTCCTCATTTGAAACTTAGTAGCCAGTTATCTCCAACAATGGATGAAGAGCGAGAATACATGGCAACAGTCCCATATGCAAATGCAGTTGGAAGCTTGATGTATGCAATGGTGTGTACGAGACCAGATATTTCACAGGCTGTTAGTGTTGTTAGCAGGTTCATGCATGATCCAGACAAGGGTCATTGGCAAGCTGTGAAATGGATTCTATGGTACCTTCAAAATACCGTAGATGTTGGATTGGCATTCGAGCGGGATGAATCACTTGGTCAATGCATAGTTGGATACTGTGATTCTAATTATGCAGGTGATTTGGATAAGCGACGGTCAACAACTGGCTATTTGTTCACATTAGCAAAAGCGCCAGTTAGTTGGAAATGCACTTTACAGTCAACAGTGGCTTTGTCTACAACAGAGGCAGAGTATATGGCAATTACAGAGGCTGTGAAGGAGGCAATTTGGCTTCATGGTTTGCTTAAAGAGTTAGGAGTTGGTCAGAAACAACTTAAGGTTTATTCTGACAGTCAGAGTGCTATTCACTTAGCAAAAAATCAAGTCTTTCATGCACGGACGAAGCACATTGATGTTCGCTATCATTTTGTGCGGGAAATTCTCGAAGAAGAGGAGATACTTCTCCAGAAGATACACACAACGGAGAATCCTGCAGATATGCTAACCAAGGTGGTTACAAGAACTAAGTTTGAACATTGTTTAGACTTGGTTAATATCCTGCATATTGGATTTTGCACCTACTGATGCAAATATGGAAGCAGCTCGAGGAGTATTTGCTTGAGAAGATTCGTATTTGGTGGGACTACAAATTAAAACAAAGGTGGAGATTTGTTAGCCGACTTTCAACCGTAATAGTGGACTTAGGTTTATTTTTGTTTTTTTATTTGATTTAATTTTAGTCCCACATATGAAAACTTATGTTGAGGGAGTAATACGGAAGGTTATAAAAAAAACCTCCCCCTCCCCTCATTGTATTCATCCCCTTTGTAATCCGTTTTGTATAGTGTATGGTATATAGTATTTATACTATATTTATACCATATTTATAAGGTATATATGTGATATATACGGGCTGCTTTAGAAAGGTGTGTTTCTCTTTATTTTCTTCTTTCATATTCAATTATTGTGGTTGTGCAGGTTTTCTTTTCTATTGTATTATAGTATTCAATATTATTCTGTCGGGTATATTTGTAGTGTTGTGTCTGATTCTCTCTGAACTAGTTCATTTCACTAATTTGTTTTATCTTAGTGGGAAACTACCCGATTTTCCAAAAGAGTGCTATTTCATTTCCCTTCTCCGAGGACGATTGATAGAAGAGGTGGCTTGAGACGAGACCGATGTCTACTCCGCCCTCTGATTTACGCCGGGGAGATATGAACATGAACCCCAGGAACATCCCTTCCGTCACCGAGAACTCTCTGTTTAAACAATTAATCAAGCATTTGTATAAAGGTGTTGTGGAATGTTGTGTTACAATGTGGTGATCAGTACAGTTTGGTGTACAATACCTCATTGCATAAGCGAGACAGATGGTATGGTGGATTACTTTACTTGCTAAGGCGAGATTGAAAGGCACAAATTTGGGTTTTCCTCCTGAAGTCCCGCTGCTGCATTGTTATCAACCAAAACAAAATTATATTGTACTGTTAATCTTTATGAAGAAAGAGAAGAATTGGGGATTAGCGAACCTCCAAGATAAGGCGGTGAAGGGCTTAGCAGCAAGAAGTGGCGAAGCATCCCCGTCTGCAATTCGTTTGATATAAGGCTTAAAATCCTGGTAAGAAGCCAAGGGAACGCACTTCCGATATGTCTCTTCGTCCCACTTCCCATCGAGCCCAAACTTCTTCAAGTACTCTGCTTCTCCATTCTCCTCGAGGATTCTCTCCAGTGTCTCTCTCTGTACCCTCTCTGCGTCTTTCGTTTCCGCCTCGAAAACATCTATGAGCGTCTCCATTTTCTTCTTCTGTACAAGAGTTTTTTCCGAGTATTTGAACTCGTTCACCTTAACGACCGGAGACTTTCAAGCATGCAGAAACAACAGGCAACTGCGCATGCTTATTAATTACCAAGAGGGTCCGCGTAGCAGAAGAACTCTGAAACTAGAACTGACATGACTGCATACACCAGAAGATAGAATCTAAGCATACCTGGTGTTGAAGAACCTCGCTCTGACATTATCGTCTAATATCTGCAACACTGGCTTGTTGGACCTGGTAATGCACCGGGGAGTTTTGAATTGGGAGATGATACACCCAGGGCTTCGAGCCTTCGATAATGTTCAAATATCTTAGTGAAGGTTCCTGTGACAAGTATTCGCAACTCCAGAGCTCCATTTAACCTGCTCTTTCTCTGGTTCAAGTAGGCTACATCGACGAAAGATTGATCCAAACAATTGCAGCATTCCTGTAAGATTTCTTTTCTGGGCATATCACTCGGTTCCCACAATATCACGTATTGACACGGGTGAGTCGACAAATTGCCGTAGCTCTGATACTTTTTTCCGAACTGACGTTCAAAATTATGTTTTTTCTTTGCACGAATTGTAGCTCTGGAGAGGAGTTGTAGAAACCCAGTACCTTCACGGCTTCACCACATCCCCCAGTCTATTACTGTAGAGACAGCAAAATTGGTGATGACTACTTCATAGATTTCTCCAACTTTCACATCAATCAAACGAACAGGTTCAGATTCTTCGTACAATCCCTCATCTGCTCCTGTCACTATAAGTACTTCATCACCTTCCCCTGTTCTTCTTCTCTTAAGAATAATGCACTGGAAGTACCCATTACCAGGACCAACAGCATATGCCACGAATTCTTAGGGGGAACTAGACCTCGTGTTTATCCCAATCATGCATTCTGATGCTACATAGATCCCACTAACAAGTGCTATCTGATGTTCTAATCTCCAGCGCATTTTGCTTGAGGTCACAGTTCAGGGATCAACTGTAACACCTTACATTTCCCGTTTGCTAAATCAGGTATCGCTTTAGCAGTTCAGAGACGGTTAGCTCTTATATTACGACCAGAGACTCTGTTGCTGAGAGTGGCTTCCCTTATGTCCGCAAAGAGTTCCTCCCAGATCGATTCGAATGGCCCGAACGCTTCCACCATGTGGTGAGAGAAGATCGCTTGGAGAAATTGGATTTGATCGCGGTAAAGAAGAGTGTGTTGTGTAGTTTTAAAATGATGTAATTCATTTTAATTTATTTTTTATAAATTTTATCTTATTTCCATAATTGAGATGTATCTCAGATGGGAAAATGCTTGATTAGCATATGAGAGGTCCTGGGTTTGAAACTCGGCACCTTTATTTGAGATTCATAGATCGATGGTCGGATCGGAGTCGGTTACAGATGAACGGTCAGAACGGACTGGAGGGCAAAAGAGTCTTTTCACACAAGTGCCCATGGAACCCGGAGCAGGTATTACCTTTCCAGTTACAGTTGATTACATTACAGTCAATTATTTGGAAGCGGCTCGGCTACAAGGTACGTACAAGGTACGTACATATATTTGATCTCTATCAAGAAGCTGAATCAGCCAAAATCCTTTGGAAAGAACTAGAGACTAAGTATAGAACAGAATCGGAGTCAGAGCAAAGTTTTAACATAGGAAATTACTTTTCCTATAAAATGGTCGAAGAAAAATCAGTTGTCGATCAGGCTCATGAAATTCAAAATATAGTAGTCAAGCTCTGCTCAAAAGGGATCACCTTTATTGAAAAAGTCCAAGCTTCTGCACTGATAGATAAACTTTCCCCATCATGGTCAGAATTCAGAAATCGTATGAGACACAAGTCAATAATCCCTTCAGAGGAAGAAGTGCTAGTTGCCTTTCAGATTGAAGAAAAGAATCGAAAGATTTCAGACCAAAAAAGTACAGTTCAAAAGGACCCAGAAGTCACTGCAGAAGTTAGTGAAAAGACCAACTTAGTAGAGTCTAAACGGTCTAACTTCAACAAGAAGAAAAACAAACAGCAATTTACAAAACCCAAACAAAAGATTCAGAAGGACGGAAACAAGAGAACATGTTTTGTCTGTGGAAAACTTGGACACTTTGCCAAATAGTGTAGACATAGGAAATACAATCCAGGAGAACAGAAGGATAAGGTTACCCCCCAGGCAAACATGATAAGCTGGAACCAGTTTCTTTGGAACCAATGACAAGTTAGTATTATCTAAGCGTGAGTTAAACCTGGCATATACACCCACCGATTGGTGGATTGATATTGGTGCTACTATTCATATCTGCTTTCGATATTTCCTCTTTCTCTTCCTATCAAGAAGTAAAAGGGAGAAGCGTGGACGATGGGCAATTCTAGTGTAGCACAAGTTATAGGAGAAGGAGAAGTGAAGTTGAAGTTTACCTCGGGAACACTCTCACCCTCCATCGTGTGCAACATGTGCGAAGTTGAAAAGAATCTTGTTAGCGGTTTTCTTCTGAGTCAATTAGGGTTTAAATAGGTGTTTGAATCAAATAAGGTTGTAATAACCAAAGGAGGTTTAGGCAAAGGTTATGTAATAGATGGTTTATTTAAACTCAATGTAATTTCTGTTCACTCTGATAATAAAGCTGCTAGTTCATCTTTGTTTTTGTGCACGAATTCCCATGACATATGGCATTGAAGACTAGGACATGTGAACTCGAACACACTTAAAAGAATGATGAACTTGGACTTAATTCCCAAGCATAACATAAATCTGAATAACAAATGTGAAATATGTGTTCAGTCAAAGCAACTTAGGAAACCTTTCAAGATAGTCAGTAGGAGTTCTGACTTACTTGAATTGATACATAGTGACATATGTGAGATGAGCGGTATCTTGACTAGAGGAGGTAAGAGGTATTTTATTACCTTTATTGATGATATGTCAAAATACTGTTATGTGTATCTAATAAAAACTAAAGATGAAGCTTTTGAAAAATTCAAAACCTATAAAACAGAAGATGAAAACCAAACTCAAAAGACAATTAAAAGACTTAGGGTCGATTGAGGAGGAGGTGAATCTTTGCTCTACAGAATTTGGGAAATTCTCGCGGAGGAGTATGGAATCATTCATGAAACCATTTGCTCCAGTATTCACTTGAGTCAAACGGGGTTGCTGAGAGAAAGAACATAACATTCTTGGACATGATTAATTCTATGTTGTCTAGTTCTGGTCTTCCCAACAATTTATGGGGAGAAGCCTTACTTTCAACTTGTAAAATACTTAACCGTATCCCGTACAAGGATTACCAGAAAACTCCATATGAATTATGGTGGAGTAGGAAACCTAGTCTTAAATACTTTAGAGTTTGGGGTTGTCTTGCTAAGGTTAAAGTTGATCTTAACAAAACAACGAAATTGACTCCAAAAACCTACAATGCTGCTTTCATAGGATATGTTGAAAACAGCAATGCATATCGGTTCTTGGTTATACGCTCTGATATACAAGAGGTCAACGTAAATACAATCAAAGAATCTGATGATGCTGTATTCTTAGAGAACATCTTTCCCATGAAAGAAAAGAGGAAACTAGATGTAGGTGAGTCATCAAAATCACATAGAGAGAAAACTGGTGAGTTGCCTGAAACTAAACCTAGGAGGAGCAAGAGACCTAGGATAGAGAAAAATTTCGGAGATGATTTCTATACCTTCCTTATAGAGGATGATCCTTTAACTTACACTAAGGCGATGAGATCTAGTGATGCATCTTTATAGGAGAAAGCTGTGAAAAGTGAGATGGAATCCATACTTTCACACAACACATGGGTGTTGACTGATTTACCTCCAGGGTCTAGACATATAGGATGCAAATGGATTTTCAAAAGGAAACGGAATCCTGATGGATCCATTGAGAAATTAAAGCTAGATTAGTTGTCAAAGGTTATAGTCACAAAGAAGGGATCGACTTCTTTGATACCTATTCGCTAGTAACTAGGATCACTACCGTGCGAGTGCTTATAGCACTGGCAGCTTCATATAAACTCGAGATACATTAGATGGATGTTAAAACCGCCTTTCTTAATGGTGAGTTAGATGAAGAGATTTATATGGAGCAACCAGAAGGCTTTGTAGTTCCTGGTCAGGAGAATAAGGTCTGTAAACTAGTCAAATCTTTATATGGATTAAAACAAGCTCCTAGACAGTGGCATGAGAAATTTGATAAGGTAATTCTCTCCTATGGATTTAAGATATGTGATTTTGATAAATGTGTGTACTGGAGAGTATATGAAAATTCATTCATCATAATGTGTTTATATGTAGATGACATATTAATTTTTGGGAAAGAACATGTCAAAATTTTAGAAGTTAAAAAATACCTTAGTGATAATTTTGACATGAAAGATCTAGGATTAGCGAATGTGATCTTAGGAAATAGAGTCATAAAAGAAGAGAATGGAATTTGTTTGACACAGTCTCATTATGTAGAAAGAGTCTTGAAGCGATTTGGCTTTGAGAATAGCAAACCAGTTAGTACACCATATGACTCTAGTGTTAAACTAAAGAAGAATGGTGGGGATAGTGTTTCTCAGTTGAGATATTCCCAGATTATTGGTAGTTTGATGTATTTGTCAAACTGCACTAGACCTGATATCTCATATGTTGTAGGCAGATTGAGCGGTACACGAGTAATCCAGATAAAACTCATTGGAGTGCTATTGAGAGACTCAGGAGATATCTGAAGGGACTGTTAACTATGGGATATACTATTCGGTTTATCAAGCTGTAGTTGAAGGGTACACAGTGATGCTAACTTGGATCTCTAACTCGATGAAACAAAATCCACTAGTGGTTTTGTGTTTACACTAGGTGGTGGTGCTGTCGCTTGGAAATCCTCCAAGCAGTCCTTGATCACCAAATCAACTATGGAGGCTGAGATGGTTGCCTTGGAGTTGGCTGGTGGGGAAGCAGAATGGCTTCGGAGTCTATTATCAGATATTCCCTTGTTGGATAAGCTTATTCTTGCTATCCTAATAAACTGTGATAATCAGGCGACTATAATGAAAGTGAAGAGTAAAAATCACAATTCAAAGTCGTCTAGGCACATAGAGCTTAGATACAAGATTTTTGCGTAAGCTCACCTCCTTTGGAATCATAACTTTAAGTTATGTTAAATCCATGGAAAACTTGGCGAGATCACCGACCAAGGGCTTGTCGAGAGGACAAGTACATTTTGCTTCGAGGGGATGGGATTAAAGCCTATTGTTTGAGTTACCGTTGGTAGCAACCCAACCTATCTCGAATGGTTATCCCATGATGAAGGTTCAATGGGCAAAAACAAGATAACCGAAAGGCGGTAGGAGCACCAAAATTAGTGAATTTATTCACGCCCCATCTCTAGGAAGCTAGTGCTCAACCGCAATCATTTGAGGTTGGTGAAAAACCTTAATGATATCGAGGCTACTATAGCGAGGGGTATAGAGATCACGGTATACCCTTGGAGATATCACCGAATGTGAGTATATTTGGGGGGCATAATCTATAAGAGAATGCGGGCTTATTCTCTCGAAGAGATATTCACATCACAAGATACCCGCACATGGTCGTAAGCAGCGCAACCCCGATGGAACTCATATTTCAGAACCAACTCATTGTTGTTCGATGTTTCTAAAACTTGTATATAAAGTCTAAGTTCAAGACTTGTTCACTTAGGACTGTTATGGGTAGCAGAACATCAACTAGACAGGGGTTCAAGTCCGCAAGACACCTTTCGTAGAAAGCTAATGAGTACTGACTGCTTTTCCATTCTGTCGAGTTATCTTTCTTGTGTTATGTTAGCTTGTCATTCTTGTGTCATGTCAGTTATCTCATCATTTTAAAATGGTGGGGAATGTTGTGTAGTTTTAAATGATGTAATTCATTTTAATTTATTTTCTATAAGTTTTATCTTATTTCCACAATTGAGATGTATCTCAAATGGGAAAATGCTTGATTAGCATATGAGAGGTCTTGGGTTCTGAGATTCATTTATTTTATCAGAGATAAGTTTGATATGACCGTTGAGATAGATCTAGATCCAGACCGTTGAGATAGATCTAGATCCAGACCGTTGATTGACACGGTTATTGATCTGATCCATCAGATCAAGTTGGTTATAGATCGATGGTCGGATCAGAGTCGATTACAGATGAACGGTCAGTGAGAAGCAGTCAGGAAAAGTTCTTTCCTCACGCACTGTCTAATTTCTGGAGTCCCCTTTTGCAGTGCCATTTCGTTCATGAATACGTTGCTGGTAGCTAGCAGAACCAATGTCTGACCCGCTGCCTTCTATTTATGTCGAGTAGAACAACCTGATGAACATTCCTTTCTTTCATCGAAAACTCTCTGCTTCAACAATCAACCAATTAATCAAGCTTTTGTTTCAAGGGTTTGCCATTGCCTTGATTGAGGAACAAGGTTAGAATTTGATACCTCAAGGCATAAGGCGAGATGGGTCGAGGACTGTAGGGTTAAAGAATTCGAGGCTAGATGGGTCGAGGCATTGTTGAAAGGCACGAGCTTTGGTTGTCCTCCACTAGCAGATCAACAAGGTGTACAAATTAACAGAGAAAAGGAAAAACCATTCTCAGACGCCATTAAAGAGCTTCAAAGGAAACAAATTGGGGGAAGCATCCCCAACTGCAATTCTCTGAATAAATAAAAGACTGAAGATCCTAATACGAAGCCAGGGAACGCGAGTCCCGAAAGTCTCTTGGTCCCACTTTCCATTAATCCCAAATCCCTTCAAACACACTGTTTTTTCGTTTTCTTGGAGGATCTTCTCGAAGGTCTCCCTTTGAACCCTCTCCGCGTCTCTCGTTTCCGCCTCGAAATCTTCGATCAAAGCTAGCAGCTTCTCCATTTCTCTCTTCGGTAGCAATCTTGATTTGCCGGTACGTGATCAAGGTTGCAGAACCGACGGTTATGTTTTGGATGCATCTCTCCAAAAGGCTCTTCCTTCTGCAGGTACGCCCCAACCAGGACCGCCACGCGCCACAGAGAACAAACACTTGATACCGGTCGGTAGTAGAGATGCGATCGACTTTAGAAGCTCCACCATTAACTAGAACGCAAGTAATTACCCTAAGGCAAGCGAATAGATGCATATCTTAATTGGCAGAAATCAGGATTTTCCTGCTGTAGGTTAAGAAGAAAAAGCTGCTTTGTAAAGAGAAATAATAAATGATTCAAAATCGTTAGTGAACTCTCATGGCTGGCATCATTGTCTTTATTTTTCAACCTTATTCATCAAGCTTTGCGATATTGTTACTAGTACAGAGGATCTGTATATGAGACGTTCATTGAAGGTGATCCTCCATTGAAGCTGTACCAAGCTCAATCATACGATGAGCATACAAAATGGTCATTGGGTACTGTTGACAATAAGAACACATAAAATGGATTTCAAAGAACAATTGAGTTCAATCATACGCGGTGCTAAAGCAACTCGCAGTGACATTACCATCTAAAATATTCAGTACCGGTGTATTAGAGCTGGGAATGCATCGGGGAGTCTTGAATTGGCTGATATTTGATCCGAGCCTTTGATAGTGCTCAATTATTTTGTTGAAGGTTCCTTTGGCAACGATTCGCAATTCCAGAGCTCCAATCAACCGACTCTTTCTGTGGTTTATGTAGGCAATATCTGCAAATGATTGATCCAAGCAATTGCAGCACTGCTGTAAGGTATCTTTGTTGGGCATATCACTTAGTTCCCAGAAGATTACATAATGACCCGGGTCAGTGGATAAATCGCCATGGCTTGTGAAGTCCACAATATTGACTTTCTCCTCCACTAAAAACATCTTCGATGTTCTGTCCATTGCAAATTGCAAATCGCTTTCTGTTGTCTTGTCCGTTCTGATGTTTAATACTGTGTTTTTCCTTTGCATGAATTGGAGCTCCGGTGTGGAATTGTAGAAACCTGACACCTTCACCACATCCCCCAACCTGTACCTGTATAAGCCTGCAGATCACCAAGTGTGTCCTGTAGTTTATCAAACCTTGTATATTTCTTCAATAATGATCTTTGGGAGAGTGATAACTAGAACTACCTGCAAAGTTGGTGATGACCACTTCATAGATTTCTCCAACTTTCACTTCGTTTAGTCGAACGGGTTTGGATTCTGTGTACAATTCATCAAGCAACTCATCGCCTTCCACAAATTGTCTCTTTGTGAGAGGGATGAATTCAAAGTACCCATTACCAGGACCAATGGCATAAGTCATGGACTCTATGCTGGACCTTGGCCTGGCACTCAGCCCGATCACACACTCAGATGCAGCATAAACCCAACTAACGAGCGCCAGTTCCCCTGCATAATGTCTCAGTTGACCCACGTATGACTCCATGGACCCGGTTAGGATTGATTTCACAAATTTTGCTTGAGGCCACAGTTCTGGAATCAAGCCAGACCAGTTCTTTGACTGCAATACCTTGCACTTTTGATAAATGACATCTGCTAATTCTGGATTTGGCTTTAAAAGTTTAGAGACACTTGCCCTAACAGAAGGGTCGGAGACTCTCTGACTAAGAACTCCCACACGTAAGTCTGAGCAGAGTTCCTCCCAGACTGATTCAAATGTCCGGAATGCTTGCACCAGCTGGTGGCAGAAGGATGCTAGGAGATATTGGACTCTATCACAGTAAAGAAGCCCGCAAAGGAAATGGCAATACAAAGCTTGTTGATAATCATGAGCTGTTACAACTTCATTGGGGCTGCATGGCTGAATTTTGCCCGTGCTCTCTTGACCACTATTGTTATGTGACAGCAATTGATAGAATAAGTTGCTAGTGACACTCCCAACATCTAGTCCACCCTCTGCTTTGGATCGAGGAGCAATGTACTGAAATCTCATAACCATTCCTTCCTCCACTGAGAACTCTCTGCTTATGCGATCAACCAGCAGAAGCAAAAGCATGATGAATAGTACTTTAAAAGACAATAATATTCAAAAAAGAACAATACTAATGAACCAGATCAACTTTAATGTGTTAGAATACCTCATGGCATAAGCAAGACAAGTGGAGGACTGTCTGGCAAGAGCTCTGGAAAAAGCATCATTGAAAGGCACTAGTTTGGGTTTTCCACCAGCTGTACCAGAGCTGCATCATACACAAATTAATGAATTGATGTAACATTGAAATTCTAATGGGTTTTCCTGGAATTTTATTTTCATTAACAATTCAGTCTCAAAATAACACAGACCAGTATGCATAGAACAGAGTAAATAATTATTCCCCATACTTCTGTAGTTAGAATCAATAAACAAGGTCTACCTTCTAAAATCTAAATCCTCAGAAAAGGACTATGATAGACTCATATGGAGAAAAATTCTTGAGTCAGCACTGGGGAAAACAAGAAAGCAAATTTTTTTTTCTTTTCTTTTTGAGTGTTGAATAAACACTCCTACATCCACGCACAGACAATTGTAGCTAAAGACTAAAATCACTGGAAAGCAGTAACTTAACTATAATTAGACTGTAGTATTCGCATTTTTTCTCCCTTTTGTTTCTCGGTCAAGCAACAGACAAGACACTGAAAGTTTTCAGTGAAAATATCGCAATTTGAAAAGACCAAATTGCTTCTACAAGAGACATCAAGGTTGTCTTACGAGGGTCTCCCTGCCTTTAACTCCTCGATCTTCATCTCAAAGTAATATGTTGATTCATTTGATCCAGCTTTGTTTTTCCTCATCCATTTCTGTTACTAGTATTCAGAATAACAGGGGTAGTTTATGCTAGTCTTAGAACTCTTTAAATGTGGAGTGAACAGAGATGGATCTTTTGCAAGATCACATCGATTACCACCTTGCCCCATTCTCAGTTTCTTACTCCAGGTTTAAAGCTTCAATTTCCATCTCCGAAAGTACGTTCTGACATCTGAGAATTCATATATCTGAGAAACAAGAGTCTTAATGCCAATTAAGCCGAAGAAAGCCGACTCATTATGAAGACCCAATATTATGATTCCAAGGATGGGAGAGGAGGCATTCACTACGTTTGGAATTGTCAAGTACCAGTACGATTCCATAAAGGAGTATCAACAAACAGAAAGACTGGTCAAATTGACGAACCTGCGAGTTAGAGCAGTAAAAGGCTTGGCGGCGAGAACAGGGGAAGAATCCCCATCCGCAATTCTCTCAATAAAAGGCAGAAAATCCTGATGAGAAGCCAAAGGAACACACTTTCGGAAAGTCTCTTCGTCCCGCCTCCCTTTAAGCCCAAACTTCTTCAAATACTCCGTGTCTTCGTTCTCCTCAAGGATCTTCTCCAGAGTCTCCCTCTGTACCCTCTCCGCGTCTTTCGTCTCCGCCTCGAAAAGTTCTATGAACGGCGACAGCTCCTCCATCAAGCTGAAGTATGTGTTTCAGATTTCAAACCATTCAGCAAAGAAATGTCTGAAGATCCTTCGGGGAAGGAGTTCAATGATAGAGTCCACCTATAGACACGCCTCTGAAAAAGCGGATTTCTTTCTTTGTGGTCCGTGGGTAGTGGGTAGTGGATACTGCTGGCCACTTGCTATGTATGTATCATATGACTAGTTTGTTTTTTAATGTAAAGTCTGTTGGGCTCAAATTTGATACCCCCTGGGCAACGCTAAGCTCCTACAGCGCGACACGTAGTCGCACTGTGACCCCCACTCAGACCTCTCTTTTTGCTCCCTCCGCTAACGTCCTCGTCCCAGTCCCCCCCTTTAAATCTTAGTGTCCATCCTTTTATTCAATATCCAAATCAAATCAAATCAATATTTTTATTATTGAATATCCATTACCAATCCAATAAACCTATTGGACTCTTATCGGATATCCAATAAGAATTCAATAAGCTTATTGGATCCGTATTGGATATCCAATACGGATCCGTTAAGAAAAGAACGGTAAAAATTAAAATTAAATTTTATATAATTAAATTAAAAATTAAATAAAAAAAAATATAGAGAGAAAAACTTAGAGATAAAAAGAGAGAAAATATAGAGAGAGAAAGAGAGAAAACTTAGAGAGAGAAAGAGAGAAAACTTAGAGAGAGAAAGAGAGAAAACTTAGAGAGAGAAAGAGAGAAAACCTAGAGAGAGAAAGAGAGAAAACCTAGAGAGAGAAAGAGAGAAAACTTAGAGAGAGAAAGAGAGAAAACTTAGAGAGAGAAAGAGAGAAAACTTAGAGAGAGAAAGAGAGAAAAACTTAGAGAGAGAAAGAGAGAAAACTTAGAGAGAGAAAGAGAGAAAACTTAGAGAGAGAAAGAGAGAAAACTTAGAGAGAGAAAGAGAGAAAACTTAGAGAGAGAAAGAGAGAAAACTTAGAGAGAGACAGAACCTAGAGAGAGAGAGACAGAACCTAGAGAGAGAGAGAGAGAACCTAGAGAGAGAAAACCTAGAGAGAAATAGAGAAAACCTAGAGAGAGAGAAAACTTAGAGAGAGAAAGCAGAGGGGCCCTTCACCCAGCATGGCCCATCATCGGAAACCTCCACCTCTTCGGCTCCGACCTCATCCACGCCACTCCAAAACGCCGACGGTAACGGGTCAGTGGAGTTACGAGGAGGCTCCCCCGCCAGCATCCTTCGCCGGGCCGACGCTGCCGCAGCCAAGACGAAAGTGCTTCACCACCCTCGCGTCTTCACCTCCCGCCCCGACGTGGGGTGAGATCTCGCCAACGACTTGCTCAACCTTGTCCGGGCCTTTTACCCCCGTGGGCGCTGAAGCCGCAAGATTTCCACACTGGAGCTTTTTCTCCCCGCGCGCCTTCAGCTCCACGCCACGCCCGCGACAAAGGGAGACCTCCGCCGTTATCTCCGCCATAGCTGGCATCGTGCAGGCCGGATCCCCGATGATGGTCAAGTGCTTGCTCGAGACGGTGATGCGGATCATTTTGAGGATTGTGGGTGGGGGAGGGACAAAGGATTCGTGGGAAGCCGGAGAAACCGAGAGAGCTAGTGGAGCTGGTGGGGGTTTTTCGGGCGGTCTGAAAGAGTCGGCCGGGGGGGGGGGAGAGTCGGGAGGGAGGGAGGAAGGAGGGGGAGGGAGGTCGGGGGGGGGAGAGTCGGGAGGGGAGGGAGGAAGGAGGGGAGGGAGTGTCGGGAGGGGGGAGTCGGCGTCTGGTCGGCTTCGGGTCGGCTTTGGGTGCCATGGATATCCATTAACCTATTGGATAAAATTCAAAATCAAATCATTCACAAATGAACATCCGATTAATAGCTTATCGGATATCCGTTTATTAATGATTTGATTTGAATTTTTTGGTTTTGATTTGAAGGTCCGTCCATTGCCACCCCTACTTTTAAATCTAAGTGAAAAATCAAAATCAGACCCTCTCGATTTTTCAACCTTCGAGTATTGAGGAACCTTCAACCACATAATTGGGTTCTGTGCCTTCCTCAATGTCAGTCCACCTCATTTTTTCTCTTGTCGTGCTTTGCATGGTTTTGATTTGTCGTTGTTGTTGACCGCCGTGGAAGTGTCACAGTCCCTCTTTAGTCATGTTTTGCTTGGTTACGTTTGGATTGCCATTGTTGAGTTTTTCACTCTCCCGTTTCATTTATTAGAATATTTTATCTTATAAAATTATTTGAGTTGTAAAATTTCTTTTATTTATCTTTACAACTCTACGGAAGTATAAAGGATTTGAGATTTTGTATTAGTTCAGAAAATGAGTGGCATTTTTGGAGAGATTACTAGTTAAAAATTTCCTTTGTCCCATTCTTTCTTATTTTCATATTTTAACACTTTCAATTTTAACCTCCTCAAGTATTGTAACAATTTGTATTGTTTTTACGTTAGTATTTGGCATCATATAAAATAGAGAGAGAGTTTTTTCACCTAAGCCATGCGCATGAAAGAGAGAGAAATTTCTCACCTAGGCCATGGAGTCTTTTATTTTGACAATCTTTTTACGCAAGAGAAGGTTGTCTAATTTATAGATGTATATTGTTATTAAATCTGAATTTGTTGTACATAGTATTTTCATATCAAATATGGTAGCTTTAAATTAAACTAGTATTTTTCCATCAAATATGATATTTTCGTATCAAATATAGTATTTTCATGTCGAACTTGGCAATATCATTTTAAATACAAGTTTCTTCATTCGATTTGTGCATCCACTCAATTTCTATTTCTATTTGTTCTTTTTTCTTATAAGATGTTTTTAATTGGTATATTATGTAAGCTATGTGGTGTACCAATTAGTTTATGAAAGTATGATAGAATACTTTGCAAATTTGATTCACAAAGGATGAATTATGATATTTTCATATCAGATGTAGTATTTTTAGAAAAAAAAAAGTATCTAACATATAATATGGTGTTCATGCTTTTTCTCAGGTTAGTGTTATTTTAGATTTTATGTGATCTATAAATCTTGTAGTATGATGTGATTCTTGAATTTAATGATTTTACAATTTATATTCACTCGTAGTTATTGCAGTTTCATATGAAATGTCCTATGTCATTGATAAAATATTTAAGCCTGGATATTTAAGACTCCCATATAGTGTTTGTAGATTCCAATAATCAATAGCATGGACGATCACAACATAAAGAATCAGGTACGATCTAATCGATCAATTGTGGGATTTAAACTTAAGTTTATATACGCCATGTCAAAAAAATAATTATCTCTATCCCTACGACATTGGCACAGGATGTTGACATGAGAATGTACAGTTTAGGTATTTTTTTATTCCTTTATGAATTTGAGAACACATATTTTGATGTAGTATTTTTAGCGAGGATAACATTTTTCTTTATTGTAAGAAAGATGATACACTATGTTACAGGATATGGATGACCTGAATGTTGCCTCCAAGATCCGATGAGCAGTTAATAGTGTCAATGGTCGAGATGCAATTTGATACATTTGAGGAGGCATTCAACTTTTATAATTCGTATGCATTTAAGAAGGGCTTCAGTGTTAGACGAGGTAGAATTCATAAGAAAGATAGTGTGAAAGTTGACCAATCATTTGTCTGCGCTAAAGAAGGTAAAAAGCGGTATGACAAGCGATGTGCGAATGGCACATTTTCTCATGCCCAAATAAGGTGTGAATGCCAAGCAAAAATATATGTTCGGGTAATGAGTTGGGAAAACTAGAAATAAAAATTTTTATAGAAGAGCATACCCACAAATGTATAACTCGTAGAAAAGTACATATGATGAGGTCACATCGGAGTTTATCAAAGGTTCAAGTTGCCCAAGCAAATATTGCAGGTGCAGTTGGCATAGCACCAAAAGTAATAGTTGATTTTCAAAGTAGGCAAGTCGGCAGAGGAGAGAGTTTGGGATATATAAATATGGATTTACAGAATTATCTGTGTCACAAGCAACAACAAACTATAGAATTAGGAGTTGCATGAGCGATTTTACATTATTTTTAGAAGTTGCAAGTGGAAAATCCATCATTCTATTTTGCATTTTAATTTGATATTGATGACTTGATGACAAATATATTTTGGGCTGATGCAAGGATGATAGCGGACTACGATCATTTTGGAGACGTGATCACATTCGACACCACTTATAGGACAAATGACCATGAAAGACCATTAGCCTTGTTCCTCGATATAAATCATGGTAACCAGACTATTATTTTTGGTGCAGCACTAATGTATGATAAGAATGTCGATTCATACATTTGGTTATTCCAAATGTTCCTATCGTCCATGTAAATGAAAAAGCTCGTGACCATTTTGAGTGATCAATATGCAGTCATGGCAAAGGCAATTGCAACAGTAATGCCTGAGAGCAACCATTATTTTTGCATATGACATATTTACCAAAATACGACAAAATATTTGACCTACATTTTTAATAGGACTTTTAAGACAGGCTTTAATAGGTGCATTTATGAGTACGAAGATGATGAGGATTTGTGTATAGGTAGGGAAAAGATGTTAGATGATGATGACTTGAGGGATAACCGTTGGTTGGAAACCTTATTCAGGGAAAGAAATAAATGGGTCATGGTACCTGGGAGATACACTCTTTCTATGGGCATGAGCACTAACCAACGTAATAAATCTTTCAATAGTCTTGCTTGTAAGTATTTAACGTCTAGATTAGATCATATCCGTTTCCTAGACACTTCCAAAGGGAAGTTCAGGATCGTCGATACTCTAAGTCAATTGAGGAGTTTAGGACAACAAATAGCACTCCTGAGGTTATGGTGCAATGTGACATGTTGATGACTGTTGTAAAAGTGTACACACCCGTATTTTTTTACATCTTTCAGGAGCAGTTTAAGCGTTAGATCTTTCAAATATCAACCATGAAGAGGGAGGAAGGTGGTGTCAGAGTGTATGAGGGTACCAACAAGGCTGCATGACACACAGTCACATATAATTTACTGGAAGGTAATTTCACATGCAGTTGTGGCATGTTTGAGTATTTAAGGGTGTACACATGTGATGAAGGTCCATGTCCACAAATAAATCTCTTGTATGCACTCAAAATATATACTGAAAAGATGGACAAGGGATGTTAAAATGGAGATGTCATGGATACCACTGGGAACATCATTGATGTGGACCCTGAAGCATTGCAAACAAGAAGGTATGCAATCCTCATGAATATCTATGGGAAAATGGCTAATATAGCCTCTAAGCACGATAAAGTCTTCAAGGACATTTATAGTACGGGTAGGGGTGGAAATGAGCCGAGCCGAGCCGAATCTATGCTGGCTCGAGCTCGGCTCAGTCATTTTGCTCTCAGCTCGAGCTTGGGCTCGAGCTCGAACTCGAGCCCAGGGTTGGGCTCAAGCTCGAGCTTGAGCGGCTCGAACGAGCTCGAGTTCAAGCTCGAGCCGGCTCGACCCACTAATCGAGCCCGAGCCCAGCATAAACCCGAGCCCAGCATAAACCCGAGCCCAGCATAAACCCGAGCCCAGCATAAGCCCGAGCCCAGCATAAGCCCGAGCCCAGCACAATCCCATGCCTGGATCTGTTAATTCCGGCCTCTTTTAACTGGTATATTTTAAATTTTATCTACAATACTTAGATTAGTAATTATACATAAATAACTGCTAATTACGTAGCTAAAACAAAAATTCATATAAATTTAAACTTTTTTAATTAATTTTTTATTAATAAAATGCACAAACATAATTCTCAATAAAATTAAGCAAAAATATTGCACCCTATTCTTAACTATATATAATAATTATAATATTCCTATTCACAATTTAATAGCTCCACGATAATATGTAAATTAATAATATACAAAATATCATATACAAAAAAATTATTCAAATATGTTAATCTTTTATAGTCTAAACATAAAAAATATATTTTTTCCAATAAATATGCTAATAAAGCAAGTTATTCATATTCAACACAACAATAAAAAAATCTTGTACATGTTACTTAGATCTAACTCTTTAAAAAATAACATATTCCTAAGATGTCATATCTTGACCAATAATTTCTTTCATATAATGATGCCTCCAAGCTCCCAACTGCAATTACGTTCCTGTCACACATACAACTATATTAGCATGACACAAATAAACTTAGACCTAATAACATCGATGTAATAAGAACTTATTAAATTTACCTGAATAAAGGAAAGGTAAAAATATCAAGAAATGGGCAACACTACTTCCATTGGTTTCTTTTCAGCCTGCATTCATCAAGCAAAAATTTGTAAGGCGAAACTAAAAAAGTTAAGAAAAAAGCTATTTTATTCTGTTAAATATTTACCTTTTGAATTTTTTTACACCATGAATAATCCTTGCCCAATCACCACCACAAATCAAAGCTTGAACATTATTTGGAGCAAGAGAAGAGCGATAAGAATCTATCACTCTACCACCAGCACTAAAGGTAGACTCTGAAGCCACAGTGGATATAGGAATTGCAAGAATATCTGTTGCCATCTTTGATAAAACCCGATATTTTAAGTTATTGATTTTCCACCATTCTAAAACATCAAAGTCATATTGAGACGTCTCACAAATATAAACAGCATCTTCAAGATAGTTCTCCAACTCAAACCTTGGCGAAGAAAACACTTCCACTTGTCTCACATAATTCATTAACTTTGACCAACCTGAACTTGATGAAGAATGAGAGCCAGAACTTGTAAAAGCATCTAAAGAGCTTCCACTGGATGAAGCTTCATTACCAATTCTCACATTATCCATAGCAACATACTCATTAAATATCTGAAATAAGGTATCACGAACTATGCTTATTTTCAATCTAACTTCCACCTCAGAATAAATCTCTGGAAAACACATCTCAATTAACCTGAATTTGATCCTTGGATCTAAAACTGAAGTTATGGCCATCAACAAGTTACATTCACCCCAATACTTATCAAATTTCCCCTTCATTTTACTCACCATTGCCCTAACAAATACATTGTGACTGTCAATATTACGATTGAGAACTTCTTTCACCCTGTAAACCTCACTGAGGTATAAATTTGAAGTAGGGTAATTACTCCCTGAAATTATCTTAGTGACAGCATTAAAAACTTCCAAAATCTCACAAATCTTCTCAACTTTTTCCCACTCATCCACACTTGGCAAATAATCATAGGCAAGTTCTCTATCTTGAAATCTAGGAAAGACATCTTTAAACTTTAGAGCACAAGACAACATTTCATAAGTAGAGTTCCAACGAGTTGGACAATCAACGATCAACCTTTTTTCTCCTAGTTGTAATTGTTAACTATTTCTGAAAAAGTACGAAGTCTTCCTTCTGTCTGGTTAATAAATTTGACACTTTCCCGCACATTTTCAATTATACTCTTGATTTCACTAAGACCATCTTGGACAAGTAAGTTCAAAATATGAGCACAACAACGAACATGAAATAACTTTCCACCACAAAGCAATCTCCTATTTCAAGAAAAATTTCCTTTCAAAACTCTCACACAAACATCATTATAAGCAGCATTATCAATTGAAATTGTGAAAATTTTATTTTCTATTTCCCATTCTTTCAAACACTTGTGTATAGCATCGGCTATGTCAATACCACGACGGGGAGGAGGAACATGCACAAAACTCAAAACCCATTTTTGCAATTTCCAATTATCATCAATGAAATGACCAATGATAACCATGTATTCTATTTTTTGATTTTGAGACTTCCAAAGATCAGTGGTCAAACTAATCTTACTAATATCCTTCAATAAAGTTTTCAATTTCTTCTTCTCATACTCATACACCTCCATGCACTCACTCTTAATGGTCTTACGAGATATTTTTGCATAGTTCATGTTGGCTATTTTCAAGAAAAAATTAAAACCTTCCTCTTCAACAACCATGAAAGGGTGTTCATGCATAAGAATCCAATGAGCAATAGCTCTTCTCATGTTTGCTTGATCATATTCACCTCCAAAATTCAAGAGAGGACCAACTAAACTCCTATCTACGTTGCTGTCCACTGCTTGCAAATTAAAATTTTTCTGTTTTCTCATTGTCACTTTTCTACTAGCACAAACCTTCAAATGCCTACTCATGTGTGAGGTTGATCCAGTGTTATTGATACTATAATTTCTCTTACAATGAAGGCATTGAGCTTTCTTTGTACCATCTAGAATAGAAATCTCTTTAAATTCTGACCAAACAGGAGAAGTTTTCTTCCTTTTTAAACCTTGAGTTCTTTCCTCATTTTGGATATCTTGTTGTGGGTTCTCTACCTCATTTTGGGTACCTTGCTGTGAGTTCTCTACCTCATTTTGAGTACCTTGCTGTGGGTTCCCTACCTCATTTCGGGTCCCTTGTTGTTGGTTATCTGATGGTTGAGTAGTTTCAGTTGGATTATCTTGTGAAACTTGATCATCAATTCTAACCTCACTACGATAAGCATTAGCAACTGTCGAGGATGAAGAAGGAGATGACATCCTTACTACCTAATGCAAATAAAATATCAATATTAAAACTATAGAACCTATAAAATCATAAAACTACATAACCAACAGAATTATAAACTTCTAAACCAGATAGTGAGTGAGGGAGAATGATGACAACTTTTAAAACTTGACCTGCGAATGAGTAAACAATATAGAGTTCAATTATCTTCAAGCCACATCAAACCCGTACAAGATGCAAGTAAACAATATAGAGCTCAATTATCTTCAAGCTGAACCACACAATCAGAAGCAATCAGAAGTAATAGGCCATGATAAATAATACAAGCAGCATTCCCCAATAGCCAGTACTAAGCAGAAACAGAATTAGATGATAAGAATGGCAAAATTTTACAAATTTAAATATTTAAAAATTATAAAACATCATTTCAGTATTTATAAGCCACATCAAACCCATCAGAAGTAATAGACCCAATACAAGCAGCACGTATCCTAGACAGACTTATGGCAAGAATACTACACAAAAACATTGAACTTCAGCAGATCAACAATTCGGATCAATAGCCAAATAAATCACAGAGAGGAAAAACAACAACATAAATGTCGCAGATCAACAATTCGGATCAATAGCCAAATAAATCAGAGAGGAAAAACAACAACATAAAGGCTGCACATCTTCATAACAGATATGCCTGAACAAAAAAATAAAACCCAAACTACACCATGGCGAGGAATTGAAAAAGTATAGAGGAATTGAAAGAGAATAAAAGAATTGAAAGAAAACAGAAGAATAAAAAAATAGAAGAATTGAAAGAGAAAGGAGGAAGATCCGAGCTTCTTGCAAAGTTTTTTGGCTTCTGTCTTCGGATTTCTCTTGACTTGAAGAACTTCTCCTATCGACAACATAAACTTAGGGCTTTCGCCGTTTGGGAAATCTGTAAAAGGAAACATAAAAGAGGAGTTAGGATACTTTCTTTGTAGAGATATAGAGAGATTGAGGAAGATTGAAAGAGAAAAAATCGAAGAAGAGTAGAAGTCTAGCAACATATGGAAAGAGAAACGGGACAAAGGGGAAATAGGTTTTTGCGCGGCGGAAAGGATTTCGAGTTTTCTGGTTTCGAAATCCTGAAATCGTGGTTTTGGTTCTCGAGCGGCTCGACGAGGGTTTTGGTTCTCGAGCGGCTCGACGAGGGTTTTGGTTCTCGAGCGCCTCGACGAGGGTTTTGGTTCTCGAGCGCCTCGACGAGGGTTTTGGTTCTCGAGCGGCTCGACGAGTTTTCGAACCAAGTCATCCGCTACTCGAGTTCGGCTCGGTTATGGAAACGAGTCACGCTACATAACCGAGTTCGGTCCGAGCTCGATTATTTTTGAGTCGAACCGAGCCAAACCCGAGCCGAGCCCGAGCTACTCGCAAACTGGCTCGGTTCAGTGCCACCCCTAAGTACGGGGATCAGGATGACACGAGAAGTGAAGCATGAGATAAAGAGTCTACAGGCTGAAATGCCAAATTCTTCACCACAAATCAGTGTCACTGAGAATGTCAATGAAGTCAATGGTCACACCTCATCCACACAACAGACATAAGTTGATTCAATTCATGGAGTCATTGCAGAGAGGGGAGAGAGGGAAAGAGCGACCGGAGATGAACATGGCAGCACGAGCCGAGCGCAAGACATGAGCCGCTCACGCAATCAAATGGGCAGCACACATCGCAAGGGCCACACACAAGGCATGGGCCGCGCACATGGCATGGGCCGTGCACATGGCATAGGTCATGCACGCAACCATGACTTAAATGATGCGCTCAAGCGCATGCTCGACGAGGGGGCCTCGCACACACGCATGACAAGTCTCGAATGGTCTGCGCGCCTAACTCATCCAAATATGAGCACGCATAGAGCAAACGAGCTAGCCCGCATGCAACAGGGTCATGCACATGCATTCACAAGGGTGGAACACTTTCCTTGGGGTTCTTTGTGGACCAACCCAACCCCAAGCCATGCAGCCAATGGACAAGTCAATGGACTAACGGACCAGGGCGCAACGGGCCAAGATAACCTTATAGCCAACGGATGGGTCGATGGACAGACCGGCCACGATGCAACGGGCCACTCTTGGGGACTTGGTAGGTATGTAAACTAGCTTGTGAAACATCTAAGAAGCGTTTCCACTTAGAACATAGTGTTCTTGAGTGAAAACACAATCAAGTCAGCAATCCACTAACCTAAGAAATCCATGAAATATTCTTTTGTCATTGTAAGTTTGTAAAATATCAAATCTTCTTTACATATGGAATGGATTGACTCACTAATTTGATGTTTTTATACATTTGTTCAATGTAGGAAAAAATGGTATAGATGTGGGACATTGATAGATATATGGAGGAGAAAACATTGATGTTTTTTATACATTTAAATTGTGTTAATGTATGAAATTATCAAATCTTCTTTACATAACTGATCCTATCTCATTATATTTGTTGAAAAGAGAAAAAATGGTGACAGGAAAGAAACTTTTAACCAGCAAACTCTCCAAAAATGCCATACATTTTCAAAACTAATACAAAAACTCAAATCCTGTATCCTTCTGTGGAGTTGTAAAGATAAAGAAAAGAAATTTTATAACTTCATGGATGATTCTGCAAGATAAAGCAATCTAATAAAATGAAACGGGAGAATGAAAAACTCATTTTGCTTCTACGATGCTCAGCAGCAACAGCAATCGAAACGCAACCAAGCAAAGCATGACGAGAGAGGGAATGTGGCACTTCCACGACGCTCAGCAGCAACGGCAAATCAAAACACAACTAAGCAAAGCACGACAAGAGGGAGTGTGGTGGAGAGACAGTTGAAGCTTCCTTTGTGCTCGAAGGTTGAAGCTTCCTCTGTGCTCAAATGGTTGACGCTCGAAGGTGGAGGAGAGTCGAGCT
This sequence comes from Aristolochia fimbriata, assembly GCA_019845555.1. Taxonomy (NCBI): domain Eukaryota; kingdom Viridiplantae; phylum Streptophyta; class Magnoliopsida; order Piperales; family Aristolochiaceae; genus Aristolochia; species Aristolochia fimbriata. The sequence goes on along the minus strand of CM034078.1, from coordinate 14,835,718 downwards.
CAAGAGAGAAGAAAAGGATAGGGGAAAAAAAATTAATTTTTAAGATTTGGGGGGGGGGGGGAGGGGGGGGGGGTTTGGCGGGTTTCCATTAACGGGACAGTTAGCCAATCTCCCGTCAACTGTGGGTCCAAGTGGGTCCCCCACTGTGACCACGTGTCACGCTATGGGAGCTTGGGCGTAGCAAATTTGAGTCCAACTCTCTCATATACACCTGATGGCTGATGCGAGAGTGAAAGGTTAACTACTTGCTTAATATAATTCAATAAAAGATTCTGAAAAAAAAATTGATCTTTTATATATATAAATGAGATAGGACCCGGATCCGCTGGCCACAGCCATTTGTGGCCAGCGTACCCAGATCCAATGAACAAGCGCCCACGCACGGGATGCCCGTGCGGCGCTCGTTCTGGGAAGGACCGGGTTCCCCGAGTGGTTCAGGTGAGAAAAAAACATGGACCGGGAAAAAAATAAAAACATGGACCGGGTTAAACTTTTATTTTCCCGCTTCTTCGTTCCCTCGTATCCCATCCCGCTTCAGCTTCCCTCCTGCGACCATCCCTCTTCCCTCCGGCGACGTTCCCTCCTCCTGCGACCATCCCTCTTCTTCCCTCCGGCCACGTTCCCTCTTCGTGCGACCATCCCTCCTCTTCCCTCCGGCGACGTTCCCTCCTCCTGCGACCATTCCTCTTCTCTTATTTTCTCTCATCTCGATTTTTCCCCTTCGACCTAAACCCTAAACCGAGAAGGAGTCGTCTTCTCTCCAGCAGCCGAAAAGACACGGACTTTCCGCCTGCGACCTTCCCTCTTCCTCTCTCCTGCGACCTTCTCATCCCTCTTCTTCTTATCTTCCTCTCATCTTGTCTCACCTCCATCGGACGAGAAATTATGGCTACATCAGCAAAGGTATGAGTTTACGGTTTGTTATTTCTTTTATTTTTCTCTTTCGTGATTTGTTTCTGTCTCTTTCTGATTTATCGAATAGCTGAGATCTATTTCATTGCTGATTGTTTTGTTCTCTTTTATTGTTTCTGCTTGATTTTTTTGTTTTGATTTGTTTTCTTGTTATTTTTTTTATCTCTTTCGTTATATTATTTGTCGCGTTCTGATTTGACGGAGGTTTTGATCTCTTGCTTTCTCAGCTCTTGGGTGCATTCATTTTTTACGGAGGTTTATTTCTGGAATTATCAATGTTTAATGATAACACAACAGTGTTCATAATTTGATAAGTCTTTTTTGTGTTGTTGCAGAGAGACCATGAAGGGAACAAACGGTCTGCCAGGAATTTGGAGGGGTTATTGGGCAAGATAACTACCACAGCAGACCTCATTTTCTTGCCATTGAACAATGAGATGCATTGGCATCTCCTCGTGGTTAAAGTGGCAGAGAAGAGGATCGAGTGGTACAATTCAATGCCCACAGCAAGGTCAGCGAAACCTTATGCAGTGGACGTGGTAAGTGTAGCTGTCGTTGTTGGTAATTTTGCTTTGATCAACCCAAGTTTCAGAAAGATGATGTTGTGTCTTCATAATGCAGGCATCAGCTCTGAAGGAGGAGATGGTGTCAAGGGGCTTCCTTGATGCCACTGAATTTGAGCTTGTTACAGTTGAAGACCACCCACATCAAAAGACTGGCTACGACTGTGGTATTTTCATGGTCAAGTACATGGATTTCTTATCTAGGGATGGGTGCGACTTAAATTTTACCCAGGATGACATTCCCCATTTTAGAGGAGAGATAGCCGCTGACATCATTCGAGGGCATTTGGTAAGTATTTGGATCGTGATTTGCGAACTTTCCTTCAAGGCAACCAAATGTGATTTTTATGGCTTTTGGTTTTGGGATTGATCTTCCCTTCTTATTTTTTCAGATGTAGAAAGCGAATGTGTCTATGGTGGTGTTTATGGTGTACGTGCTTACGGTGAGGTTTTTGTTACAACTTTACTACTCTTTGTGTTGATATTCAATTTTGAAGCCAGCCAGTATTAAATCTCATACAAGTAGCATGGTAGTTTAATTAGAGCTTGGTATCAATGTCTTAGATCAAGCTCTAAATTAGCATATAATTTGGTCTTTTCTACAAAGCTGATGTAGCTAATTGGTTTTGTGTCAGACTTGCATTTTGTACTATATGAACGGGTCACGGCCAAGTAGCTGACTGTTCTGCTTTAATATGATTTGATCATGTAGGTTGATGTTCCATCTTCCAATGCTGCTCTCCAGTCAATGCTTCAAGCCCATGGTGTTCCACATGACCATGGTTATGAACTTTGTCCTGGTAGCTGAAGTAGAAGCTGATAGCTGATAGTGTATAGCTAAAGTAGAAGCAAATAAGACTTATTTTGTTTATGAACTCTTTCCTGATTGTCTGGTCCAATTTGCAAATAGGACCATGAGGTATACAAGTTAATCCAGTCTTTGAGGTGCTTTTGGTTTGACACTGCCGACATTGAACACTTGCATGACAAAATCTAGAATTGTAGGAGACCTATTGAAAGGTTCACATCATGTGAAATTGTTAATTAGTATCCTGGGGATGTTTTCTTACAAATTAGAGTTTTTCAAGATGTTCTTAGATAGAGTTGCTAATTTGTTAGATAGAGTTGCTAATTTGTTAAGCATCATATGTTCATAGGACGGTAACATGTTCCATTACCTTCTTGGGTTGGAACTGAAGCAGGGGGACCTGGTCCAGAGAATCAAAGGCATCAAGTTTCTGGATTTGTAATTACACTCCACAATTTTAGTAGAATAGATGAGAGTTCTTAAGTTGGACTTCTAATGTGGAAACGTTTTATAAGTCCATGCAACCCTTGAAAGTAATGTTTATATGAATTTTCCACTGAATTGCTTCCTGATTCTTAGCTGAATTTCCTTGTTTAATACCTTTATTGGTCAAACCAGTGTATCTACAGGAGCTGTGGCAAATTGTTGTCCTTTTGGTTATTCTGATAGTGCAGTCTTGATGGCTGAAGTTCGATGTCTTCCGGTAAGGGAAACTAGTGACTGTTCAGATTCGAGTTACTCTCCCATTTATTATTTAAAGTGCGCAAATGATCATTTATACTAGATTTTTGTAATGAATATGCTGTTCTTACCCGTTAGGGATGGATGGTGCACCGGTGTTGAGCGGAGACATGCTTGTCTTGTCGGTATCTTAACATGGCCTATAAGGCAACGAGCAAGTGGTGTAGAAATTCAAGTGAAAGTTTGAAATTTGTTTCCCTCATTTTTTTTCCTAACAGATATGTGCCTACAGATTTTTAATAGATAAATGTCGTGTTCCCGACACAGACTGGTCATCACATGGTGTGCAATTGTAGATGCTTGGAGGACCCACATGCAAAAAAGACCCTCTAAAGACTCAGCTGAATCTTAACCATCCACCTTCAAAGACTGAAGTTTGAGAGAGCTCTACCTTCTATTAAAGACTCAGGTGCTACAACTGGTGGTTATGGGACAAGCAGTAGCCAAGTTTTTATTGGAACGCATCTATTCTTGGCCAGGAGATATCTACTCAGTTAGGGCTGCTGGTGGAGAATGGTTTTTTATCGCATTTTGTTGCCAGTTTCAGGGGAGGGTCATGAATGCAGAAATTCAGTCTTCTTGGGTTTACTTATGTATGTACTCAACATTGAATGTTATATATAAATGATCTTTACTGTTTGCAAAGGCCAAAGTGTAATCATCGTGAGCCCATCTATTGTAATGGTAAATAGTTGTATTAAGGATGGTAAAGACTTGTAACTAAACTTAGTATATAGTTGTCAAAGAACCAAATATAATACCTGAACAGTTGGTAAATAGTTATCCAAAGGATGGTATAGAGTTGGAACTATACGTAAGAATTGTGTACCAACGGATCCGGGTCCAATGAGATAGGTGTTTTCAGGGTTTTGAGAGGCTTTCTGAGACTGCCAACTCAGATTTTGGGCCCCACTGAATTGATTTCTTTAACCGTTTAGTTCTTTTAAGTGATTTGTATTTGGCCGTATTTGACTTTGCCATCTGAGTTTCCTTCTCCATTCCTTATTTTTTACTTATGTATTTGAAACAGCTTGTAATTCAAGCGCCCCTTCAGGCTCATGGATTCATCAACTGTGGACATGATTCTTCTTCCTCCTCAAATTTCTTCTTTAATTCTCTTTATTTTTGTTTTGTTTCGTTTCCTTCTTCTGTCTCTGTACTCTCACTGATATTTGTTTTTTTTTTCATTTGCAGTTTAGGGGTCTTCGGGTGCTCTTCACGCTTTCAGACTTCGTGCGACCAGTCTTTCTCCCTCTATTTCAGTTTCTACAGCAGTACGTTTTTTTCTTTTGCGGGTGGCGGAGCAACAGCTGTGGGCGGTCACCACCGACGCCGCAAATGTTGTGTTTGATTTTGGATTTCGACACATCTGCAGCATGAAGAAGAGCAGGTGAGTTTGGGTTCCTGGCTTCCATCGAGTCACTCAAGAGGGTTTCCTTCTGGATTGAAAGGATGAGAGAGATGAATCTCATCCCCGGAAGATCATGAACGGCCGACAGGGTAGAGAATATGGATTGATCAATAGTTTATAGTTTTGGTTATGGGGTGATTGTTACCATAATTTCACAAATTTTCGACTATAAGTAGTTTTTTTTTTTTTAATCGCCCAATCACGAGCATAGTTTCGGTTCTCCGGGTTCTACTTATCCTAAAGATATTTCAGCTAACAAAACAAATTTTGGTGAGAGGTAAATAATTAGAGGAATTTGGTGGAGAGTGGGTAAATTTTCTCCTCTAAATATCTAAAAAATTCATGGGGTGAAACGGAATGGTAGAAATATGACCAAGATAAAAAAAAATAGGAAGATGGGAGATGAGACATGAAGTAGATGGGAGAGAAGTAGATGGGAGAGAGAAATCAGGCGTAAAGCATGAAAGTATAAGAGGAAAGAGAAAGTAAAAAGCTAAAACTAGAAGAAAATTTGAAATCTAATTATCTAATAAATAATGTATTTGATGGATAATCCAAAAGAAGTTGCAAAAATCTGTCAAATTTATCAGTAAATAGGTCTAACAATTAACTGATTTACCATCATCCTCTTTGATCTTCACAAGTAGGGCTGGCAATGAGCCGAGCCGAACCTATGATGGCTCAAGCTCGGCTCAGCTCATAATACATGAGCTCGAGCTCGGGCTTGAGCTTGAACTCGAGCCCAGGTTGAGCTCCAGGTCATGAAAGCCCAGTGCGAGCTCCAGCTCATGCCCAACGGGTTTCCTAATTCAGATTTTTTAATTATTCTAGTTAATTTTATCTACAATAATAGATCTAGATTAGTGATTATAAGCTGATTACTTACCCAATTATGCTAAAACAAAAATTCATAGAACTTCAAAATATTTTAATTAATTATTAATTTTGATTAATAGAATCATTGAAAGAAATTTAAAAAGACAATTCTAAATAGAATTGCTGAAAGAACTTGAGGCTCTCACTTCTTAAAAAAGCTAAAATATAACACCCAATTTTAAAAATATATAACTCAAAATACAAACGAGCCAACTCGTCAAGCTTTGAGTCGAACTACCTAAAGCTCAAGCTTGGCTCATTTAACTAAACGAGCCTTACTCAAGGCTCAAGTTTGATTCGAGCTCGAAATAATCGAGCCGAATTAAGCCTTTAACAAGTCGAGCTCGAACTGTTCACGAGTTGGCTCAGTTCAGTGCCACCCCTATTCACAGGTAATCTTTACTTACACTCTTTAGCTGTTTCTTGTAAAATTTGAGATTGCACGCTTTTAAATTAGATATTTCATTATAAACTTAAAAATATAATATACACACAGTAACATCCACAAATTTTAAATTGGCTTCAAAATGAAAGATATAAAAGTAAAACTTTAACTTGGAACTATTTAACCAATGCAATTGTATTTTTAAAATAAAAATACAGGGCACAAAATAATGAAAAAATAAAGTATAGTATAAAATTAATATGAAGAGTTTGTAATTAGATAAAGCAAACATTGGAAATATAGAACAAGCAAAATATTAGCCAACTATACTTTTACATTTATACATGTATTAAATACTTTAAATACTTTTAATATAAATTTTAATTACATAAAAATAACTAATAATTTTTTGGCATTTTTTAACACAATAAAAATGTCTTAAATAACTCCAAACAAAAACGTACACTTAGGGTTTTGTATTACTTATCATATAATGACTATTTTGGCCTAAGGTAAACCAAGTAAAATAGGTAGTTTAAGTAACACATACACCCCTAATCATTTTTTATTTATGTCACTTATAATTTTTTATTATTTTCACCCTTAATCATTAACGAAACATAAATACTTCCTAAAAATAATATAATTATATATTTATATCTATAATTCTATATCGAATATTTAAAAGGTATAAAAAATATAAAGTAAACCTGATCTAATAAATGACAAGGTGATTGGTCGATCAATCTGATTCAATTGGGTTTGATTGATTGTTTGGTGGCACAGGTTAATGTTATCTTAAGTTAATTAATATTTTATTAAAATAAACTATTTAAACAAAAAAAACAAAAAAACAAAAAAAAAAAGACTTCTGCCCAAATATGTTTTTAAAACCGGCCAAGGCGGCCAAACAATTGGAGGCCGACCCAGTCCCGTTCATTGTAAATCAGCACAACTGAAGCACTTCTTTTCTCTTATTACGTATAAAAATATTAAATATAGATATATTAACATGAAAATAAAGGGAGAATTATGTCTCGATTAATATGAAAATATTAAGCCATCAACGCATGTTACTAAAATATTAGAATTTAGTGTGCTTTCAGTTTATTTTTTGGAGGGGCATTTTGGTCACTATATCGATGATTAATATTCAGACAACATGTTTCCGAACCGATATTTTCACATTAATTAGTACATGAGTCATAATTCTCCCTAATATTCAAGATCCAACCGGGTATAACCGGGTTTGACAAAACCGGTCCGGTTTTCAAAACTTTGCTAATGACCCTTTTATTAGAACAAAAATTTATTATTGAAAAAGAGAAACTATGAACCAGACCATTATTCATAAGCTGCATTTTAAGCATAACCATCCAAACTCTGGAATGAGCTGTTACTTCTGGTTCTCATACATTGTGCTGAAGAACCTGGCAATGACATTATCTTCCAAAATCTTCAACATGGGCGTGTTCGAGCGGGTAATGCAGCGAGGAGTTTTGAATTGGATAATGGAGGAACCGAGGCTCTGATAGTATTCACATATCTTCGTAAACGTTCCTTGGGCGACGATCCTCAACTCCGGAGGTCCAATGGACCCGTTTTTCCTGACTGTATTGTAGCAACTCTCCGCAAACGATCGATCCAAGCAGTTACAGCACTTCTGCAATATCTCTTCACTGGAAACGCGATCACTCAGTTCCCAGAAGATCACGTAGTGAGGTGGGTCCGTTGATAAATCGCCGTAGCTGGTAAAGTCCAGGATCTCCACTTCCTCCCCTGTTAGGTACAGATTGGAAGCACTCTCTGTCGCCCTTAGTAGATCGACCTCTGTTGTTTTATCGGACAGGACGCTCAATACAACGTTTTTCCTACGCACGAATTGGAGATCTGGCATGGAATTGTAGAAGCCCGATACCTTCACTATGTCCCCCATCCTGTACCTGTACAAACCTGCGCAACACGGTAAAAAAATTGAGTCCCTGTAAATCATATTTTGTTATGATCTTCTAGCTTTTCTTATTCCTTCGTCTCTTGAGCTTTGGCATATGAGCGGCTAGATCATGTACCCGAATAATTGGTGACGACCACTTCGTAGAGTTCCCCAACTCTCACTTGTGTTAATGGAACTGGTTGGGGCTCTTCCCCGAGAAATCCATCGTCGCTGTGAGGGATGAATTCGAAGTACCCATTACCGGGACCGACCGTGTACGCCGCATGTTCGACGCTGGACCTCGGCCTGATGTTTATCCCCACCATACACTCCGATGCTGCATACACCTGTAACACCCAGCTAACGAGTTCCAATCGATCTCCGGCGTAATATCTGAGCTTACCCACTGTAAACGAGTACAATATGTGGACCAAAAAATATGGATCCGATGTACAATGTATAAAATAATTTGAGGGGTGTTTTGGTAATTTTTAGGTAATTGTGTGGGGTGCGACTTCTAGAACTCCTTTGATTCGATCTCCAATCAAGAACAAACGATAGCCGAGTAGACACGAACAATAGCGTACGCCTCCTTAATGAACGAACGAGACGAATTTGAATTTAGCCTAAGCTTGACGAAAAATTTGGTATTCCGATTGGCTCACGGCAATTTGATTTACGAGACAGCGGCAGGAATGCTTGTTGCTCTCTCAGATTTGGGTGGTGATTTGGGATTTTTGGACGTACGTCTTGAACTTTTTGCGTGTCTGTCTGACCTCTTTTGTGATCGATCTCTTTTGATCCGTTCTGAGCCTCTGAATTTATAGGCTTACCTAGTTTCAACTGCATGGACCAGGTTTATCGGAGTGATTGTAACTCCCAACGTCTTTTGCGTAACTTTTACCTTGGATTGTGAAACCGCTTTGGACCAAGGGTGATCCTTGTTGGCTGCTGACATGGCCACTTTGGATGACATGTCGCCCATGTAAGTTGTTGACATGGCAACTGAGATCTTGGCTGTTGATCTGTTGAAGCTTGATCGACGGCTTAATTTCGTCGATCTGACTGGGGTCGGTCTTTGACTTGTTGACCCGGGTTGTACGGTGCTAATTTGGACCGTAAGTGTCGGACTGGACAAAATTGATTCTTACAGATGCCCCCTTCAAAATGTGCACATCAAGTGTACGATTTGAGAATGTACACTAGGGATGTGTACATTTTGAAGTACATTCTCTCATGTCTTTTTTTTTTTTTTTTTTTTGGGCCCGCTAGCAAGTGGGCTTGGGCCATTGTAGACTGGAGCTTACCTCGGGTTTGAGCTCGTTGTGGGCATTTTTGACTTGATGGGCCGGCTTGCTTTGGACTTATTATTTGGGTCTGATTTTGTGTAGACTCAGTAAATTGGACTGAGTTGAGTTGAGTAGTCCGAGTCGAGTCCACCTGATCTGAATCGAGTCAACTGGTTTGAGTCAAGTCGAGTCGTGTAGACTGAGCCAGGCTGGGTCGGTCTGGGTCGGGTTTGTATAACTGGTCCGAGTTGAGTTGGCTGGGTGTCTTTTTTTACCCGCTGAGTTGTGACTCAGTTTCGTCCACGTGGGGATTTTCTCCTTGATTTCCTATCTTCATTCAAATTATGAAAAGAGGATAAGAGAAATCTGGGGATTTTAGGGTTTAAGGTTCTATAAATAGAACCTCGTTAAGCATGCCGGCCATTAATTGCTTTTGCTCCCCGATTTTGACTTTTTCTCTCTGCTTTCTTTCTCTGACGTCTGCGACCGCATTTGTTTCTTTCGACTGTGACATCACAGAGGTAAGCTTTTCAATCTTTTCACCGCGGAGGCATCGTCAGGAGGGGGAGTTTGACTGGTTCAGTAAACTTTGGTGCGGTGAAATTTTGTTCACCGTTTTCTGGAGCTTGCTACCAGCCGTCTCTTTCCTGAATGTCGACGCGATACTCTGCTTTTGAAAATTATGAGATGTATTGATTTCTTCCTGCAATCTCGTTGATCGCTTTGTTGATGTATTGGCTAACTTTATCTTCTGTTGGTCTTAGCCTCGGCGTGGGAATTTGACGAGGTTTGACGCGGCGAAACCCGGTTCGTCGGAGTTCAGTCTGACGTTACTGTGGTTCCTCTGCGACAAACTTCTGATTTGAGCTCCCTCCTTACTCTGAATTTCATGGCGACCACTTTATTTTTTGTGATCTTGTGCTTCTGGTGAGGGGTTTGAGTCGGCTGAGCCATGTTCGGTGGAGTTTGGTCCACTGTTTACTTCGGCTTCGCCTTCTCTGACCTTCGATTTGGCATTCTGATTTGAACTCCATCTTCGCTCTGGATTTCACCGTAATTTGTTTATTCTTCGCGATTTTGCGTCTGTGAGGCAATTGAGAGGCTTGAGTCGGCGAAACCTAGTTCAATGGGGTTTTAGCCCATTGTTAACTTCGGTTTCGTCCTCTAAACCTCGATTTGGTCTTCGCGACGCTCCCCCCCCCCTTTTTTTTTTTTTTTTTTTTGCAATTTTGGGCTCCTGTTGCGATCGTCGGTGGCGTCTCCTTCGTAGGTGTCGTCGGCGCCGGAGGGAGAAGCAGAACGGTCGCGAGGGGCGTTGTCGCGTCGTTTATCGACGACGGCGTCTTTTGCTTCGCTGAAACGAAGCGAAGGGGACGAGCCACGGAGCCTCGCCCTCGCGAGGCTCCGGCTCATCGGGTCGGGACTCCGGGTCTTCGATGTCCGAGTACGGGGTCCGGTTGAGCTGCCAGTACGCGGGGCCGAATTTTAGGGTTCCGATTGTGGGACCCGTATAAGGCGGGTATGAGAGACGGATTTTTAGGGTTCCGCATACGGGACCCGAACATCGCGGTTCCGCGTGTCGGATTTGGAGGGTCCGCGTACGGGACCCGACTGCTTCATCTTCTTCATTGAAACCCTAATTTTGGGTTTTCGAATTTTGTTTCTTCTTCCCTTGCGGCTTTGTTTTGGCACGGCCTAGTTCGATGGAATCTCAGTCCATCGCTTACTTCGGCTCCGTCGGGGAAGCTTTGATTTTACTTTGAACTGTAATGTTGGGAGTCTTCAAAAAATTTGTTTTTTTACGACTGCGACGGCGTTCTCGGCGATTGAGAAGCTTGATTTGGTGGAGCCTGGTTCGGTGGGATTTTGGTCCATCGTTTACTTCGATTTCATCCTTTCGAGCTTCGATTTGGCCTCCCTTGTTGCGGTCGTTGGCGGCATTCTTCGTTGTAGTTGTCGTCGGCGCCGGAGAGACGTCGTCGGCTTTGTTGCTGGCAGCGCCTCCGTTCTTGGTGGCGCGACGAGGTTGTGCCTCCGCCGCTGTTGTCGCGGCGAGGTATTGCCTTCGTGTGAAATCCCTAAGTCCATATTTGGGGACTTAGAGAATTTCATCGATTTGTTGTCTGTCATGACTCGAATTGTGACTCGGGTTGACTCGGGTGATGACTCGAGATTTTTTTTTGAAATTTAAGATAACTTAATGAAATGAATTTCCATTAAGTAACTTAAATTGAATTGAAAATTTTTAAAATGTAACTTACCGAGACTGAACTTGACTTTGACATCCCAGCCTTTGATTAGGCAGAACCTCAACTCTCAGCCTTTGATTAGGCAGAACCTCAACTCTCAGCCTTTGATTAGGCAGATCGATATCACGCCTTTGACTAGGCAGATCGATTTCCCTTCCGCGCCTTTGATTAGGCAGATCGATATCACGCCTTTGACTAGGCAGATCGATTTCCCTTACGCGCCTTTGATTAGGCAGATCGATATCACGCCTTTGACCAGGCAGATTAATTTCCCTTCCGCACCTTTGATTAGGCAAATCGATATCACGCCTTTGACTAGGCAGATCGATTTCCCTTCCGCGCCTTTGATGCCTTTGATTTGGCAGATCGATATCACGCCTTTGACTAGGCAGATCGATTTCCCTTCCGCGCCTTTGATGCCTTTGATTAAGCAGATCGATATCACGCCTTTGACTAGGCAGATCGATTTCCCTGCCTTTGATTAGGCAATCCCTTAATTAAAACTTAGGACTTAGCCAATTTAGGCCAATTTAGCCTTAATTAAAAACTAACGAAATCCCTTAATTAAAAATTAAGACTTAGCCAATTTAGGCCAATTTAGCCTTAATTAAAAACTAAGGAATTAAGCCATCTTCGTGACGAATTTTCCGATTCTGCCAACCGATTTTTCTGACTCAGCCGAAATTGGATTTTCTAATTTTGCAGGCGCGGTCGCGCCACTTCTGGATTTTGATTTTTTTGACTTTTGGCGCGGTGCGATCGCGCCGCTTCTGGACTTCGATTTTTCTGACTCTTGGCGCAGTTGCGCCGAATTGTGCTTTAATTTGGCGCGATCGCGCCACTTCTGGCCGAACTTGTAGAATTTTGCCAGATTTGCCGATTTTGTCGGAGATTATGAGTTTGATCTAACTTTGAATTTTGATTTCAGATGGCTGCTCCTTCAGTGAATTTGATCGGTGGATTGCGGGCGTTTGACCACACCGTTGACTCCACCTCAGTTTTGTCGATGCCATTGACTTCATCTCGACCCATTTGGGTCGGGTCGAACTTTGAACCAAACGAATCAATTTCTGAACGAACAAATTTCTTAACGGACAAATTTCTTAACGGACAAATTTCTGAAAGGACAAATTTCTGAACGAACAAATTTCTGAACGGACAAATTTCTGAACGGACCACTTCACTTGGCTGCGTCCGGCTCGATTGCTGGGGCGCAAGAGTTTGTAGTGCGGCACTCGGCTCGGTCACTGGGTGTTGCATTTGATGGTTCCTTCTTCGCGTTCGGCTTGGTCGTCGGGGGCAGATTTTTGTTTTTGGTTGCGCCCGGCTCGATCTATGTGTGATGTTTTTGGTCGCGTCCATCTTTGTTTCTGGTCGCGAGATTTTTCTGAACTGGGCTCGGCTCGGTCACCGGTCGCAGGTTTTGCAGCATTCGTTTCCCGTCCAACTCAGTTGTTAGGCACTAGGATCGAATGTGCAGTGCATGGTTCTGTCGCCAGACGTTGAGTTCTCTGTTTGGTTATGCCCGGTTTGGTCGCCAGGTTTTGAATTCCTTGATTTAGTTGTGTCCAGCTCGGCCGCTGGGCACTAGAATTTGTTTTGGTTGCGTCCGGCTTGGTCACCGGGCGCGAAGTTTTGCGATCGGCTTGATTGCTCGGCGCACTGCTTTGGTGCAGTGCTCTCTTCGAGAGACTTGTTCTGCTTCTTTTGATTTGATTTGTAACCACACATTTTTCGGTGTAGTTGAATTTTGGCTGTAGCTTTTTGCATTTCACCATAGAATATTCATGAATAAAACTTCTTGAGAAATTTACCGTTTATGGGTGGGAGTCTTCTTCCTTCGGGAGTGACCAATTTGTACGCGTCGTTAGTGTAGACTTCTTGAACGACGAATGGTCCTTCCCACTTAGGTGCAAATTTTCCCCCATCTCTGCTTGTAGCCATGATCGGTCTGCGCACAGCTAAGACAAGATCTCCTTTTTTAAAAGAACACAACTTAACTTTTTTATTGAAGGCGCGAGTGAGACGAGCTTGATAGCATTCGAGCCTTTTTTGGGCTTCCAGGCGCTTCTCGTCGAGGGATTCTAACTCCTGCAGACGAAGTCGGATATTTTCTTCTTCTGTGAGTTCTTCTCGAAGAGCAACTCGCAGCGATGGAATTTGAATTTCCAGGGGAAGCACGGCTTCCACTCCGTGAACTAGCGAGTACGGGGTTGACTCTGTTGGCGTTCGGAATGTAATCCTGTATGCCCACAGTGCTTCTCCGAGCCTTTCGTGCTAGTCTTTCTTGTTCCCTGCGACTGTCTTCTTTAAGGATTTTCACAAGGTTTTGTTGAAGGCTTCTGCCAAGCCATTGGCGGCAGGGTTGTATGCAGTGGACGTCCTTTGTCGGATGCCGAATTTATCACAGAAATTATCCATGGTCTTGTTACGGAACGGGGTGCCGTTATCGTTCATGATGTATCTTGGAACACCATACCGATACACGATTTGTGTCTAAATGAAATCGACCATGGTGGCAGCTTTGATTTCTTTGTAAGCTGCTGCTTCTGCCCACTTAGAGAAATAATCTGTGGCGGCCAGTATGTACTGGTGATTTGCAGACGACTTTGGGTTGATTGGACCTATGATGTCCATTCCCCAGGCTTCGAATGGCCAGGAGGCCACCGTTGGATGTAAAGGGCTGGGGGGTTGGTGGATGTAATTGGCGTGTAATTGACATGTCGTGTCTTGCCAATTCTATCGCATCCCTCAGCATGGTAGGCCAATAATAGCCTAACTGTTTGACTTGGAGATGAAGTTTAGGGCCCGCTTGATGAGCACCGCAGATTCCTCCATGTGCTTCGGATAGGAGAGCTTGTCCTTCTTCTTTGGAGACACATCTGAGTAGGATACCGTCGTAGGATCGGCGATACAGTGTGTTGTTGAACAAGCAGAATTTGGGCGCAACTCTTCGTACGTACGCCCGAGCTTTCAATTCCTGGGGAAGCTTCTTGTGTTCTAAATAATCAAGAAATTGTTGACGTAAATCTTCTTCCTCGATTGCATAGACCGAAACCAGATTGACTTCTTCTTCCCCTGAGAATTTTTCTAAGGTCGGCACCACCCATCTTTCGCATATTGGGATGCGCTCGGGCCTTGCGTCGAATTGTGCCAAACTTGCGGCAATTCCTGCCAAGGCATCAGCTTGGCTATTGCTGGCTCGGGGTACATGCCCCAAGGTCACATTTGGGATTTTCTCTAGTAACCTTTGCGCTTCTTTTTGATAAGGGATTAGTTCCTCTTTTCAGACTTCGAATTCTCCGATTAGCTGTTTGATCACCAGAGCCGAGTCGCCGAAGATTTCCAGCTGGCTTAAGCTCATTTCGACAGCCATCCCCAGACCAAGGATTATGGCTTGGTATTCTGCCTCGTTGTTTGTGCAGCAGTGAGACAAGATGGAGTACGGCATTAAGTCGTCGTTTGGAGATATGAAAAGGATGCCAGCGCCTGCTCCATTTTTTCTTGCAGCGCCATCGAAGTACATCCTCCATGGGGGCAACACTTCAATGTAAAAAACTTCTTCATCAGGCAGACTTTCGCTTACCTCCCACTCCGCTGGGATGGGGTGATCGGCTAGGAAATTTGCAAGTCCTTGTCCTTTGATGGCCTTCTAAGGGATGAAGTTGGTCTCGAACTCAGAGAGCAACAAGGCCCATTTGGCCAATCGTCCGGAGAGCATAGGTCTGGACATGATGAATTTGAGGGGATCTGCCCGTGAAATCAAATTTGTGGAATGTGCGAGCAGATAGTGTCTCAGATTCTGGATGGCGAAGATGAGTGCGAGGCACGTCTTTTCGATCGGGGAGTAATTGAGTTCAGCCCCGACCATCGTACGACTTAAGTAGTACAACGGACGTTCTTTTCCTTAGTCGTCATTTTGCAGGAGGGCTTCAGAGATTTTTTTCTTGAGCTGCGATGTATAATAGAAGAGGCTTTTCGAAGTCGGAGCCATTAGAACTGGTGGCTTCATCGGGTAGTCTTTGATGTTTTGGAATGCCCGTCGGCAAGATTCATCCCATTCGGAAGGGTGTATCTTTCTTCATGAGATGGCTGAAGGGTTGACGTCTTTTGGCCAAATTTGAGATGAACCGAATGTAAGCGGATGCCCCCGGAAGGCTTTTTTAATTCTGACAAAGTCTTTGGTTCAGGCATTTGTTGGATGGCATCGATCTTGGTCTGGTCGATTTCGATGCCCCCAGTGTTCGACCACCGAATCCGAGGAATTTCCCGGATGAAACCCCGAAGGCGCACTTGAGAGGGTTCATCTTCAACTGGTGCCGTCGCAGACGTTCGAAGATAGCTCGCAAGTCTCTTAGGTGGTCGCCTCTTGATTTGGTTTTGACAACCACATCGTCGACGTAGCATTCCACAAATTTGTGGAGGAAGTCATCGAATATCGTTTGCATGGCCCTTTGATAAGTGGCCCCTACATTCTTCAAACCAAATGGCATTACCTTGTAGCAGAAAATACCTTTTGGTGTACGGAAGGCTGTCTTTTCCTCATCTTTTGGATCCATCCGAATTTGATTATAACCAGAAGATCCGTCCATGAAGGACAAGGCCTCATGCCCCGTTGTGGCATCCACCATTAATTCAGTGATAGGGAGCGGGAAGTCGTCTTTTGGACAAGCTTTGTTCAGGTCCCAGAAGTCGACGCAGACTCGAATTTGTCTGTTCTTCTTCTTCACCGGTACGATGTTGGCGATCCAGCTTGGGTACTTGACCTCTCGGATGAAGTCGGCCTTGAGGAGTTTGTCGACTTCCTTTTCAATTTCTGGGACAAGCTCCGGACGAAATCGTCTTTGGGACTATTTTATCGGTTTGACTCTGGATTTGATGGCGAGTTTGTGAATTGCAATTGTTGGGTCAAGCCCAAGCATCTCAGTGTACGACCAAGCGAAAACGTCTTTATATTCATTGAGTAAAGTCATATAATCTGTTTCTTCTGTTACAGACAATGAAGCACTCAGAAAGGTGGGCCTTGGATCGTCTTCTGTACCCAAATTAACTTTCTTCAGCTGGTCGATGGTTGCTTGGCCGCCTTTTTCAAAGATTGCAAGCACTTCTCCCAGATCATCCTCAAGGGTTGGATCATCACCTTCGTCAACTGAGATATGATGGACAACAGCTTCTTCTTCTTCCGGGTCTTTTTTCTTTGACGACATATAAATCACCACCAGGGTGATTTTGCTGTTGGACGCCTTTATCCTTTTTGAAGAGTTTTCCTCTATTTTCCCCAATCTTTGGGTCACAGGGACCCGTGTAGATGCCCCAAGTCTTTGGAAGACAGTCCTTTTGGGTTGCTCCGGTTTTCCCAGCCTCTGGAATACGCTGAGTTTTTCTGTGGCCGGTGGAGCGGTGGTATTTGGTTTAGGGTCTTCTGCTTGCCCCTTTCTCCGCCAGACCTTCGTAACTTTGGACTTATGCTCATTACTTGGCTCTGGAGGAACATTTGGATTTCTATTTTCTTCTTGTCCCAATCGAACGAACGCCGAGACTCGTGGCTCTGGGATGCCGATTCTGTCAAAAGCTGACGTCCGGGTTTCTTCTGAAGCGGCTGCCTTCCTTTTGGTTGTGATTTGATTGACACTGGCCTTGCCAGAAATCACAACTGGCTTGTGTTTTTGATAGCCAAGCCCATGTCGGTTAGAAGGAATTGAATAACCCTGCGCCTGGAGGCTTTTCTAGGTTGGTGACAGGTTCTGTACGGCCGTCACCGGTTTCTCTTGCAGTTGCTTGAGGGAGAATCCGGATCCTGCTTTTGCCATCATCCGGTAAGCATTGGGATCAAATCCTTCCGTCCGAATTTTAGGCGAGTCCACTCTCCTAATAACCCTCTTATTCGATCTCCGTGTGAATTTGTCGAAGTTTTGATTTTTGGCGAGAACGTCGAAGTTGAGTTCTGGGAACGAGTGTGCACGATCTTGTGACGTGTGTTTCGACTTGTGACGTTGCCGGCGAACGTGTAGAGCTGCTCCGGTTGAACTGTTGAACGACGAACGGCAGTGGCTGAACTTCTCTGGTTCGAGAGCTTCCGCGAGTGTATTTTCTTCTCGGAAAGAAGGCTGTCGAACTCGATTTTTTCCAACCTCTGTGCGTGAGAGCTTCTCCTCCGGGAAGGAATTTGTGTCCTTCGGTTTGGGAGAAGGAGAAAAAAAGTTCTTCACTTGTCGAGAGGTCTTTTGAGGTTAATTTCTCCAACCCCTGGAACAGGGAAATTCTGGCCTTTTGTAGCCATTCTGTGTGGGTGTTGAGGGATTTTGCCTAGGAAAGGGGATCACGATCCCCTTTCTGCTCGTGAGGTTGAGGAAGAAGAGGGGAGGAGGGAGACCAGGAACTCCCTGTTGAGATCCCTTGAATGAGGATCGTGACCTCTATCCAAAGATTTTATCTTCTCGGTTGAAGTGGATGAGTGTACGCTGACTCTCGCTGATGTGGCGATGACTCACCGAGTCGTTGCTGACTAGACAGTGACTCACTGAGTTGATGTTGGCTGTAAGATGACTCACTGTGTTGATAATGCGACGAGACGGGATCCTGGCGATGGGCTGCGTCGGATTACTTCAAGCATTGTCGAGGCCTGTCCACGAACTCTGTTTGCTGGGTCAATGGACTCCTGGACTTGTTGAATTTGGGCCATGCACATTTTGGTGCATACAGATTGCCCCCTTCGAGACTTGTTCGTTCGGGAGGAACGAACAAGTTTCGAATGTGAAGATGAATGAACGCAACGCAAAACCCTTTTTTTTTTTTTTTTTTTTTTTGTTGATCCTCTTACTCTTTTAGGATCGTTTATCTTTTGTGTACGTACTCCTATCCGTCCTCTTACTTTTTTAGGACACTGTATATTTTTTGTACACTTTGATGATTTTTTTTTTTTTTTGCATATACGTTTATGTATACGGATATACGTACCAATATATGGGTAGTGAAAGGCACCTGAATCGAGTCTGTTGCGATGTCGTGATTAGAAACTGCATTGGAGTCTGAACTCGGTGTTTATGCGATCTCTGCGAGAATGGCTTCGTCAGAGGAATTTTGCTTCGGTGGACTTGCTTCAGCACAGGAGACAAGAGAGGTTGTGCAGTGTGCTCCACACTGCGTGACGCTGACCCAGCTGAGAACTTCGGCTTCAGCAAAGTTAATTCTGTGCTGAGGAAGATGGGAGGCAGCACCGTGGGCCCTGCCCTACGTGGTGGTGGTCTTGACTTCAATGACCCCCCCCCCCGGCAAAGACTGATTTTTTTCTTGCAGGAGGGAAGGGTGTAGCGCAGGATGAGAAGGGAGGCAGCGCTGTGGGCCCCGCCCTATGTGGCGCTGACTCAGCAGTGAGGTCCAGCCTCGGCAAAATTGATTTTTGCGCAGGAGGGAAGGATGTAGCGCAGGATGAGAAGGAAGGCAACGTTGTGGGCCCCGCCCTGTGTGGCGCTAACTCTGCAGTGAGCTCCAGCCTCGGCAAAATTGATTTTTGCGCAGGAGGGAAATATGTAGCGCAGGATGAGAAGGGAGGCAGCGTTGTGGGCCCCACCCTGTGTGGCGCTGACTCAGCAGTGAGCTCCAGCCTCGGCAAAATTGATTTTTGCGCAGGAGGGAAGGAGGCTATGCCGTGGGTCCCGCCCTGCGTGGTGCTGACTCACCGGCGACTTCTGGCTTTGCAAAATTGATTTTTGCGCAGGAGGAGAGAAGAGGCAGCGTTGTGGGCCCCGCCCTAATTCCCTTCTTTGCTAACTTCTATCAATTAATTCCCAGAACATAGGAATTAATTAACTTCCCTTGACTTCCCCTGTGAGCTTGCTCTTAAAAATTCCTCCTTTTTTCTTCCTAACTGTCTGCGATCTAACCTTCTCTGTCAGTCCACGATTTGAGACAACGTGTTACGGGAGGCGGTCTCTGAACTGACTGTTCTTGTCTGCAACTTTGGGAGGCTTCGGATTGGGAGACTGCGAGTTGGGAGACATTCTGCGAACTACAAAATTTGGAACTACGACTTGCTACTGCGATTTGGCTCTGCAATCTTCCCGGCTTGTGTCAGAACTTCTCCGCGAACCAGCATTTAAAGGTACTGTATGATTTTTCTTCTCCTGGCGGCCTCGGATTGAATTCGAGTCAGCCCGGGTCCCCACTCTCTTTTTTTTACTTCTCTCTTCCTTTTCCTTCCTCTTTTTCTCTCTTCTCATTTTCAACTCCTCCCTCAGTCTCTCATTCTCTCTCTCTTTTTTTTCACGAGTTGTTCTCTCTCTTTTTTTTTTTTTATTTTTTCTTTTCTCTCGTCTTGCGCTCTAAGTGATTGTCAATTTATGCGTGTGGCAAACCGGCGTTTTATGCAAAAGCGTTGTGAGTTTGTATGGTGCGGCTCGCGTCGCCAGTGCTGAAGTTCATTCGGTCGCACAGGGGCTGGCCGCCAAGTGCTGCAATTCATTCGGGTCGCATCGGGCTCTGTCGCCAGGTGCTGAAATTTCTGTGGGCTGATCCATATTGATCGCCAGGTGACAGTCTGTTTGCGCTAGCACACCTGTTTTGGATGCAGAGTGCAATTAGCAGTTTGGTCATAGTAGGCCAGAGTTGATTGCTAATGCAAGGTTGCAGCCGGTAAGGGTTGTCAGGTGCGAGTTGTTGTTGAGGTCGCAGCCGGCAAGGGTCGCCAGGTGCGAATTGTGTTGAGGTCACAGCCGGCAAGGGTTGCCGGGTGCGAGTTGTGTTAAGGTCGCAGCCGGCAAGGGTGGGTCGCCGGGTGCGAATTGTGTTGAGGTCGGAGCCGGCAAGGGTTGCCGGGTGCGAGTTGTGTTGACCTTTTCTTTTTTTTTTCTTACGACTGCTTCTTTTTGTCGTAGCTCTTTTAGCGGCGACTTCCTTTTTTGTCGCGACTTTTTTTTGTTTAACGGCGCTTCTTTTTGTATTTGCTTTTTTTTGTCGAAGAAACGAGTTTCATTACCTGGTATGTTGGCTGCGTCCCAAATGGGTCGCCGCCGGGTGTTGCAGTTTTCGTTTTAAACTTAGCGGGCTTTCGGTCGCGGGAGGTTGGTCTTCTTGTTTTGGCCATCGAGAGTGCGAGGCTTTGGTTCGGCTGAGCTTCGGTTCGGTCGCCCGGGAGGCTGACTTCTGTTTTGGCCACCGAGGCGAGGCTTTGGTTCGGCTGAGCTTCGGTTGGGTCGCTAGGAGGCTGAATTCCTGCGTTAGCGCACCCGGCTCGGTCGCCGGGTGCGAGCTGCTGGGTGGTCAGCTCTGGTTTGATCGTCAACCACTTCTTTTCTTTTGCGACTGCTTCTTTTTGTCGCTGCATTTTTATTGTTCTTTTGCGACTGCTTCTTTTTGTCGCAGCCTTTTGTTCGGCGACGGCTTCTTTTTGTTGCAGCCTTTTGTTCGGCGACGGCTTCTTTTTATCGCAGCCTTTTGTTCGGCGACGGCTTCTTTTTGTCGCTGCCTTCTTCGTTTCTCTTTTTTTTTTTTTTTTTTTTTTTTGAGTAGATGGATTGTGTACCTTGTTACGTTGGCTGCGTCGGCTCGGTCGTCGTCGGCCGCGGGGTATGTAGTACAGCACCGACTCAGCCGTCCGGGTAGTGTCTCTGCGCACTCTTCTTCCGTCCATTTTGGTGTTGGGCGCTGTTTTGATCGTGTTGACTCGATCGCCCGGGCACTTGTTTCGATCATGGCCGGCTATGTTGCAGGTCGTGAAGCTTTGAATTGTGCTAAGCTCGATCGTCGAGCACTTGTTTTGGTCGCTGGCTGGCTTTGCTGTTGGTATGGCTTTGAATTGTGCTTTCGGCTCATTTCGCCCGGACACTTGTTTTGGTCCACGACCGGCTTTGTTGCTGGTCGTGAAGCTTTGAATTGTGCTTTCGGCTTTCGGTTGCGGGCAGTGGTTTTGATTACGACCAGCGGTTGGCTGGTCGCGAAGCTTCGAAGGGTGCTTTCGGCTCGGTCGTCAGGCACCTGTTTTTGGTCGCGGCCGATGGTTTGGCTGGTCGTGAAGCTTCGAAAGGGTGATCGGGTTAGGGGCTTCTTTTAGATGAGTAGAGAAACCGTGAGAACAAAGATCAAGAAAGAGAAACGCTCTCCCCTTCTTCTTATCTCTCTTCTCTTTTTTTTTTTTGTGTGAAGCGATGGTGGGCCTTAGCGAGAAGGTGAGAAGTCGCGATTTTTGTTATCAGCGGCTTCCGTTCGTCTTCTCCGGCGGACGACGCTGGCGGAACTTCTTGTGGTCGCTTTTTCTATTCGAGCTCAATTTCTTTCTCTGTTTTTTTTTAGTCTCTCCGTTTCTTCTCTTCGTTTTGTTTTTCTGTTCTTCATCTCAGGTGTATGCGATGAGAAGCTGGCTGTCCCATCTGCGTCGTCTTTGGCTGCAGGTGCAGCGATTATTCGCGACCGGTCGCGATTTTTCGATCACTTTTTTCGCGGCAACACTCCCTTGCCTCTTTGAGCTCCGATGATTCCTCTAAACGCGGCAGTTGCAACGGGGCTTTGTCCGCGGTGAGCTTCGTCCGCGGCAATTAAGCGGAGGGTAAGCTCTTCCTTTTTTTTTCTTTTCTCTCTGTTTTTTTTTTTTTTTCCGTGGAAATAGCGAGGCGGGAAGTCGCGATTTTTGTCATCAGCGCCTTCGGTCGTCTTCTCCGGCGGCGGACGGCGGCGAACTGCGCGGGTCCCAATTTTCTCTTCGGCGGCGGTGCTTGGCAGGCGGTGTTGGGGTGATGGCGGCGATGGAGAACCCGCCGCCTCTGCGCAACTTCCAGCGGTGTCGGCTGCGTTGTTCGGCATTTCTGCCTCTTCGGCCGCTGCCAAAAATGGGTAAAAGGCTGCGAATTTCGACTCCACTCAGCGGATCGATTGGAGCGGATGGACGACTTTCGCCCGCTTCGGCTTCGAACCAGCGAGACTAGGACTAGAGCTGTGAGGCGAGGCATTTTAAGAGGAAGCGCGACCAGGCTCGGTTGGTTTCAGTTTGCTTCGCCCCCATCCTCGATGAAGCGGGGACGAGGGAACTGTCCGAGACTTCGTGCTGATTCGGCTGCAGACTATGGATGGCCACCTTGAACTCCCACAACTCGATATAGCTTTAATTTTTTTTTTTTTTTTTTTTTTTTTTTTTGACTTGTAGCCTCTCCCCTTTTTGTTGCAAGGCTCGCATTATTCCCATTTTTTAATGAGAAATATTGGCTTCTTTTTATTCATTGTCAGCAGCTTCGAGCCGTTTGATGTTACGAGTTGAACGCGCCATTGGTATAGGCTTCCTACACTACGTACGGTCCTTCCCATTTCGGCGCGACCTTGCCCTCGATTTTGCTCATAAAGAGCATTGGTCGTCTGACTACTAGCACCAAGTAGTCTTTCTCGCGTGTAGCCAAGGCCTCTTTCGAGACGAACAACGACCGATTATGGTTTCTTGCCCCCAGTTGTGCATCCTTCTCTCGGAACACAATGCGCGATGGGCAGGAGACGACGAGTGCCTCTTCTGACTTTACCGCCTACGGGGAGGATTGTGCATCTTCTTCCTCCTTTCGGTAGGGTGGAGTTAACCCGACCTTCGGCAAGTCATGCTTTCTCGTGAGCAGCCTCTCGACTTCGTCTTGGAGTTCCTCTAGTTTGTCGAGGACTTGAATTAAGGCTTGTCTTGACCGAATGGCCAAGTCGAAATCGTCTTCTATCTTGTTGAGTGACGAGATTTGCTTCAATGATGTCTCGAGGTCGTCGCATTCGACGACCAGTCGTTTGCCTTTGTCTTTGGCTGCTGCTGGTTCGGGAGGAGCTATTGAACAGGTTGCCACCATTCTTGGAGGAAGAAAAAAAACTCCTTTGGGGAAGAACTCCGCCAAAGTGACGGGTTTCCTCTTCTTCTTGTTTTCCCCCGGGCGTTGGTCCTGGGAGTTTTTTTTTGGCGCCAGCGACTTTTTTTTGTTTGACCGCCGCCTTTGGTTCTGGTATTTGCCGATGTCGTTCGATTTCTCGAATAGGCTTCCCTTCTGGGTGACCAGGATCCACCCCTCTGCATCGGCTGCAGCTTCTTCGTGGGGTGCCGGTTTTGGTGCGACCTTAGCCGGTGGTCGTCTGTTGTTGTGTGGTTGGTTGGAGGGACCGGATTTTGGACGGTACTCCTTCTTTGCGACATGTTGTTTGTTTGCCCGAGCTCGCTGGTTTGACTCGGTTTGAATGGAGATGATATATGAGGAGGCCGTGTTTTTGGCTCCTTCAATTTCAATGTGGCCTTGAGCCGCGAGCTCCATGATCTGATCCTTCAAATCAAAGCACTTCTCGGTCGGATGCCCGACCAAGCGATGGTACTTGCAGAAGTTTGGATCTTTGCTCCTGACAAGTCGTCGGGTCTTTTGACTTCTGGCATTTTGAGTAGATGGTTGTCGAGGAGTTGGTCGAGCATGATAGGAACGTCTCCGTCGGCAAAGGGATATGTCTTTGCTTGTCGTTCCTCCAGAGATAACTTTCGGTGGGTTCCGGTCAATTGTCGTGGGAGGTAGGTTGCCTTGACCTTACTTCCGACCTTAATAGGCTCGAAAGTATTTGTCGTGAAGGAGGATTTTGTTTTCTCCTTCGTTTCTTTTGGCGCGGTCACGACTGCCTCTCCTTTCTCGCGAGGATCGGCAAACGACGTAACTTCTTCCCCTCGCTCCTCCATGAGGTTCTCCATGTTGTGAGCCTCTGTCGCGATCTCTTGAAAGTCAGTTAGCCTCCGACTTCAAATGTAGCGCAGGAGCTCCCATTGCATCGCTCGCGAGCACATTTCGATTTCGGCTTCGAGAGATAGATTTGAGCTCTCTTTGCAATTGAGGCTCAGGTTCCTCCACCGGTTAATGTAGTCGACGACCTTCTCGTCCTTCTTCTGCTTTAGATTGGCTATCTCGACCAAAGTGACGGTGCGTTGAGTGTTGTAAAATCGGCTGAGGAATTCTCGCTCCAATTGTTCCCAGCTATTGGTTGATTCCTGCGGCAATTCGATATACCAATCGAAGCCGAATTGCTTGACCAACAGGTCGCCGTCTGTGCCGGCGTTGTTGCAGGTCGCCGTCTGTGCCGGCGTTGTTGCAATTCTCGATGAAATGAGCGATGTGCTGCTTTGGGTGGCCATCGCCATTGAATTGCTGGAACTTCGGCGGATGATAGCCGAACGGCATGGGGATGTTCTGTATCCTCTGCGTGTACGGCTTTCGATAGGCCACCGACTTGCTTTCGCCGGAGCCGTTTTGCATGGCACGGTTGATGAGTTCAGTCACCGCATCTAAGGTGAGGACAGCCGGCTCTGCTTCAGTTCGACCTCTGTGGATGACCGTCGGTACGATGGGCTTCATCTCGTCGTCAGAGGCAGGATCCTCTCGCGATGGTTTGGCAGAGCCACTAGTAGTCGCCCGGTTTCGGTCAACCTCTTGCGAAACGCCAGTGCTGTTCGCGGCCGCGCCCATTTCGAGCCGCTCCATCATCCTTGTGATCTGGAGATCGCGAGCTGCGAGTTGTGCGTCTTTGATGCGCAGTTGTTCGCTATGTTCTTTAAATGCAGCTTGCATTTCGGCAAGCTGCTCTTCGATTGTTTTGACCGACGTCGTCATTGCGGCCATTTTGACAGTCGGCGTCGACGGAGTTGTTCCCGACGCAGATCGAAGTGGAGAATATTTTGCCGGTGACCACATTGGGGAGACGGTTGTCGGTGTTCTCGAAAGTGTGGAGAAGTTATCGTGGGCGACCGGGTTTTGCGGGAGGCAGCCCCGGCGAGATGCGGCAAGGCGGAATGGGTGATAGCGAAGCCGGGGAGGTCGCCGGTGTCCGCCGACGAGGCTTAACGAATGGGTGGTGAGCCGACCGCTGAAGTGAGCGCTGCTAAGAGATCGCGGGAGAGATGGTCACGCATTGGAGATTTGTCTTTGGCCGCCGCCGCTCTGCACGGGAGGAGGTCGATGGCTAATTCATTCTGGCCGCCGGGAGGAGGAGTTTGTGCCCCCGTTGTTCATACCGCCGCACCAAAGCGTAGACGACGGAGCTCCTTTGTGATGGTGGTGATTGTTGGATTGACCACGGACCCGGCGCCCGGTGGTGTGGTGTCGACGGGCAGGTAGGTCGGCCTATTTGCTGCCGGGATCATTCTCACCGGTCGACGACGACCGTTTTAGTAGAGGCCGCGGTAGCCTGTGGTTGGTAGACCGCACTTTCGGACGGGCGCACATCTAGAATTAAAGGAGCCTCTCCGGTGGACAAACTCCTGGCCAAGGCCCTTGTAATTGGGCTTAATGGGCGGTGGTGCGAGGTAGGGAGCCGGAGGTCGGCAGATGGTCCATGAAGCTCCTGGGCGGTTGAGTTGGCGGTCGCTGGGGGGGCGCTGGCCGAAGCAGAGCTCGAGGAGGCAGTTTGCTTGCCCCCGTTGTTGTTATTGTTGTTGTTGCCGTTGTTAGCATTGCTAGCCAAGGCTGAGGTTGGGGATTTTTTTTTTTGGTTGGACGGAGAAGGAGATGAGAGGTAGGAAATGTCCCACCGGGCGTGCCAAATTTGTAAACGAGTACAATATGTGGAACGAAAAATACGGATCCGATGTACAGTGTACAAAATAATTTGAGGGGTATTTTGGTAATTTTTAGGTAATTGTGTGGGGTGCGACTTCTAGAACTCCTTTGATTCGATCTCCAATCAAGAACAAACGATAGCCGAGTAGACACGAACAATAGCGTACGCCTCCTTAACGAACGAACGAGACGAATTTGAATTTCGCCTAAGCTTGACGGAAAATTTGGTATTCCGATTGGCTCACGGCAATTTGATTTACGAGACAGCAGCAGGAATGCTTGTTGCTCTCTCAAATTTGGGTGGTGATTTGGGATTTTTGGACGTATGTCTTGAACTTTTTGCGTGTCTGTCTGACCTCTTTTGTGATCGATCTCTTTTGATCCGTTCTGAGCCTCTGAATTTATAGGCTTACCTAGTTCCAACTGCATGGACCAGGTTTATCGGAGTGATTGTAACTCCCAACGTCTTTTGCGTAACTTTTACCTTGGATTGTGAAACCGCTTTGGACCAAGGGTGATCCTTGTTGGCTGCTGACATGGCCACTTTGGATGACATGTTGCCCATGTAAGTTGTTGACGTGGCAACTGAGATCTTGGCCGTTGATCTGTTGAAGCTTGATCGACGGCTTAATTTCGTTGATCTGACTGGGGTCGGTCTTTGAGTTGTTGACCCAGGTTGTACGGTGCTGATTTGGACCGTAAGTGTCGGACTGGACAAAATTGATTCTTACACGCACGTATGCCTCAATGGACCCACTGAGAATGGCCAACACGAATTTCGCTTGTGGCCACAGTTCCGGGATCAAACCGAACCATTTCTTTGACTGCAATGCGTCGCATTTGCGATAAATGGCTTCTACTAAGTCTGGACGGGGTTTGACAAGTACTAGTTTAGAGACGCTTTCCCTTACAACAGGTCGGTGACTCTTTCGGTACTGAGACGTCCTTCTCGTATATCTGCACAGAGTTCTTCCCAAATCGATTCAAATGTCCGAAAGGCTTGAACCAGCTGGAAGAAGAAGAGCGTCTGGAGAAATTGAACGCGATCGGAGCAGAGGAGCCCACAGAGGAAATGGCAGTACAGAGTTTGTTGATAATCGCTGGCTTTTAACACTTGTGAAGGGCTACAAGGCTGAAGCTTGTCATCGACTGGTGGCGGAAAATTATGAAGTATGTTGGAAGAGAGAGTCCCCACGTCTAATCCGCCCTTCGTTTTTGGACGAGGAGATGCGTGGAGGAGCTTCAAGACCATTCCTTCCTCCACCGAGAATTCTCTGCAAAAAAGTATATAAGCAAGGGGTAGCTAGTACATGCAACTAAAAAGAGCTTAATTGATAATTATGTTTGTTACGAAAATCGCAGATTCGAAGGAAAAATAAAAAGATGTCAATCAAGAATAAACAAAATGAGAGACAAATATTACAGAAATCAAGGAACAAAAAGATAACAATATTGTTTCGATGTCCGCAATGGCATACCTCAAGGTATATGCGAGTAAAGTGGCGTACTGTTGGATCATAGATTGGGATAAGGCTTCATTGAAAGGAAGGAACCTGGGTTTTCCTTCACTAGTCCCTGAGCTGCATCACGAGTATGGCTGGTTGATTATTTCTATTATCGATCGATCGCCATGAAAAAGAGTAAAGATAAAGTTGTAGAAAATAGAAATTAAGAGTAGCGGAATTGAGGAACCTCCTGGTTAAAACCGTGAAAGGCTTGGCTGCCAGAATCGGCGAAGCATCCCCCTCTGCAATTCGCTGAATGTAAGGCTCGAAATCCCGGTGAGAGGCCAAGGGAACGCACTTCCTGAAAGTTTCTTCGTCCCACTTTCCGTTGAGCCCAAACTTCTTCAAATACTCTGTTTCTTCGTTCTGTTTCAAGATCTTCTCCAGAGTCTCCCTCTGCACTCTCTCCGCGTCTCTCGTCTCCGCCTCGAAGACTTGTATCAACCTGCGGCTAGCACTCGCCTTTTCCATCTCTTTCTTTAATTTGTCTGTGCTTTTGTTTTCGACAGGCAATACCGCTTTATATAACAAGATGTGTGGTAGTTGTTGTGGCAAATTATGTTGGAAAATAATGTGCACAGTTCACTCAAGATACAATAACTGCAATTGAACAATTTACACAACCAGAAACTAAATATGCGTACCTTGTAGCCGAACCGCTTCCAAATATTTGACAGTAATTTAATCAAATGTAACAGGAAAGATAGTACCTGGACCGAGGCGTGTAGTCACCCCAAGATACAACGGACCTAGTTGACTCACTCGTGCACCGAGTAGACTCAAAAATACACTTGTGTGAAAAGACACTTTTACCCTCCAGTTCGATCTGATCGTTCATTTGTAACCGACTCCGATCCGACCATCGATCTATAATCAACTTGATCTAATAGATCAGATCAATAACCGTGTCAATCAACGGTCTGGATCTAGATCTATCTCAACGGTCATATCGAACTCATCTCTGATAAAATAAATGAATCTCAAATGGAGGTGCCGAGATTTGAACCCAAGACCTCTCATATGCTAATCAAGCATTTTCCCATATGAGATACATCTCAATTGTGGAAATAAGATAAAACTTATAGAAAATAAATTAAAATGAATTACATCATTTTAAAACTACATAACATTCCCCACCATTTTAAAATGATGAGACAACTGACATGACACAAAAATGACCAGCTGACATAACGCAAGAAAGATAACTCGACAGAATGGAAAAGCAGTCAGTACTCATTAGCTTTCGGATTTAAAGGTGTCTTTATGGACTTGAACCCCCGTCTAGTTGATGTTCTCGCTACCCATAACAGTCCTAAGTGAACAAGTCTTGAACTTGGACTTTATATCTGAGTTTTAGAAACACCGAACAACCAAGAGTTGGTTCTGAAATATGAGTTCTATCGGGGTTGCACGTTACGGCCATGCGCAGGTATCTTGTGATGTGAATATCTCTTGAGAGAATAAGCCCAGATTCTCTTATAGACTGCGGCCCCACAGTCATACTCACATTCGGTGATATCTCCATGGGTATATCTTGCATCTCTATACCCCGCTATAGTAGCCTCGATATCATTAAAGTTTTTCACCAACCTCAAATGATTGCGGTTGAGCACCAGCTTCCTAGAGATGGGGCGTGAATAAATTCACTAATTTTGGTGCTCCTACCGTTACTTTCGGTTGGCTTGTTTTTACCCATTGAACCTTCATCATGGGATAACCATTCAGATAGGTTGGGTTGCTACCAACGGTAACTCAAGTAATAGGCTTTAATCCCATCCTCCTCGAAGCAAATTGTACTTGTCCTCTCGACAAGCCCTTGGTCGGTGATTCGCCAAGTTTTCCATGGACTTAACATAACTTAAAGTTATGATTCCAGTGGAGGTGAGCTTACATAAAATCTTGTATCTAAGCTCTATGTGCCTAGACGACTTTGAATTGTGATTTTTACTCTTCACTTTCATTATAGTCACCGATTATCACAGTTTATTAGGATAGCAGGAATTGGCTTATCCAACAATGGAATATCGATAACAGACTCGAAGCCATTACGCTTCCCCACCAACCAACTCCAAGGCAACCATCTCAGCCTCCATAGTTGATTCGGTGATCAAGGTCCGCTTGGAGGATTTCCAAGCGACAGCACCACCACCTAGTGTAAACACAAAACCACTAGTGGATTTTTGTTTCATCGAGTCGAGATCCGGTTAGCATCTTTGTACCCTTCAAGTACGGTTGGTAAACCGGAATAGTGTATCCCATAGTTAACAGTCCCCTTCAGATATCTCGGGAGTCTTTCAATAGCACTCCAATGAGTTTTATCACGGATTACTCGTGTACTGCTCAATCTGCCTACAAAGATATGAGATATCAGGTCTAGTGCGGTTTGACAAATACATCAAACTACCAATAATCTGGGAATATCTCAATTGAGAAACATTATCCCCACCATTCTTCTTTAGTTTAACACTAGAGTCATATGGTGTACTAACTGGTTTGCTATTCTCAAAGCCAAATCGCTTCAAGACTTTTTCTACATAATGAGACTGTGTCAAACAAATCTCATTCTTATCTTTTATGACTCTGATTCCTAAGATCACATTCGCTAATCCTAGATCTTTCATGTCAAAATTATCACTAAGGTATTTTTTAACCTCTAAAATTTTGACATGTTCTTTCCCAAAAATTAATATGTCATCTACATATAAACACATTATGATGAATGAATTTTCATATACTCTCCAGTACACACATTTATCAAAATCACATATCTTAAATCCATAGGAGAGAATTACCTTATCAAATTTCTCATGCCCTTTGTCTAGGAGCTTGTTTTAATCCATATAGAGATTTAACTAGTTTACTGAGACCTTATTCTCTCGACCGGGAACTACAAAGCCTTCGGCTGCTCCATATAGATCTCCTCATCTAACTCACCATTAAGAAAGGCGGTTTTAACATCCATCGATGTATCTCGAAGTTTATATGAAGCTGCCGGTGCTATTAACACTCGCATCGATAGTGATCCTAGTTCTTGGTGAATAGGTGTCAAAGAAGCCGATCCCTTCTTTTTCGACTATACCCTTTGGCAACTAATCTAGCTTTATATTTCTCAATGGATCCATCAGGATTTCGTTTCCTTTTGAAAATCCATTTGCATCCTATAGGTCTAGACCCCCGGAGGTAAATCAGTCAACACCCATGTGTTGTGTGAAAGTATGGAATCCATCTCACTTTTCACAGCTTCCTCCCATAAAGATGCATCACTAGATCGCATCGCCTCGATTGTAAGTTAAAGGATCATCCTCTATAAGGAAGGTATAGAAATCATCTCGAAATTTTTCTCTATCCTAGGTCTCTTGCTCCTCCTAGGTTCAGTTTCAGGCAACTCACCCAGTTTTTCTCAGTATGTGATTTTGATGACTCTCCTACATCTAGTTTCCTCTTTTCTTTCATGGGAAAGATGCTTTCCAAGAACACAGCATCATCGGATTCTTTGATTGTATTTACGCTGACCTCTTGTATATCGAGCTTATAACCAAGAACCGGTATGCATTCTTTGTTTTCAGCATATCCTATGAAAGCAAAGATCGAGGTTTTAGGAGTCAATTTCGTTGTTTTGTTAAGATTAACTTTAACCTTAGCAAGACAACCCCAAACTCTAAAGTATTTAAGACTAGGTTTCCTACTCCACCATAATTCATATGGAGTTTTCTGGTTATCCTTGTGCGGGATACGGTTAAGTATTTTACAAGCTGAAAGTAAGGCTTCTCCCCATAAATTGTTGGGAAGACCAGAACTAGACAACATAGAATTAATCATGTCCAAGATTGTTCTGTTTTTTCTCTCAAGAACCCCGTTTGATGGGGTGAATACGGAGCGATAGTTTCATGAATGATTCCATACTCCTCACTGAATTTCCCAAACTCTGCAGAGCAATATTCACCTCCTCTGTCTGACCTAAGTCTTTTAATTGTCTTGTGGGTTTGGTTTTCAACTTCGCTTTATAGGTTTTGAATTTTTCAAAAGCTTCATCTTTGTTTTTATTAGATACACATAACAGTATTTTGACATATCATCGATAAAGGTAATAAAATACCTCTTGCCTCCTCCGGTCAAGATACCGCTCATCTCACATATGTCACTATGTATCAATTCAAGTAAGTCAGAACTCCTCTTGACTATCTTGAAAGGTTTCCTAGGTTGCTTGGACTGAACACATATCTCACATTTGTTATTCAGATTTGTGTTATGTTTGGGAATTAAGTCCAAGTTCATCATTCTTTTAAGTGTGTTAGAGTTCACATGTCCTAGTCTTCCATGCCATATGTCATGGGAATTAGTGCACAAAAACAAAGATGAACTAGCAGCTTTATTTTCAGAGTGAACAGAAATTACATTGAGTTTAAATAAACCATCTATTACATAACCTTTGCCTACAAAGGAACCTCCTTTGGTTATTACAACCTTATTTGATTCAAACACCAATTTAAACCCTAATTGACTTAGAAGAAAACCGCTAACAAGATTTTTCCGAACATCGGCACGTGTTGCACACGATGGAGGGTGAGAGAGTTCCCAGAGGTAAACTTTAAATTCACTTCTCCTTCTCCTATAACTTGTGCTACACTTGAATTGCCCATCGTCCACAGTTCTCCCTTTTACTTCTCGATAGGAAGAGAAAGAGGAAATATCGAGCAAATATGAATAGTAGCACCAGTATTAATCCACCAATCGGTGGGTGTATATGCCAGGTTTAATTCACAGTTAGATGATACTAACTTGTCATTGGTTCCAAAGAGAACTGGTTCCAGTTATCATGTTTGCCCGAGGGGTAACCTTATCCTTCGTTCTCCTGGATTGTATTTTCTATGCCTACACTTGTTTGGCAAAGGGTCCAGGTTTTCCACAGACATAGCATGTTCTCTTGTTTTCGTCCTTCCGAATCTTTTGTTTGGGTTTTGTAAATTGTTGCTTGTTTTTTTTTTTCTTGTTGAAGTTAGGCCGTTTAGACTCTACTAAGTTGGCTTTCTCACTAACTTCTGCAGTAATGTCTGAATTCTTTTGGTCAGTACTTTTTTGGTGCGAAACTTTTCGATTCTTTTCTTCAATCTGAAAGGCAACTAGCACTTCTTCCACTGAAGGGATTATTGACTTGTGCCTCGTCACGATTTCTGAATTCTGACCACGATGGGGAAGTTTATCTATCGATCTTTGAAGCTTGGACCTTTTTTTATAAAGGTGATCCCTTTTGAGCGGAGCTTGGCTACTATGTTTTGAATTTCATGAGCTTGATCGACAACTGATTTTCCATCGACCATTTTAAAGGAAAAGTAATTTCCTATGTTAAAACTTTGCTCGACTCGATTCTGTTCCATACTTAGTCTCTAGTTCTTTCCAAAGGATTTTTGGCTGATTCAGACTTATTGATAGAGATCAAATAGATTATCACTTAGAGCACTAAGTATTGCCCCATGGCATATATGATCATCATTCATGAATTTAACCTGTGATCCAGATCTACCAGGTTCATGATCTTCGAGGATCGGCTATAGGTGGGTCTTCTAAGACAAGGTAGTATAACCCGATGGAAGTTAACCAATATTCCATCCTTTTTCGCCATCTCCTAAAGTTGTTTCCATCAAAAAAAGTTTCAGTTTCAAGGTTTTGTTCAACTTATCTCTTGAGTACACCATTCTAAGGACAATATTTCTTTCGAAATTGTTGGAAAATAATGTGAACAATTCACTCAAGATACAATAACGCAATTGAACAATTTACACAACCAGAAACCAAATATGCATACCTTGTAGCCGAACCGCTTCCAAATATTTGACAATAATTTAATCAAATGTAACGGGGAAAGATAGTACCTGGTGAGGCGTGTAGTCACCGACTTGAAAAAAAATCGCCTCTGTTGTGCACTAGGATTACTGGCGACTTCTCCCCAAGATACAACGGACCTAGTTGACTCACTCGTGCACCGAGTAGACTCAACTCTCGAACTCTTTCAGAACTTTTCCTGACTGCTTCTCCAGATCAAACACAAATTATTTAGGAACTTGGATCAACCAGTTTACCCTCCAGTCCGATCTGACCGTTCATCTGTAACCGACTCCGATCCGACCATCGATCTATAATCAACTTGATCTAATGGATCAGATCAATAACCGTGTCAATCAACGGTCTGGATCTAGATCTATCTCAACGGTCATATCGAACTCATCTCTGATAAAATAAATGAATCTCAAATGGAGGTGCCGAGTTTCGAACCCAGGACCTCTCATATGCTAATCAAGCATTTTCCCATCTGAGAATCATCTCAATTGTGGAAATAAGATAAAACTTATAGAAAATAAATTAAAATGAATTACATCATTTTAAAACTACACAACAAATTAAGCCTAAGATGAGCACTTTGGAGCAGTGTTGGTTGATGTTGCTATCATAGTAAATGAAGCTAACATTGCAAAAAGAGTTCACATGGTGTGTTCTAATATATATGTCCCAAGACTTTATTCTTGTTCTTATCATTATTTACTCGTTGTTTCAATTCTATTCCTTTTCTATCCATTTTAGGGGTGGGCAAACTGTAGAGTTTGAGGGGCACCCAACCCGACCCGACATGGGGTTGGGGAAGGGCAAATTGTAGATCCTGCAACGGGTCTAGTTTGGGTTTTTTTTTTAACTAGGGGTGGGGGCATGAAATGGGGTTATTGGGTAACCCGACCCGACCCGACCCAACCCGACTAGAAATAGTTGGGTTTTGGAGTCTTAATTCTAACCCGATTTGTGGATTTTGACACTCTTGGTCCTATTTATTTAAAAAAATTTAAAGATAAAAGAATTTTTTGTATTATACAATTTTTTCAGTTATCTTTCATTCAAATTTTAATTTTTTATAAAATTAAATTGGATTGAAAATGTTTTAAATAAATCGAGCAGACCGGATTGGGTTGGGACGGGTAAGGTCGAGTTCAGGTTTTGGGTTGTACATATTAGGTCAGGTTCAGGTTTTACAAAACCCAACTTAAACACTCTTGTATTGTACCTTAGACTCTGGTTTCCATGTCTTTCTTTTGGCTATATTTTCGTTTATCTAGCGTTACCGCTATATATAACCACTAGCAAACGTAAGCGTCATTGGAAAAATTGGTCGATGTTGTTATCACAGTAATGAGAATTAGGAGCAGGTCCTTAACCCCTACTTACTAGTACCAAATTTTGCTTCGCTATAAGAGTCACGGTTGTACGGAAAATACTCCGTGATGTGTCCCTTACGGGGGTTTAGTGCACTGAGAATTTAATATTTATAGAGAATTTGAAGTCATAGACAATGATTTCCTTGAAAGTAAACTTATGAGGAAAACTTTCTCTTGTTAGTGGTTGACACCGAGAGTTTCAAGTCTATCGTTAGTTAAAATATTGTGAATTTCGAAGACATTCATATCTAGATTAAGCAATTACTAAATTTCACTTATTAATAATAATAATTTTATTTCTTATAACAATAGTCAATGAGTTAGAAATTATTGTTAAAGTGTCCTTGAGAGAGAAAAATTAAAAAACCACTATTTTTAATATAAACAAAAAAATTTATCTTTTCCTTATATAAATAATTTTATACAATGAATTAGAAGATAAATATTTATTAGTAAACATAATTTCATGTTTTAAAGTTTTTATATAATGATCTTACTATTTGATTAATTGTATTCAGTAATCAAGTTTATTAAATATTTAACCATTTATTACATGTTTTTTTTTTCATTTGAACGGTATAATTTAGTATATATCATTTTAATTAAAATAGAATAAAATATTAAAAAAAATTAAAACTATAAAATTTTTTTAAGGCAATTCATGAGAAATATCCCATAAAAATAAATAAATTAAATTTTATAATTTATGAAAAATCATAAGCATATTTAAATACAAATTTAAATTAAGTTTATTAGAATCACATTTTATTATTTTAAATAGTTTATATTTATAAATGGTAATAGAAAAATTAGGTCCTAAAAAAAAAAGATCTATGTCTTTTTATATTTTTAATCATTCAAATATTATATAAGTTTTTATATATTTTTATAAATTTAAAAAAATAAAATAATATTTTAATTATGGGTTTATTAAAAAGGAATTCAAAACATAAAAAAAGGTAATATATAAATTTTTTAAAATATCTTAGTTTTAAACATAAAAGAGGTATTATATAAAATTTTAAAATTTTTTTAGTTTTTATGTAAAAAAAAATAGATAAATAAGTTTTTGATAAGTTTGAGAAGAACTAGGCCAATATGTGATTTGCTTAAAAAGAGTAAAAAATAAAGATATTAATTAAAATTTAATAATAGATTTTTTTTAAAGGTTGTCAGAGAGAATTAGAGGGAGTTGAAAATTCCACGTCTTGAGGTGAGAAATAGAATTCCGAGGGCTTCTAAATTTACACTAACCTTGAAAATTTGAATGCTCTCCTATTTTTAAGGAGAATTGAGAGTTACTGGGAATTTATAGTGAATAAGGGGAGAAAGTGCTGATTTCC
The DNA here is from genome assembly GCA_019845555.1 of Aristolochia fimbriata. Classification (NCBI taxonomy): domain Eukaryota; kingdom Viridiplantae; phylum Streptophyta; class Magnoliopsida; order Piperales; family Aristolochiaceae; genus Aristolochia; species Aristolochia fimbriata. The sequence continues at coordinate 14,799,970 of CM034078.1, read as the reverse complement.
CTAACTTTATATTCCATGACTTTGTTTTCTTAATTGACTAAACCCTCGTTAATTAGTCCTTATATTCCAATTCATATCATTATTTTACTTCTAGTTTTTATTCTATTTCTTTTTTTATACCTATCTATTTTGTGTAAGGGTGTAAACAGTATCCGATTACTGCCTATATCGTTCATTTTCGTCTACCTGTTCACCCGTTTAATAATTGGAGCGAAAACGAAAAATATCATTTTTGAATCCGTTTATTTTAATTACCAATTATACAAGGTATAATAGATATTGTCTATAGCATTTACACTTAGCTCTTATATAAATTTAAGATTACTTTTTACTTTTTAATATTTAATATTGTAATAGAAAAATATTTAAAACATCGTTATTATTTTACAATCTAATATACCCATTGATCCATTTTCATTAAAAAAAAACTCAATAACAAAAATATATATATATTTTTAGGCATTTTAGGCTAAAAATGATAATTTTCTTGAATTTATAGAAATATAAATAAATAATTTTAAGTATTATATTCTACTTTTTATTATGTTGTATTGGTATAATACTGTTGTCATATTTTTTTTTTTTAACTATAGAAATATAAATAATATAAATAAATAAAGAGAGATTCATATTTCTCTTTATTAAAATTTCATATTCCTATGTAATATGGGAGAGACTAATGTGGGAGAGAATAAGTCCTATTTTAACTATGTGACAAAAAAAAAAAAAAAAAAAAAAACCTAAAATATTCAGGGATATTTTCCAATGTAATTTCACATTCCTCAGTAAAATTAAATGGGTTGGGTTTACCCATTACCAAGCCCAACCCAGATCTTCAGAATAATGATCCGAACCGCTCCTTTCCATTACTTCCTCCCTCTGCGCCCAAAAAGCCATTAGCCATCCCTACTCTGTTCTTGAATGGAAGACGAAAAGGCTCGACGACATAACGCCAAAAATAGGTCTCACGATCGAAAATTTTTAGTTTTGGAGATAATTTCTGATTTTGTGTGGATGTAGTACTGACTGCAGTCTTCTACGGATTTTAAAGAAAAGAGTACAAAAATCATATGATATAAATCCAAATGATCAGTATAATATTTGATATCATAAATTTCTAATTACTTAGTTTGTTTTCTGTTATCAGTTATCACTATCGAAACTCTTAAATAGTTAGACATCTTATTCACTAATTGTAGTTTTGTATTATTAAATGAAAGACGTCCCCTGTCCTTGGGAACTTGGAAGGCCCCATCGAAGAGGCGAGAATCGAAGTGTTTTTTTTTTTTTTTTTTCAGATTTTAAAGTTAAATATGTAAATGCGTATTAATTTACAGCCAGCTTCAACATAGCCTCTTATAACATACTAAACACGGAATCTCAAGGGGGAATTATACTCAGGGGGACACAAGGTTCTCCGGCATCTTACTGAGCGCCTCCGGCGGCCGGAATTCGGTACAGAAATTCGAGAAGGGTCTCTTCAGTTTCAGACTTTAAAGATTAGGTTCATTAAAAAAGGAAAAAAAAAAAAAATCATTGTTCATAATCATATCGCCTTAAATTTATGAAAAAAAAAAAAAAAAAAAAAAAAATAGAGCGTTTCAGTCTACCTGTTTCGGAGAGGCAAACCCAAATCGAAACTGAAAAGAATATAAGAAATCCACAGCTACTCCAAAACCCTAAAGAGTATATTCACATTAAAGGCCGCGAGGCTACAGCAAACGCAGCATCGGATTTTCGATACCCATCTTCACCAAACTAATTACCCACAAAAGAGAAAACACGGTAGAGCTAAAACTCATCTGTACACGAAAAGTCGAATTAACCTTTCCGCCGTCGCTTGCTGGAACGGAGAAGTGCCCTTTTCTTGTCGGCTCAAATGCTGCAGCCGCAGAAGAGGAAGAAGAAGCAGAGCATGGAGACGACGGCGACGGACTCGACGGCGGTGACGAAGGACCAGAGGACGGTGTCGACGATGGAGAAGTCGAGGTGGTAGTTGGACCAATTGGGGGTCATACCTGAGAGATCTATGTCCGGCCACCGGAAAACCGAAGAGTACCCCGTCCATGAGAAGACCGAGAGGTCGATTTCCATCCACCGCGGAAAATCAGGCCAGATCCTCCCCATTTCTCCTCCCTCCCTCTCCCACCTCGCTCCCTCTTCTGCCCTATTTTTCTTCTTCTTCTTCCGCTCGCCGTGGCACGGCCAAGGCTCGGCGCTGTCCTACCAAGGCGGTGATTAGAAGGTGTAATGATCAGGGAAGTGTGTCGGAGGCTCTTTAATATCTGTCATATCAGTTACTTTCTTCCCTATTAGTTCCTGTAAACTGATTTATAGTGAGAAGCAGCTCAGATTTTAGAATATGGCCCTTAAATATTTGTTACCTTTATATTAAAAAATAACGTTTATATTAAAAATTTATTAAAAAATAAAAAAAAATAAAAAATTTAAAAAAAATAGAGACGGTGAAGGAATTCTCACAGTAACTTCCGGTCACGGTGGAGAGTCGGCAGGGACTAAGGTACAAACCCGTCTCTATCGTGTGGTTTGATTTTTCAGGGCAACGTGGAACATAAAAAAACCGAAACTAGCGCAACTCCCACCAAATCCATTTCAAACTTTTCAACTTCGAATCCGAAAAAAATCAAATGTTTCTCTTCCCAGAAATATCGACATTCTGAATGGTAAGATCGTGAAATAGACCAGAGTTCTAAATAAACACGAATGAGTTTTCTTACAAGGACCCGCCCAAGTTCCCCACCTTTTTGCTTCTGGAACACGTATATTACAGTTTCTTTTAATTCTTATCTAAACCCAAGCTTTTCTTTCCTTATATTAGTAAATTAGTAATATAGACTCAAGCAGTAAGTCCACCTTGTTTGCCATATAATATGTGACTTATTATAATGTGTGACATGTAGTGTTAGATATTTTGATTTATGTTAGGAACAGTGCCACAAAGTGTTGTTTGTTAACGGATTTTAAGGCTGATGCATGCATGATACAAGGGTAGACTGTATTGAGGTATAGTACCCGTATACTTTTTGAGGTATCCGATATGTATCGGGTTTTTTTTTTTATGTGATCGACCCTTGTGAATACGACATTACTGTATTTTGATGATTTTTAATAATCTCAATAATTATGCTATTTGAATTTTGCCACTTTGATATATGTCAATGTGTTATGCGGTTATGGTATATAGTTAGAGGTGGGATTAAATAAAATGAATAGAAGCAAACGTGTCCTTTTCCATTATTTATGCTATAGTAGAAACAAAGTAAAATGAATAAACCTTGATATAGGATAAAGAAAAAAGGATAAATGTGATTCCCATTTTTTTGGGAATAAATAAAATGAAAAATAACAATTTTCGGTAGAGACGAGTAAAAGTATAAAACCGTAGAGTAAATATGTATTATCGTATATGGACCCGCTGGGGATGTCCTTACTAACGAGCAGCGAGAAGTTTTTGGCCCATTTATTGTTGCAATTAGGCCCAGTAATGGGCCCAAACGGTTCAGAAAGATTGGAGTGCGAATGGACAGAAAGGCCCTTCCGAAGAGGGTAACACGATCATACTGTGATACGGACACTATTTAGTACATCTCCCGACGATACCACAGGAATCCTACGGTAAAGCGACGTCTTCCGTTGCCCTCCTTTGTCATATAAAACCCTAGATTTGCCCTCTCTCCAAGATTTGGGCTCGGGAGCGCGAGAGTGCCCAAGCCACGAAAAATCATCCGGAGTTAGGGTTTTCGTCTCGGGGGTTAGGGTTTTCGTCTCTAGGGTTAGGGTTTTCGTTCTCGGGGGTTAGGGTTGTCTTCTCGGAGAGTAGCGTTTTTGCGGGGTTGTTTTTTTCGTTTTGTTTTGCGAGGGTGTTCGTATCCAGGGTTGTACTCGAGCCGAATGTCGTCGGAGAGGAAGAGGAAGGTGAGTTTGTTTGACGTGGTGGACGAGACTACTGTGTCGGCAAAGCTGGCTAACGTTAACGGTTCGTTCACCGGGGGGAAGGCCAATCCGTGGAATGGTCGGCCGTTTTCCCAAAGGTATTTTGAGATTCTGGAAAAGCGGAAGACTCTTCCCGTGTGGCAGCAAAAAGAGGAGTTCATCCAAACTCTCAGGGATAATCAGACGTTGATATTGGTCGGGGAGACTGGAAGTGGTAAAACGACTCAGGTAAGTTTGGATGTTAAGATTTTCTTCTTGTTCTTTAGCCTGTTATTTGTACGAGTTTATGAAATATTCGGACCGTTTTTTTTTCCTGATTTTTGTTTTTTTGTTTTTTTGTGCTTACGAATTTCTAGTTGCTCGGCCTGTCGTAGTTATTAGTTTGCGCTGACTTAGAAATCTCGGAAAGGTCTTTGTATACAGAGTAGGGATTCCGTCTTTCTGATGGATCTTATAATGTCTGCTTCCCGAAGCAATTCATGCTCTAGGCGCAGCATTGCTGCTTTTTGTCGTGCATCTTTTCACTTCCATAACCGGCTAAACTGAGATCGGTGTCCCTGTGAAGTCTTGTCCGTCTCACGTTAGCCTAAAAGCTCAATTGGAATTTTTCTTTTGATGAATCTGATCGCGCCTATGGCTCTACTTCTACCAAGCCGTTTATATCGAGATGATCCCAAAGGACTCTGAAGTCGAAGGTTGTTCTAGTTGGAGTTAATGATTGTGAAGAGGCTTTCTAGTCTATGCTACTTTGAGTTTTTTACGTGTGGGTTGTCTTGTTTTATTTATTTTTATCTGCTGTGATTGACACGGGAGCTGTTTGCTGCCTAAATGGTTGTGTTTTGCCATTTTCATCCTTTTCCTGCTTAAATTAAATCCTGTGAGATCTTTATGCTTCATTGGAAACTGTGTTAAATTTGTTCTGGATTTTGCCAGATTCCTCAGTTTGCTCTGGAAGCATTCAGCCATGAGCCAAATAAGCGGAAGATGATTGCTTGCACCCAACCTCGCAGAGTGGCTGCCATGTCTGTTTCACGGCGTGTGGCTGAGGAAATGGATGTAGCTATTGGAGAAGAAGTTGGTTACAGCATTCGGTTTGAAGATTGCAGCAGTGCAAAAACTATTCTGAAGTACTGATCTCATTTTCCTTTTTATTTAATGATTTCTTGTTTGGTTTCTGTGAAACATGGTAATGTATATAGGCTAATGCATTTTACTGATTTTTATTTTTTCACTCAGGTATTTAACAGATGGTATGCTTCTAAGAGAGGCTATGACAGATCCACTTCTTGAAAGATATCGAGTTATTATTCTTGATGAGGCTCATGAGAGGACATTAGCAACGGATGTCCTATTTGGGCTTCTAAAGGAAGTATTGAAAAATAGGCCTGACCTGAAGCTGGTAGTCATGAGTGCAACACTTGAGGCAGAGAAATTTCGAGGTTATTTTAATGAAGCTCCTCTTATGAAAGTTCCGGGAAGGTTACATCCTGTGGAGATTTTTTATACACAGGAACCTGAGAGGGATTATCTCGAGGCAGCAATCCGCACAGTTGTTCAGATACACTTGTGTGAGCCTCCTGGTGACATACTTGTTTTCCTTACTGGTGAAGAGGAGATAGAAGATGCATGTAGGAAAATAAACAAGGAAGTTAATAATCACGGGGATCAAGTGGGACCTATTAAAGTAGTTCCACTTTATTCTACTTTGCCTCCTACTATGCAGCAGAAGATATTTGAGCCTGCTCCACCTGCTCTGAAAGAAGGGGGTCCACCAGGCAGGAAGATTGTTGTTTCTACCAATATTGCAGAAACATCTTTGACTATAGATGGAATTGTTTATGTGATTGATCCTGGTTTTGCCAAACAGAAAGTTTATAACCCAAGAGTTAGAGTGGAATCTTTGCTGGTTTCACCAATATCAAAGGCAAGTGCACATCAAAGATCAGGTCGAGCAGGTAGAACTCAGCCTGGTAAATGTTTCAGACTGTACACAGAGAAAAGCTTCAGTAATGATCTACAGCCTCAGACTTACCCTGAGATACTGCGGTCTAACTTAGCAAATACCGTCCTCACACTCAAGAAGCTTGGAATTGATGATCTTGTACACTTTGATTTCATGGATCCTCCTGCTCCAGAAACATTGATGCGGGCTCTGGAGGTCTTGAACTATTTGGGTGCATTGGATGATGAAGGAAACCTGACAAAACTGGGAGAAATCATGAGTGAATTTCCTTTGGATCCACAAATGTCTAAGATGCTTGTTGTTAGTCCAGAGTTCAACTGTTCCAACGAGATCCTCTCCATATCTGCTATGCTATCAGGTACGCTTTTATCTCTACCCTTACATGCAATCTAATCTACATTCCTAATCGTGCTACATAAGCATGAACTGGAAATCATATGATGTGCTTGTGCTGTCTCACATGTATTGGAACTCTATACTGTTGTGCCCCATCAGTTCTGAGATTTTTTTACATTTATTATCCTTCCTACTCATGGGCAAGGACATTTTGGAACTGTGGAGCATGAAAGAAAAGAGTCTCAATTCATGTGGTAAGAATTGATGGCTTTGCACAATAGGTTGTCATCAGCAACGGTCTTGTCGGCTCCAACGCCACTGGAGAAATTCCTAAGTAAGTGCTGATGCAGATAGTTGCAGTTACTCAGTATTCTATCATGAAGCAAATGGTGTTCGTCTCTCGCCTCTGTGCATCTGCTGACCTACCGTGGGCCTCCTCTGTGATAACAAATTTCTTTCTTTAGTACCCAATTGCTTTCTCCGGCCTAGGGAGGCTCAGAAAGCTGCAGATGAGGCAAAAGCTAGGTTTGGACACATCGATGGAGATCATCTCACCCTTCTGAACGTATATCACGCGTACAAGGCAAACAGTAAGTATACAAATACTTAAGGTGGTCTACTTGTAAACATTTGGTTTTATGGTCAAATAGGAATTAATGTTTTTTAATGTTTATGACTGTAGATGAAGATCCATCGTGGTGTTATGAGAATTTCGTCAATCATAGGGCACTAAAGTCAGCTGACAATGTGAGACAACAATTGGTGCGGATAATGGCCAGGTTCAACCTGAAGCTGTGCAGCACAGAATTTAGCAACCGAGATTACTATGTAAACATAAGAAAAGCTATGCTGGCTGGGTATTTTATGCAGGTGGCACACTTGGAGCGTACCGGCCACTATTTGACAGTCAAAGACAATCAAGTAAAGTTTCACTCTCTGAATGAATCATCTATTTGTTGATAGTTTATAGCTGTAAATATGATTGATCTCTAGTGGTTTATTATTATTATTATTTTGAATCTCTTGGCATGTGTATTTTTGGTTTTCTGAACTGTCCTTTCTGGTTTTCTTCTTTTCAGTTTTTTTGCTTGCGCTGCTTTGTGGTTTGTTGACATCATCTTCTTATAAGAATTTATTTTCTTTCTAATTATCAAAGATACCATTGTATATATCTCCTGTAGGCCTTCAACTTTTACTTACTTTTGGTGTTTTAAAGCATTATTTAAAAAAAAAGAATATTTTGATTTGTATGAATTTTTCTTCTACAAGACTTTTTGGAAGTGCTACCATCTTTCTACTTTTCTTGAAATCTACCTTACCTCGAATGGGTTTTAAAATGGTTAATATATGCTAGTTTAGTCTGGAAGCGGGATGTCTTGGCTTTCAATTGGGGACAGTGAAAGTTCACTGGCCTCCGCTGCGCAATAAATTTCTCTTGCTTTTAAAAAGGCCTCAAATTTGAAATACAGGGGTTTCCTTCAATATATCAGTGCCATTACTCCGTTTCTCACTTTGTTGATGTTTTATTCTTTACTGGTAGGTGGTTCACTTGCATCCGTCCAACTGCTTGGATCATAAGCCGGAGTGGGTGATATACAATGAGTATGTCTTGACCAGTAGGAATTTCATTCGCACAGTTACGGATGTCCGAGGGGACTGGTAAGTGGCTTATGCCTAGAAATTGCATGTTTTCTTTGATTATTGCTGGACGTCCTTGATTGTTGTAGGTATGCCCGTGTATGTTTATTAAACATAAAATTCATGTTGTAGATATGCCTGTGTATGTTCATTAAACATAAATTGGGTCTCATACCTGCCGATCTTCAAACCAAGTTGTTGTAGGTTGTTTTGACTGTGGCGCTTCTGCCAATTCGTAACTAGTGGAAAAACTGTGCCATAAAGTAACGATGCATTCTTTTATTTGGTGCAGGTTAATTGATGTAGCGCCTCATTACTATGATCTTGTGAATTTTCCAAATTGTGAAGCCAAGCGGGTTCTTGAACGCCTCTACAACAAGCGTGAGAAAGAAAAGGGGGAAAGTAGGAACAGGGCCAAGTGAAGACCCCGAGCATTGGAGAGGACATGATGCGGCTTCCGATGATTGCTCTGCTCGGTCACTCATTTTGGCCCCACATTGTTTTTATTACGAAGGCTGGAATGATGGAATTTGGAGAAGATTTTCTCAGAATCTCGGAATGGGAAAAAGACCGAGAAACTGGGGACTTTATCTTCTGTATCATTTATACTAAGAAGACAGTAATTGTAACTTGATTGCTGGTAGAGTTGCATAGCGTTGTATTAGGTATTAATGTGTGCTACTTTGATAGCCATCAGCCGTTAACTGCCATCATTTGCTTGCTGTAGCTCGTGCTATAAGAAACAATTACGAAGATGTTATCTGATCAAAATTGATATTTGCTTTCACACATGAAATAGATTTTATATAAAACATGGCAAATAATGTCTTTCAGAAAGAAGTGTGTCGCGAGCGGATGGGTTCCAGTAGAGGGGAATGAAACTGAGCTATTTCTGGTGTAGTAGTTACATAACCAGGAGGGTCTGATTAACGAAACGAAAAAAACAAGTCACAGCGAACCTTGCAAACGGTAAGGAAATGTCTTGTCTCCAACACTTGAAGAGATGAGTGTTTCTTCAGGTGTGCGGAAGAGAAAGCACTCATTTACTTCCATTCCATTAGCCCAATTTTGTTCATCAGTTTTTTTTCTTTATTTTGTCTGTGACAACTTGGGCACTTTATGTACTCGAGTAAATGAGCCAAAGTTTGTTAGTGAATCACAAGTGAGATCTAGAATTATTCTTTTGAACTTTTAAGGTCCGATGGTTTGTCCTTTGATTGCCAAGCTAAATTGACTTACTAAATCTATGTACTTGAAACTTATATATTAGATATTGAACTCTTTAGCAAGCCTCAAGGTTTACAAACTTAAAAACTTTACATGATTTTTCCATAACATCTCTGACATCCCCAGAATATCAGTAATTAGTTTGTTGAATGTCGATTTGTTTCTAACCAAAGGAAGAAATAGCAAAAAGGAAAACTGCCCACAAGACCGACAGCAAAATAACATATTTTTGACTTTCATGTTGTGGCTTTGTTAACCCACTTGGCCTGTACTTACAGAAGATGCCTTAAACCAGGCATCTCTGAAACACTTCTCACTGAATATCTAAACTCAAACATGTACACATCTCTAGCATTTAAATATCCTTTAAGATGGACTCGCTGAAATACCTGAAGAATTTGCAACACCGCTGGATTTGCATATGCTGTAACTGTTGTAACACCTTGCTTGCCGTGCTGGAAAACCAAGGGCATCATTATCAGGCAACCGCCAGACAAACTGCCACATACACTATTCCAACGTTTTTGTTTTAGCTATTTGTGCTTTCGCTGCTGTATTGGAGAAAATCCAAAGAAATAATTGGCAGGGTAATCAACAAAATCAGTGGAATTTTGACAATATTCAGGCCTGCATGTAAAAATGAAGTCACCAAGCCAGACACTCATGGTTAGAACTGTGCATCAAAGTTGGCCGCAATCCAACAAGCATCAATCTACTCATGTAAGTCAACAAACAGATGACAAGAATCTACTGCTAATATTTTTATACCCAACTCGATATGAAAGGAGGTTAAGCATACCGTCAGCCTTGGAATTTGAAGGAAAACAAAGGACAGGGAGTAGAGAGTGACTGAAATTGCGGCAGCCGTGATCAAGTTGTGAGCAAGACGTTTATTGTCTTTACTTGGTATAAATGCAGTTTTCAAGGTGTTCGTCAGCTCAAAGACTCTATAGGAGATCTGCCAAATAACAGAGATGAAAACATGTAAAAGATATCTTTCCTTATGAGGAATTATTCAGACATTTCCAATTTTATAAGGGACGGACCGCAATATATATGGAAGTTGTGAGCATGAAATTCAACATGGGGTAGTTGGGGATGAACGACAGCAACAACTTAGGTTGTCCATCAGGAACACCTGATCTGCACCATTTAGCAACACATATGCAAGTATCAAATATCATGAAGAGTTTCAGTTAAGCACCATGATCATTGTGATGACAAATTATTGGGCATCAAACGGGTGATGAAGCCATAATCTTTTAGGTCCAAAATGAAAAATTGATTAGAAATGAAAATCAATCCATAGTGAAAATCCTGTGAAGTAAAGCAAATTCTAAGGGATGTGATGACAAATTATTGGGCATCAAACGGGTGATGAAGCCATAGTGTTATCTTTTAGGTCCAAAATGAAAAATTGAGTAGAAATGAAAATCAATCCATAGTGAAAATCCTGTGAAGTGAAGCAAATTCTAAGGCACCCACTTATTTCTACCGGATTGATTGCAGTAATGTAATTGAGAACTATTGACTAATTTGATGCTGAACATAAAATGTTAAGGGACGAAAATTTTGGAGTTACCTAAGCCAGATGTGGATCTGCGAGATGTAGGTCTCCAAGGTTACCTTGCCAAGCCATCTGTAGAACATGACATAAAATATTTTACATCTTATTTAACTATTTAATCAAAATCCAGAAGATGATTCATGGAAACCCTGAGGCACCAACCATTGTCTGATGAACTACTAAGACTGGATTGAGTAACTTACGCAAATAGGGTCAAAGAGAAGCTTCGAAAGTATTGAGTGAAATTCCGCAAGCAAATGTAAACACTGTTTTTATAAAAATAAATAATCATCAGTCCATCCAACATAGATTAATGCCATCAAAGATATTTCAAAAAGTGAAAAAGCTTACGTGATAGGAATCCAAGAAGTGTAAGGATGGTATTTGTTGTAAGTAATCTTGTCCAGCTTGTATATATACTCATACCATAGGTAACCCACCTAAAATTACAAAGAGAGAGATGAAAAGACGACACTACAGTATCTCAAATTCATGAAAAAAATAAAATAGTGGTGAAGAGATGTTGCCTGCTTACTTACCACTACAGAACTTGCCACAATAGTTGTCTTTATGGCTATTCTAAACTTTGATTCACTTTCTTCAAGTTTTTCCATCCACCTCTCAACCTATATTACCAGTCAAGGCAAACTAGGAATTGAGAACTAAAGGAGAACAAAGTGATACTGATTCATCTGAATGACATGGCAAATGCCCTATTAAACAAGGGAGAATATCTGCACCAGTATGAGATAATTATATCTTACAGTAGGGTGATAGTAAGCATATATCATTCCAATTATCCATATATAGCGATCAAGTCCTGATCGAAAATGCCATTCATGGAGAAGGGGATAATCTGGCTTCGATGGATCTCTGTAACCTAAAACAAAGTGTGTCAAGCAGAGAGTGAGCCCACAAACAAAAAAAGACAAAAATAATAACTAAAAAGAAGAAAGGGTGTAAATTTTTACCGAGAAGAAACGTAAATGGACTCCACACAAACTCAAAAACTCCTGGAATTTCCCAAAACAGAAAGACCACAAGGAAGCATGCAGCAATTTTTGCAGCAATAACTGATCCTATCTCATTGTATTTGTTGAATATTCCCAGAGCACCATAGACCATTAATGTAAAAAGAGTATGCATTGGGCAGATGTAGTAGAGCATGTAGCTGTTGTTAAGAACAATACAGCAGAATGCAACAAAAAAATTAAGCCGCCACATCATCTGTTTAGAAGGAATAATGTTAGAGAGATACAGATTGATAGAGATAGATAGATAGAGATGGAGAGATAGAAAGAGAGGGAGGAAGGGAGGGAGAATCACCTGAGCAAACCGTGCAAGGCTGAAATCTTTCCTGATGTAATAATAGGAGAAGTTACCAAATCCAGTCATCCATACATATGCAGCAATGAAAACACGAATTGCATTGTAGATTTCTGAGGCAGCGAAGTAGTGGTACATCAAGAATAGTACCTGAAAATGTACAGGTAAAAGAAAGATGTCTTACAGGAAATTCTATCAACAAGAAACAAAGATTTTGTGGAAGACAGGCAAAAACAGACTCTCAGCAAGATGATGTTCATAGTGTTTAACTCCATCCCACAGAGACCTTGAATCATGTTATAAAAACAGGACTGGATCAGACTAGGTCACTTCTCAGGTTGGTGACTGGTGGGGTTTATAACAGTAATTGAATCCAGGACCTTGCTAAAACCCCTCTTAATTGAGCTAAAGGCTCAATCAAGCAACCAACCAATGTTCTCAAGGTTAATATATGGATCACAACATTCAAAATAAGATGATTAGCAAGCACTAAACTTAAATTGAATTGATTCAAGTACAATAACTAGATTCTTTTCATATAGAAAGTGGATATGGTTGCTGCTAGAAATTTTTTGTGGACTTACCTGCATCCAACCTTTCCATTCCTCTGTCTGGTGTCTATTGAGATAAAGAATTGATTTGCCTGAGAATGCGGACTTATCATGATGGATCTTGAAGGAAGTAATTGCTGACACTATTATGAGAAGGAAGTAAAGGAATAAGAAAAGATCCCGGTTGTAGCTCTGCACCCAAAAAATGGCAGTCAAGAGAAACATGGCAGCAATACCTAGATATTATATTTCCAACACTTATACCAATTGTCAAACAATATGTGACGCTGATGCAGTTCAAATGCCATTTGCACATTTTGTCCATTTTAAAACTAGTTGAAGAAAGTTTTTGAAGGCAATGTCTGAAGATATATGAAGAATGAGCACCTTTTTAGACTCTCCAAAGAGGTTTGTCCGATCACATATGTAGAAGTAGGCCATAAAAAGTCCAAATTCAGATCTGGGGGGCCAGCAATGCAGTCAGATGGCAGAATAATGCTCTTCAGTAATAGCAATTTGAATTCCAAGAAAGGATTAACTTACATGGCCCTTAATAACAAGCGATTTTCAATCAAGAATGACTCTTCCATCATAAGAAATCTAAGCAAATGAATATAATCAACAAAATTAGCTCATACAAACTCTTCTTAGATTCAAAATTATTTATCTAATGTTCACTGGTTCTACCACAAACCTGAAGATGTTTGACATTGAAGATGAAATATGAACCTTGGGAGAAGCAGGTTTGAGACCTCCCTCCAACAAAACAGCTCGATCTTCTTCTGCAACTACATCTTTGCCCAACTCAACCAAATTGATATCTGAATGCCTGCTCGTAAGAGTGGTAATCCATTGTGTCATTTGTTGCAGGCCAGTGGAATAGCCAGGGCACAGGTCAATTAAAACTTAATTAAATAAAGTGAAGCATTTGTACAGTTTGAAAACCAACTATTATGTACTTTTAATCAGTTTTTTATGCTATTATTAGTTCAAGAACGTTCTTTCCCTTTGAGATAGATGAAGTGCTCTATTTTAATATAAAAAAATTATTGTACTTTCAGATCCTGTATTAAGACTATTTCAAACATGAAATTGAGGGCATACTCCGAGGTCTGCTAATAGTGTTTCAACTTGCATGATAGAGAAGGAGCTACTTGATAGCACCACACCATCAGCAGTTCATTCCCATTATGACTCCTCTATGTTTCCTCAAAAGAGCCCCTTAATGACTGCTTTTGTTCGTTGATCTTAAAAAAGGAATAATATCATATATCTCCAAAACTTTCAGATCAGATATTTGTTGTTCTATGGACATCATAAAAACACTGATCCTGAGGACCAAGATATCCCATAACAAAAGTGGGAAAATTTAGATGCAACTGCAGATTCTCAACACAAGGGAGAGAGTATGAAGAGAACTGATAATGTACCGACTGTAATGTGTATATGATAAACCTATCTGACAGTAAGGACTACTTCTGAATTTTATCATCCAAAGGAAACAGGGAATGGAGATATCATCAGCAAAGAGACAGGTAAGATGGAGAATGAGGCCAATTCAATTACAAGGAGAATATAATTAAAGTGAACATTACCAAAAGTAAATGAGAAAGAGTTTCACACGTCATCACCGGTTAGAATTCATATTAAAGCCTGTAAGTGATTATGATGACTCTTCTTCTTAGGAATGACTTGATAACGGTTTAATCATTTCATAAATAAGACTGCTGAGTTTTAGAATTACAACTCACGCTTTGGAAGCGATTGATTTTTTCCTGAACTCCAACAGTTCTGAATATAGCCATGCTACAAGAACTGGGATGGTTCCAAGAAAAAAAGAAACCTGCACCAAGCATGCAGAGATTATGCTGCCACAGTGGAAAGGCTGATATATGTCACTAGCAGAAAAAAACATAATCACAATCAGCAGTTCAGTATGCAGTCCTTTCTTGAGTTATGATGCAACAAGTTTCTCTTTCATGACTCTTGGCAACAATTAATCAAGTTGTACAAGTTATGCAATATGCACACTTCACAAAAAGATGCATGCAAATATTATGTAGGTATATGCAGTGCTCAAAGAATATAAATTTTGCCCATTGAGATGATCATATAAAGAGCTATATTTCAATAAAAAAATAAAGCATCACATCTGAACCTAACATGTTAAGTTCGTTTCAAATTTGTGGTTGCTAATGACAGAGGGAAGACAATCACATAAGAATCCTCATTCACCAGACCACTACCTCCCAGGCCACGCGGATACCTAATGAAGTAGCATTGGGAGCGCCTACTGCATTTCATAAATGTGGATAACAGCAATAACCCAAGTAACAGAAATTTATTTTATTGTAAAGAGGTACCAATGATTTTTTCTTTAAAAAAAAAGGCATCAATTTTTTTTTTTTTTAAAAAAGGCACCAAATAATTATGAGAAATAAAATACAATACGAAAAGACTTGAGAGATCTTTGGAAATTCATAATCAGAGCAGATCATAAACAGTTTTGACATGCTAGATGGACAGTGTACAGAACATTAGTTCATGTCTAACACTTTCACAGCCAGAAGAAAATATCTAGTGAGAAGGGTTTTGTCTTTGTCAATGCATGGGCATCCCTTGGTCATTTTAGTGGCCAAAAGGATCCAGTGGTGTATAAGAGGAAATAATAAAGGATAAGGCCCGAAGAAATCATTTCCAGAAGTTGGTTGAAGATGACACCATGTATTTACTTTATTTCACATTAATAATTCAATTGTTTCTGCAAAAACACTAAATGCTCTTGCAAAAGGAACTTCAAAATTGGATTCAGTGACTATGCATAATGCCGAGGAAGCACTGACTACAGATCTGTTTTACAGAACTCCCAGGCATGAATATAATTCAATAGCCAGACCATTAGGATTAAAACTAGTATGGCATAACAGCAAATGCAACAGCCCTAGGAAATTCATTTTTTTATGATATAATTAATTTTCTCATAAAATATCGCTAAACATCAAAGATGGCATATATGAAAGTAAGCTCAATTTTCACACAGCTGAACAGTAATCAGTTTGCGCCATTGATTTTTAGTTGCTCTTAAATCCATCAAAATCGTCATCATCAGCAGCAGCACCCCCAGCACGAGCACTTTGATCTTATTTATTTTCCCGTTTTGGTTCTTAATTATGTTCACTTCCTCTCATGTCTCCTTTCAGGTAAGCTACGAACTTCCATCAATCATTTTCTCATCTTGCAGTAGACAACTTACTCATAAATGACAAGAAAAAAAGAAAAAGAAAAAGAACTAGTTCAAACAAGCCAGCGAAATCAAGATCTCTCAAATTGCACTCCGTTCTTTCACACTTGCGAACAAAAATTTCAACTATATGTGGCAGAAGTATCTAACGCGAGCAGGAATTTAGCATCGAGGCATTGTCGAATCGACAATTCCAACACACGCGAAAAACTAGCCGCGAATTCCACAGCCTTAGTTACAAAGTACTTCAGATCTGTGCACGACACGAAGATAAAAGAAAACAACAGAGATGCGGTATTCTTCAAGTCGGCATACCTGACCAGGAGTCAGAGGTCCCGCGATCACCATCTCCGACCAAAGCAATAATTCGAGAGAGCAGCTACCAAATCAGATCTCTACAAACATGCGCACATTCCAAACGTACGCCGATTTCCGAAGCAGATCTAGAAGAAGCTCCACTGCAAATGCTCCCCGAAGCAGAGCTGAAACAATCACAACCCTAAGATCGTGGGACGGGACGGAGAACTGTCGGACGACAAAAAGAGGATAGACTGATAAATGCGTCAAACAGGAGTGACAAAAGGAAACAGTTGTAGCAACAAAGGCGGGAGTCGGGAGTCGGGAGATCTCTCTTTCTCTCTCTCTGCCGCTCCTCTTTTTACGTGTATTATCATTTACAGTCGCAAAAATGAAAAACACTCTGCTCGTCTAATTTGTTGGGAGTCGGGCAGAAGCCCCCCCGCGCTTTAAAGCTTGCATTCCCACCTCCGTCACGATAGAAATAGCGGGAGAACATAAATAATACATAAATTAATCGAAGTTCATTCAACAATTCAAATCATTATCCTTTCCCACAGTAAATATGTACTTAGTAACTTGTACTTCATAGCTCTGTACATACAAAAAATAAAAAAATTAAAAACTATTTATCAAATTCAACCAAGAGTTCTTATCCGTCTAGGAACCCTAAGTTAGTTATATATTTCTATTTTTTTAAATAAATTTTATTTGGTGTCGGGTAAGACGTCCCTCTCCCTCCCGGGGTCTTGAATGCGGGAAGGTGGTCTCTTCGTATCGATTTCCTGGTGGACCAAACTAAGAATGGGGTTTGAAAATTGCCGGTGGAGAAAGCGTGACGCGAGGGACGACGAGAGCAACGTGGAGGACGAAGAGGAGAGATGCTGCCTGTCGAATGTCGGTCCCTCGGCCCGCCTTGTTTTATGTGACGGAGGAAAAAAGCGGGAGAAAATTTTTGAGAAAAATGGAAGGGGAAAAGGGGCACGGCCACCGACAACAGAGATCCTCCGTCTGCGACGATCTTGAAGTGCGGATCTGTCTTTCTAGTCTGAAACTCTTCTCTCTCTCTCTCTCTCTCCTGGAGATGTTGATTGTCGTCTTCTTCTACTTCGGCGGATCGAGACGTCTGCGACGATCTGCAACACGCGGAAAGGCGAGTACGGGCGGAAGGGAGCCACGCGGAGAAGAGTTTTCGAGTTTTGACGTCTTTTAGACCTGGATCTTGTTGCGAGGGGAAGCGGAAGCAGGAGCAAATCACTAAATCGAGAGGATCATTGATAAAGGACTCTGCATTGTGGAACGAATTTCGTTCCGATTTTCCGAACTATACTCCATCGTGAGTTGGAACTTTGAAATCGCCTGATTTATCATTTTGTTCAACTTTTCTCGGCAGCGATTTGACGCCGACAATCAGAAATGCTCGCCAAAAAGGAGGTTAGAAGTAATCTGGAAGGGACTTCATGGATGAAGGAGAAGTGCGAGGTCCGCCGCAGAGTGAGATAATTGGATGCCGTTTTTGTTCGTGAAAATGAGATTTATGCGCGTGAAAAACGAAAGATCGGCCACCATTGAAGAATCTTCACTTCTGGTTAGTTGTTACCGCTTTATTAATTTCTGTCGCCTGCAAGAACGCTGTAGAAGGCAAGAACTTCACAATAAACGATTGCGCTGTACCCTCTACCTTCTAAATTTCGATCGCCATTCTGCCATTCATAGCCTCGCCATTTGAGATTCCGGACGCGTATTTCCGTTATTCAGTGTTGTCCGAGTGGTTTGGTGCTTGGCGTGGGCCAGGACCGCCGCATCCCGCCCACCGTTTTGTACCTTTGTAACTTTTGTTGCCTAGCTGCTGCTCGCTTTACCTTAGAAGAAGAGATATATACACGAACGACGGGAGTATGGTCGGACCCCATGTGCGTCGCACACACTTCGGAGGTTCGGATTTCGGTCCTGTCTACGTTAAGCTAGACCCGGTTCTTCACCGATGTCTCAATGGTTCCACGGAAATAATCCGGTCCGAGTTACATTCATCTTGACTAATAAAGAAATGAAGCTTTTTAAGTAGAATGTTGAATTGCAAAATATACACAGGTCCGGTCCGTCCGGATACCGGATTAGTAAATCAAGTCCATTGCCCAAACTCTTCTTAGTTTTGATTGGTACACAGACCCGAATTAAACTTGGTACTTTGAATTGGAATATGTGTTTGTTTCACCGAAAATCTGCCGGTCCACGAAGAGGCGCGACCGAGAGAAGTTTTCAATTACTTTAGAATAATTTGTGTTACAGGGTGTGTTTTGTATCAAGGAATGCGAGTTCACTCTCCTAGGCTTCCTCTGATTCGATCTCCGTGTGAATTGTCGAAGTTTAAAACTACGGCGAGAACGTCGAAGTTTGAGTTCGGGAACGCAGTGTGCACGATCCGGTGTGGCTTTGGTCGGTCGGACGGAAGTATTTGTGTTCCGTGTGTGTTTCGACTTGTGACGTTGCCGTGAACGTATAGAGTCGCTCCGGTTGAACTGTTGGACGACGACCGCGAAGTTGCTGAACTTCTCCGGGTTTGAGAGAGCTTCGTGCGTGGAGTTTCTTTCGGTGAAGGGATTTTCAGACCTCCGTTCGAGAGAGAAAGAACTTCGTGTGTGAAGTATTTTTCAAAGAAGAGCTCTCGAATTTGATTTTTTTTCCAACCCCCGAAGCGAGGGAACTTACGGCATTTTGTAGCCCGGTCGTGTAGTCGTTGAGAATTTTTGCACGGGAAAGGGGATCACGATCCCTTTTTTTGTTCTTGTAGAAGTTGAGATGGGAGGAGGACCGGGAGCTCCCTGTTGAGATCCCTTGAATGAGGATCGTGACCCCGATTCTAGGTTTTTATCTTCACGTTTGAGGCGATGACCGTATCTTCGACTCATGCCGATGTGGCGATGACTCACCGAGTTCTTGCCGACTAGACGATGACTCACCGAAGTCGTTGCATGGTTGTAGGATGACTCGGCCGCGGTCGATGATGCAAATGAGCGGATGAGTCCCGACGATGGGGCGTGGTCGGGTAAATATGAGAATCGTCGAGGCCCCCCGCCCACGAACCTTGTTTCTTTCGGATCGTTGGACTCTTGGATCTGTTGAATTTGGGCCATGCACATTTTGGTGCATCTGATTGCCCTTTTCGAGACTTGTCCGTTCGGGAGGAACGAACAAGTTTCGAATGTGAAGATGAATGAAGGCAACACACACACATTTTTTTTTTTTTTTTTTTTTTTCTTACTCTTTTAGGATCGTTTATCTTTTTTGTGTATGCGTATGCTTTTTACGTCCTCTAGATTTTTTAGGACAAGTGTATATTTTTTTTGTACACCTTAACGCTTTTTTTTTTTTTTTCATTATTTTTTTTCTTTCTTTTTTTTTTGGCTCTCTTCTTTGTTTTATAGTTTGTTTTTTTTTTCAATTTTTTTTTTTTTACATCTGGCATTACATGTGGAGTATGTGCGGTATAGAGAGATGATGGATACGGAAAGAGATGTCGCCTGGGTTTGAGCAACAACGGGCGAATTGGGGTTGAGCTGGCGGCTTCGGTGATGCTTTGAGTGTTGTCGTTTGAAGCCTCGTGAGAAGACCGACGCGATGGATTTTGGCGAAATTCTGCAAACTTCGACGACTTTGGATGTTCTACCGGGTGAAGAGGTGCATCTTCAGAGGCTTTGCAAGCCACGGGAGAAGAGAGAGACCTAGCAGTTGAACTCCACATTCCATGGCCGACTCACCGACCGAACCGGCCTGGGCAGAACTACTCTAGCGTGGAGGGGAGGAAGAAGGGAGGCAAGGTCATGGGCCCGCCACAGTGGGCGCCGACTCAGCCAAATGAGCCCGACTTGGCAGAATTGCTCCAAGCAGAGGAAGAAGGGAGAGGCCAGGGTCCCCGGCCTCTGGTGGCCCGACCTCAGCAATGAAGCCCCGGCCGGCAGAATTGCTCCAACGCCAGGGAGGAAGAAGGGAGGCAAAGACCGGGCCCCCGCCCTATGTGGGCCTGACTCAGCAATGAAGCTCCCGGGCAAGCAGAATTGCTCCAGCGCAGGAGGAAGAAGGGAGGCGGTGTCGTGGGCCCCGCCCTAATTCCCTTCTTTGCTAACTTCTATCAATTAATTCCCATAACATAGGAATTAATTAACTTCCCTTGACTTCCCCTATGAGCTTGCTCTTAAAAATTCCTCTTTTTTTCTTCCTAACTGTCTGCGATCTAGCCTTCTCTGTCAGTCCATGATTTGAGACACTGTGTTCTGGGAGACAGTCTGTGAACTGACTGTTCTTGTCTGCGACTTTGGGAGGCTTCGGATTGGGAGACTGCGAGTTGGGAGACATTCTGCGAACTACAAAATTTGGAACTACGACTTGCTACTGCGATTTGGCTCTGCAATCTTCCCGGCTTGTGTCAGAACTTCTCCGCGAACCAGCATTTAAAGGTACTGTAAGATTTTTCTTCTCCCGGCAGCCTCGGATTGAATTCGAGTCAGCCCGGGTCCCCACTCTCTTTTTTTTCTTCTCTCTTCCTTTTTCTTCCTCTTTTTCTCTCTTCTCATTTTCAACTCCTCCCTCAGTCTCTCATTCTCTCTCTTTTTTTTTCACGAGTTGTTCTCTCTTTTTTTTTTTTGAATTTTTCTTTTCTCTCTGTCTTGCGCTCTAAGTGATTGTCAATTTGTCCGGTGGTAACTGACGTTTTTTGTGCAAAACGTTAGAGTTTGTATGGCGCTTGGCTCTGTCGCCAGATCTTTGAAGTTCATTGGTCGCGACCGGCTCGTCGCCAAGTGCTGCAATTCATCTGGTCGCGATCGGCTCACGCCAGGTGCTGAAATTTCGTGGGCTGATCCAGATTGGTCGCCGGAGACACCGTCAGTCTGCTTAGCACACCTGTTTTGGATGTCGAGTGCAATTAGCAGTCTGGTCGCAGTAGGCCAGAGTTGATTGCTAATGCAAGGTTGCAACCGGCAAGGGTTGTCGGGTGCGAGTTGTTGTTGAGGTCGCAGCCGTCAAGGGTCGCCGGGTGCGAGTTGTGTTGAGGTCGCAGCTGACAAGGGTTGCCGGGTGCGAGTTGTGTTGAGGTCGCAGCCGGCAAGGGTCGCCGGGTGCGAATTGTGTTGAGGTCGCAGCCGGCAAGGGTCGCCGGGTGCGAGTTGTGTTGACCCTTTTTTTTTTTCTTACGACTGCTTCTTTTTGTCGTAGCTCTTTTGTTTTTAGCGACTGCTTCTTTTTGTCGCAGACTTTTTTTTGTTTAGCGACTGCTTCTTTTTGTCGCTGCTTTTTTTTTGTCCAGAAACGAGTTACGTACCTGGTATGTTGGCTGCGTCCAGCTCGGTCGCCGGGTGTTGCAGTTTTCGTTTTAAACTTGGCCCGGCTTTCGGTCGCCGGAGGTTGGTCTTCTTGTTTTGGCCCACCGAGTGTCGAGGCTTTGGTTCGGTGAGCTTTCGGTTCGATCGCCAGAAGTCGACTTGTTTTGGCCACCGAGAGCCGAGAGGCTTTGGTTGGCTGAGCTCGGTTAGATTCGCTAGGAGGCTGAATTCCTGCGTTAGTGCACCCGGCTTTCGGTCGGCGGGTGCGCGAGTCTTTGGGTGGTCAGCTCTGGTTTGATCGTCAACCACTTCTTTTCTTTTTATGACCGCTTCTTTTTGTATTTGCATTTTTATTGTTCTTTTCGCGACAACTTCTTTTTTGTCGCAGCCTTTTTGTTCGGCGACGACTTCTTTTTTTGTCGCGACCCTTTTGTTCGGCGACGACTTCTTTTTGTCGCGACCTTTTGTTCGTGACGGCTTCTTTTTTGTCGTAGCCTTTTTTGTTCGGTGTGGCTTCTTTTTTGTCTTTTTTTTTTTTTTTTTTTTTTTGAGAAGATAGAATCGTACCTTGTTACGTTGGCGCGTCCGTCCGCTCGGTCGCCCGGTCGCAGGAGTTTGTAGTCTGACACCGACTTCGATCATCGGGTGGTGTCTTTGTATTTTTTTTCCAGCGTCCGTTTTGTTCTTTGGCGCTGATTTTGAAAGCGTGCTTTCGGCTCGTTCGTCGGGCACTTGTTTCGATCGCGGCCAGCTATGTTGTTGGTCGCTGGCTTTGAATTATTGCCCGGCTTCGGTCGCCCGAGCACTTGATTTGGTCGCGACCGACTTTTTTGTTAGTCGTGAAGCTTTGAGTTGTGTTCGACTTCGATTTTGATTACCGCCAGCGGTTTGGCTGGTCACTGACTTTCGAAGGGTGCTCGGCTTCGGTCACCGGGCTTTTGTTTTGGTCGCTGCCTCTGATTTGGCTGGTCGCTGGAAGCTTCAAGGGTGCTCGGCTTTCGGTCGGCGGGCACCTGTTTTGGTCGCGCCAACGGTTTGGCTGGTCGTGGAGCTTGGAAGGGTGCTCGGCTTCGGTCGCCGGGCACCTATTTTGGTCGCGCCAGCGGTTTGGCTGGTCGCGGAGCTTCGAAAGGGTGCTCGCCTCGGTCGCCAGCACTTTGTTTTGGTCGCTGGCCAGCATTTGGCTGGTCGCTGAACTTCGAAAGGGTGCTCGGCTCGGTCACCGGGCACTTTTTTGGTCGCGGCCAGCAGTTTTATTGGTCGCAGAGCTTCGAAGAGTGCTCGGCTCCTTCGGTCGTCGGGCACCTGTTTTGGTCGCGGCCAGCAGTTTGTCTGGTCGCGGAGCTTGAAGGGTGCTTTCGGTTTGGTCGCCGGGCACTGTTTTGGTCGCTGCCAGCGGTTTGGCTGGTCGCGGATTCGAAGGGTGCTCGGCTCGGTCGTCGGGCACCTGTTTTGGTCGCTGCCAGCAGTTTGGCTGGTCGCAGAGCTTCGAAGAGTGCTCGGCTTCGGCCGGCCGGGCACTGTTTTGGTTGCGGCCAGCGGTTTATTGGTCGCGAGCTTCGAAGGGTGCTTTCGGCTTGGTCGCCGGGCACTTTGGTTGGTCGCGCGCCAGCAATTTGGCTGGTCGCAGAAGCTGAAGAGTCTTTCGGCTCTCGGCCGCCGGGCCTTTGTTTTGGTCGCGGCCAGCAGTTTGGCTGGTCGCAGAGCTTCGAAGGGTGCTCGGCTTGGTCGGCGGGCACCTGTTTTGGTCGCGGCCAGCAGTTTGACTGGTCGCGAAGGAGGAGGTCATGCCCCCAGTTGTGCATCCTTCTCTCAGAACACAATGTGTGATGGGCAGGAGACAACGAGTGCCTCTTCTGACTTTACTGGCTGCGGGGAGGATTGTGCATCTTCTTCCTCCTTTCGATAGGGTGGAGTTAACCCGACCTTCGGCAAGTCATGCTTTCTCATGAGCAGCCTTTCGACTTCTACTTGGAGTTCCTCTAGTTTGTCGAGGACTCGAATTAAGGTTTGTCTTGACCGAATGGCCAAGTCGAGGTCGTCTTCTATCTCGTTGAGTGACGAGATTTGCTTCAATGACATCTCGAGGTCGTCGCATTCGACGACCGGTCGTTTGCCTTTGTCTTTGGCTTTTGCTGGTTCGGGAGGAGTTATCGAACAGGTTGCCACCATTGCTGGAGGCACGAAAAACTCCTTTGGGAAGAACTCCGCCAAAGTGACGGGTTTCCTCTTCTTCTTGTTTGCCCCCGGGCGTTGGTCCCGGGAGTTTTCTTTGGCGCCAGCGACTTTTTTTGTTTGGTCGCGCCGCCTTTGTTTCGGTATTTTTGTCGGTGCTCGCTTTCGATTTCTCGAATAGGCTTCCTCTCCCGGTGACCAGGATCCACCCCTCCGCATCGGCCGCGGCTTCTTCGCGGGGGTGTCGATTTTGGTGCGACCTTAGCCGGTGGTCGATCTGTTGTTGTGTGGTTGGTTGGAGGGACCGGATTTTGGACGGTACTCCTTCTTTTGCGACATGTTGTTTGTTTGTCCGAGCTCGCTGGTTTGACTTCGGCTTGAATGGAGATGATATATGAGGAGGCCGTGTTTTGGCTCCTTCAATTTCAATGCGCCTTGAGCGCGAGCTCCATGATCCGATCCTTCAAATCAAAGCACTTCTCGGTCCGATGCCCGACCAAGCGATGGTACTTGCGAAGTTTGGATCTTTGCTCCTAGACAAGTCGCCGGGTCTTTTGACTTCGGCAATTTGAGTAGATAGTTGTCGAGGAGTTGGTCGAGCATGATAGGAACGCGTTTGCGTCGGCAAAGGGATATGTCTTTGCTTGTCGTTCCTCCGAGAGATAACTTTCGGTGGGTTCGGTCGGTTTGTCGTGGGAGGTAGGTTGTTTTGACCTTACTTCCGACCTTAATAGGCTCGAAAGTTTTTGTCGTGAAGGAGGATTTTGTTTTTTCCCTTCGTTTCTTTTGGCGCGGTCACGACTGCCTCTCCTTTTCGCGAGGATCGGCAAACGACGTAACTTCTTCCCCTCGCTCCTCCATGAGATTCTCCATGTTGTGAG
Source organism: Aristolochia fimbriata (assembly GCA_019845555.1). NCBI lineage: Eukaryota > Viridiplantae > Streptophyta > Magnoliopsida > Piperales > Aristolochiaceae > Aristolochia > Aristolochia fimbriata. Next base: position 14,775,496 of record CM034078.1, on the reverse strand, counting down.
CCTCAGTCACGAGCTCTTGAAAGTCAGTTGGCCTCCGACTTCGAATGTAGCGCAGGAGCTCCCATTGCATCCCTCGCGAGCACATTTTGATTTCGGCTTCGAGAGACAAGTTTGAGTTTTCTTTGCAGTTGAGGCTCAGGTTCCTCCACCGGTTGATGTAGTCGACGACCTTTTCGTCCTTCTTCTGCTTTAGATTGGCTATCTCGACCAGAGTGACGATGTGTCGAGTGCTGTAAAATCGACTGAGGAACTCTCGCTCCAATTGTTCTCAGCTATCGATTGATTCTTGCAGCAATTCGATATACCAATTGAAGGCGTTGCCTTTCAAGGATCGGCCGAATTGCTTGACCAACAGGTCACCGTCTGTGCCGGCGTTGTTGCAGGTCTCGATGAAATGAGCGATGTGCTGCTTTGGGTGGCCATCGCCATTGAATTGCTGGAACTTCGGTGGATGATAGCCGAACGGCATGGGGATGTTCTGTATCCTCTGCGTGTACGGCTTTCGAATGGCCACCGACTTACTTTCGACGGAGCCGTTTCGCATGGCACGGTTGATGAGTTCAGTCACCACATCTAAGGTGAGGGCAGCCGGCTCTGCTTCAGTTCGACCTCTATGGATGACCGTCGGTACGATGGGCTGCATCTCGTCGTCAGAAGCAGGATCCTCTCGCGATGGTTTGGCGGAGCCGCTAGTAGTCGCCCGATTTCGGTCGACCTCTTGCAAAATGCCGGTGCTGTTCGCGGCCGCGCCCATTTCGAGCCGCTCCATCATCCTTGTGATCTGGAGATCACGAAGCTGCGAGTTGCGCGTCTTTGATGCGCAGTTGGCGTCGACGGAGCTGTTCCCGACGCAGATCGAAGTGGAGAATATTTTGCCCGCGGACCGCATTGGGGAGACGGTCGCCGGTGTTCTCGGGTGTGGAGAAGTTGTTGTGGGCGACCGGTTTTGCGGAGGCAGCCCCGGCGAGTTGGGCGGCAAGGCGGAATGGGTGATAGCGCAGCCGGGAGGTCGCCGGTGTCCGCCGACGCAGGCTTAACGATCGGGTGGTGAGCCGGCTGTTGAAGTGAGCTGGCTAAGAGATCGCGGAGAGATGGTCACGATTGGAGATTTGTCTTCGGCCGCCTTCAGACGGAGGAGGCCGAGAAGCTTAATTCATTCGCCGCGGAGGAGGAATTTGTGCCCCCGTTGTTCATTGCACCGGCCGCACCAAAGCGCAGACGCACGGAGCTTTTTGGCGATGGTGGTGATTGTTGGACTGACCACCGGACTGCGGCGCCGGTGGTGTGGTGTCGACGGGCAGGTAGGTCGGCCTATTTTTGCCGGGATCATTCTGACCGGTGCAACGACCGCTTTGGTAGAGGCCGCAGTAGCCCTGTGGTTGGTAGACCGCACTCGGACGACGCACATCTAGAATTAAAGGAGCCTCTCCGGTGGACAAACTCGGGCAAGGCCCTTGTAATTGGGCGAATGGCCGGTGGTGGAGAGGTAGGAGCGCCGGAGGTCGGCAGATGGTCCGCGATCTCCCCGGGGTTGAGCTTGGCGGGGTGGGCGGGGGCTGGCCGAAGCAGAGCTCGAGGAGGCGCTTTGTTTGCCCCCGTTGTTGTTGTTGTTGTTGTTGTTGCCGTTGTTGGCATTGCTGGCCATAGCTGAGGTTGGGGATTTTTTTTTTGGTTGGACCGGAGAAGGAGATGAGAGGTAGGAAATGTCCCACCGGTATGCCAAATTGTTTCACCGAAAATCCTGTCCGTCCTTGAAGAGGCGCGTAACCGAGAGAAGTTTTCAATTACTTTAGAATAATTTGTGTTCTGGGGTGTGTTTTGTATCAAGGAATGCGAAGTTCACTCTCCTAGGCTTCCTCGATTCGATCTCCGTGTGAATTGTCGGTTTTAAACTTCGGGCGAGAACGTCGAAGTTTGAGTTCGGGAACGAGTGTGCACGATCTGGTGTGGCTTTGGTCGGTCGGACGGAAGTATTTGTGTTCCGTGTGTTTTTCGACTTGTGGACGTTGTCGGTGAACGTATAGAGCTGCTCCGGTTGAACTGTTGGACGACGACCGCGAAGTTGCTGAACTTCTCCGGTTTGAGAGAGCTTCGTGGCGTGGAGTTTCTTCGGTGAAGGGATTTTCAGACCTCCGCTCGAGAGAGAAAGAAAGAACGTGTGTGAAGTATTTTTCGGCAAAGAGCTCGAATTTGATTTTTTTTTCCAACCCCCGAACAGGGAACTTCCGGCATTTTGTAGCCGGCCTGGTAGTCGTTGAGAATTTTTTGCTCGGGAAAGGGGATCCGCGATCCCCTTTTGTTGCTGTAGTTGAGATGGGAGGAGGACCAGGAGCTCCTCTGTTGAGATCCCTTGAATGAGGATCGTGACCCTGATTCTAGGTTTTTATCTTCACGTTTGAGGCAGATGACTGTATGCTGACTCATGCTGATGTGGCGATGACTCACTGAGTTGCTGCTGACTAGACGATGACTCACTGAGTCGTTGCATGGCTGTAGGATGACTCGTTGTGTCGATGATGCAGCGAGACGGATGAGTCCGACGATGGGCTGTGTCGGGTAAATATGAGAATCGTCGAGGCCTGTCCACGAACCTTGTTTGCTGGATCGTTGGACTCTTGGACCTGTTGAATTTGGGCCATGCATATTTTGGTGCATACAGTGTTAACCTTGGAAGCACTTTGATTATAGGAGTGAATATGGGTTGGATTATATGAGATATTCAGCTCAAACTAACCCAACCTGATTTTGGTAGAGACTTCTGTATGTATTTTTATTATTATCTGATTTCATTTTGGCATGAATAGGGTTGGTTACAAGGTATAGACTCTGGACAGTTTTTAGTTATAATAAATCTTAATTAATTTAATAGGTTTAGGATTTCCAAACTCCATTTTGGTGGTGGTTAGTGAAGATTTTTCAAAACCCGATTCGCCAGACCCCGGTTCGGTTCTTCGCTAAACCGTATCTGAAACGGAAGAAGAAATAGAAAAGGTTGAGGGTATACGAGTAATTTCAAGTGCACAAACGAGCAAATAGAAATGCGCGGGCGACGGAAGCACCGGAGCAGCGCAGTGTTCTTTAGTCTTTCCTTCTTTCCGCCTTCCATTATCGTTCGTTCAATCATTGCCTCTTCTTTTCCCCTTCGCTCCGAAGCGCGGAACTCTGCACGCGGACGGCGGTTCCTCCTTTCTTCTGCAAGGCGTTTCTGCGAATACGTTGAGTTCGAAGGAAGAGATTGCTTCTGAAGAAAAGAGGAGGGAACGATGTCTCTTCGGCCTAATTCTCGCGCGGAGGTCCGGAAAAAGGCGTACAAAACCGGAGTAGATGCGGACGAAGCTCGTCGAAGGCGAGAAGATAATCTGGTGGAGATTAGGAAAAGCAAAAGAGAAGACAATCTTCTCAAGAAGCGACGCGAAGTGCTTCTGCAGTCTCAGCAGCCAGGGGAAGCATCGCAAGTACCTGCAAACATCGAAAAGAAGGTGAATGTATCTGTTATTTATCGCTTCGTCTTTTCCTCTTTTACGCTTTAGCAATGTCCTAGAACTAGTTATCTTCTTTACGTTCTTGTTTCTGGTTTAATTTTATTGGGTTTTGCTCGACATTCCTCGTATATCTTCTGTGGGTCTATGACTTTCTTTTCAAAAAGTTTTGGGGCTTTAAGCTCTCTTGAATTGCATTTTTCTAAACGTTAGTGATCTCTTTGATTTGATTATGATTCGATTTCATTCTACAATCGGGCGTCCGTTATGTCATTTTTACTTTGTTCCTCTTGTTTGGCTTTATTGTTTGTATAGTTTGACTGATTTTGCTTTTCCACTTTCACATTCTGGTCGGCTAATGAGTTTGGAAATTATGGTTTTATGACTATTTTCAAAATGGTGATCAAGAAGGCATGTATTGTGGCTGTTTGTCCCCGAATTTATTGGATAGAGGTATTAGGAGAACCCTAGGTAGCATACTAAGTATAACGGTTAGGCCAATCAGTGCACTTTCCTGGGTGAGTTCTATGATCTATCCTACTAGATGAATATTGACCATCCATGATCGTCATTTGAAAAAATCATTTCTTTTTTAGGAATTTTCTAGCCCTCGCCAGGGTATGAGTGTTTTTCTTGAATATTTTTGGCCTTGACTCTTGACTTCTTTTATTTTCTTAAAACTCTTTCTCTCAATTTTTTTTAATTTTTTATTATTTTTTCTGGGGACACTTCATATTTATAAAGGACTATCAGCTTCTTTATTGATACATATTCTTTTTAAACCTCAGGTGACTGCTAAAAGTAATGAATTCTTTTTTCTCTGGGAAGATAGAGAATTCTATAGGTTTCTAAGTTATGTTTGACAGTCTGCTGACTGGAATCTTTGCCTGATTTGTATGTCATTGCGGTAAACAGGATAATGGCAAGCACCCTTGCCTGAAGCAGGAAAAAAAAAGTTTTTTTCTTTTAAAGTATTCTTAATCAGTAATTTGATGTGATTAATCAGTAATTTGATGTGAAATTCTTAATCAGTAATTTGATGTGAAATTCTTAATCAGTAATTTGATGTGAAATTCTTAATCAGTAATTTGATGTGAAATTCTTAATCAGTAATTTGATGTGAAATTTAACTGTTTACAGCTAGAAAGCTTATCTAACATGGTTGAAGGAGTAAGATCGGACAACCCAGCTTTGCAGCTGGAGGCAACTACACAGTTTAGGAAGCTACTTTCTATTGGTAGTAGAGCTGTTCTTTACATGCTTGAAGTTATCCTTCTTTTTGTTACCATTAAATTGGTTATTGAAATTTGGGCTTCTCCTCCTAACTTGGATTATAATCTTTCATGCAACTGGGCAGAGCGGAGCCCTCCAATAGAGGAGGTCATTACTACTGGGGTTGTTCCACAATTTGTGGAATTTCTTTCAAGGACTGATCTGCCACAACTACAGGTGATCTTTCTTATTCTCTGTTAAATTAATGACATAATCCAAGCAGATTTGTTTGTTCGTATCTAGTTTCTTGTCTAAAAATTGCCATTTTGCACAGTTCGAGGCGGCATGGGCTCTGACCAATATTGCTTCAGGTACATCAGAACATACCCGAGTTGTCATTGAACATGGAGCTGTCCCCCTATTTGTCCAGCTTCTTAGTTCATCAAGTGATGATGTCAGGGAGCAGGTATTGTTTTTTTTTCCTACCTTCTGTTTTGTTTTAATCTTTAAGGCTCAACTAATTCAGTACAGCTACTAAAAATTCTAATAAAGACATTTCTATAGGCAGTTTGGGCCCTTGGAAATGTTGCTGGTGATTCAACATCTGGTAGAGATCTCGTTCTTAGTCATGGTGCCCTCTTGCCTTTACTGGCTCAGTTGAATCAACACTCAAAATTGTCCATGCTGAGGAATGCTACATGGACATTATCTAATTTTTGTCGTGGCAAGCCTCCTGCACCATTTGAAGAGGTATGAAGATAGAAACACTATTTTCTCCTGTTCACTGTAATTGGCATGTTTTAGTAAATTTAACTGCAGGTCTTTTTTGGTTGCATCAGATAAAGCCTGCTTTACAAGTTCTTCGACATCTTATTCACTCTACTGATGAAGAAGTTCTAACTGATGCTTGTTGGGCACTTTCCTATCTGTCTGATGGCACAAATGACAAAATCCAAGCAGTAATTGATGCGGGGGTTTGCCCAAAGCTAGTTGATATTCTGCTGTATGACAATAATCTTATTAAATTTCACAATTCATCTCTGTGACATGTATCCATCTTTTGGTTTTTTAATATAAGTTACTGGGTGAAAAAGGTATTAGTAAATGACGCTAAATGATATAAGTTTTTGGGATATTCTAGTGCAATAGTAGAGATAATACTTTTGGGGCTATATAACACTGTTCAAAACTGTACATAAAACTAAATACCTTTTCTTTGCACATGTAGCTTTTGTATCTTCAAAAAAATCTTTTAGTTATACTGAGACATCTTCATGTTGTATTCATTTAAAGCTGATCATCATAGCTTCATCTGAGCCAATGTTAGGATGAGTCCTGCTATTTTGTTTGCTTGCTCTATTGATAATTTGGCCTTTGAGGTTTTCTAATTGTGTAGACTAGTTTTCAAACTAGGTTGTTATTTTGGTGCCTCATAGAGCAAATAATGTGGTTGAGTAACTAGCTTATAACTGCTGTGTTAAAGTCCGTGTTCCCTTCTCTCTTTTTTATTATTGCATCCTTGCTCTGTCATTTTGTTGAAATGGCATGCTTTCTTTGTTTGCTGAATTTTTGCTTTATTTTCTTTGTATGCATTTTACAGAAGCACAGATTGTATAAGCGAAATTGCTGATGACACCCTTTCTCTGTTCCTCCAGTAAACCGGCATCACCTGTTCTTATACCTGCTCTTAGGACGATTGGGAACATTGTCACCGGTGATGATGAGCAAACCCAGGTACTTGCCTGTTCTTGACTTTGAGATACATATTTGCCCATCAAATGTTGCTAAAATCTATTTTACCTCATTTACTATAACTCAACAAAGTTATAGTAAGATGCTATCCTTTGGACCGCATTATGGTTTTGGTACCACAATTTTTAGATGAGTTCTTTTTCAGCTGTATTTGATTTTCTCTTTCTTGATTGAGCTAGTGTATAAATTTCACAGGTCTCAGTGATATGACTTTATTTTTTCTACTTTCAGATTTGTTTATAAGACTTTTACTATAAGGTAACCACAAATCCTATTAACTTGAATAGTTCGAAGCAAAAATACACAAATGTATATATGTGATAGCTGCTGCACTATCCAATTGTGTAGGTCCTTTACATGATTACAGTCATCAAATATGGAATGATTTTGAACCTACCAACTAGTTCTGCTTCAGATGTTTAACGTAATCTCCTTAATGGCTTTAGCAGTCACTTAACTAATTGAATTGGCTAATTGTGGTTCAAGCTGAAGGGGTTAAGATAGTTTTGGTTAGTTGCCAAGGAAAGAGAACTTATGGACATCAGTCATCCATTTAAATGCTGTAGCATTAATTAGAAGAACGAGGATGTAGTGTTAACATTCAATACTTCTAAAATTGGGGAGAAAATTCATGACTATGTAGCTTAAGCATCTTATTTTTTATGCTAGTTAGGATATTGTATGCAAAGGTCCATTTTGCAGGAAGAAGACCTGAAATTTTCTATTTGCAGTTTTTCCGATCATGCATTACAGGTTGTTATTTTGGGTTAAGAGTATAATTATTTTATCTGTGAAATTAGTGTGCACTTGTTGCTTGTGGCTGTGCTTAAGAATATTATTGTTGGCAAGAACTCTTTCCTCAGATAACTGAATTTGAATCTCATTTTCTAGAGCCTCTTGAGCCAGTAGAACATTTTTCAATGACATTATATTGCATGTGTCCTTTTCCACCATATAACAGGGTATCAATGTCATGTTCTGTCTACTCATTGCTCTGCTCTTATAATCCTTTCCTTCTTAAACAATACCTACATTTGAAACAAATTGTGCGGGTGAAGTTCTGTCTTACCTTTTCACAAAAAGAAAAAATAAAAGAAAAGTTCTTAATCTCATGTTGAACTGCCTTGAAACATGTGTAATGTGTCTCAGAAGATTTTGCTGTCCAATCTGTATGTTGTTGTTGAAATGCTTCACTAGATTAACCAATGGAATTTCTTTCCAGTACATGATCGACAACAGGGTTTTACCATGTCTTTACCGCCTGCTCACACACCCTCACAAGAAGAGCATCAAGAAGGAAGCATGTTGGACAATCTCCAACATTACAGCTGGAAACAGAGGCCAGATACAGGTTATTTGGTTTCCGACTTACAGCTTAAGTGTGGAGGGGTTTTTTTTGTGAGGTTTTGTGGTCATTTCTCACCGGAGGAATGGTGTTGCATGTGCATTTATATTAAGAACTCTTTTGTTAAATCTTCCATTTAAGCAGTACTTTTCTGACTTTATTGAACTTCGTAACATTTTTCTCCATGCTACGTTAATATAACAGGCTGTTATTGATGCGGGCATCATTGTCCCATTGGTAGACCTTCTACGACAAGCAGAATTTGATATCAAGAAAGAGGCTGCTTGGGCAATCTCAAATGCAACCTCTGGGGGTTCTAATGAACATATCCAGTATGCCTCCTTTCTTTACTTAAGTTTCATATGTTTCAAATAAACAAATTCAAGCTGCTGCAAGCGACTTTGAGATTCAAATTTTATAGTTGAATCACTAAGTTGCACCTATCAAGCGACTTTGTGATTCCACTATAACATTTGGGTTTTTTTTCCTTTGTAAAAGAAAAACTATAACATTTGTCTCTTATTGATGTGCATATGGAGCCCATGCTGATTGGTAATGGGGAAAGTGAATGGCTACTGATTGTAGACGTGTTCCGTTTTCAAATTGCAAAAAAAATTTGTTTGATAGTTTGAAATAATATTCTTTGTTCTTACTGTGACTTTGTGATTGATGTTATTTACAGCTATTTAGTTAGTCAAGGATGTATTCAGCCATTGTGCGATCTTCTACCCTGCCCTGATCCAAGAATTGTGACAGTGTGCCTGGAGGGCCTTGAGAACATTCTCAAGGTTGGTGAAGCTGAAAAAGAATTGGGCAACAGTGGTGGAGCTAATGCATATGCGTAACTGATAGCTGATTGTGATGGTTTGGATAAAATTGAGAATCTGCAGAGCCACGATAACAACGACATTTATGAAAAGGCTGTCAAGGTCTTGGAAAGGTATTGGGTTGAGGATGACGAGGAGGAAGAAAATGTCCATGGCGGTGAAGATGGTTTACGCGTTAACGGCTTTGAATTTGGAGCTAACGAACCAAATCTTCCCCCTGGAGGTTTTAAGTTCGTCTGAGTGTGATAGTACTTGGATTTTTTCAAATTTTATTCATCGTTAGCTTCTTTTTTATTTATATTTTTTTTTGGTACTGATATGTGTCGTCAATTAAATTCTGGAAGCTTTAGAACTGAATTTTGCATTTGTTATAGGAAAAGTTCCTTACTCATTGCTCTGATACTACTTGTAGGTCCCTGCTTCTGGTATTTGACAACAAAGAGGTGCCCAGGTGTTCCCAACATGAAATAACTCGAACTGCAAGCAACAAGAAATCTGAAGTGAAAAGTACTTAATAATTTAACGGGATATAATGTCACATACTATTGTAGTACGGAGAAATTTGAAGTAAAAAGTACTTAATAATTTAACAGGATACAGTATCACATACTATTATATTACGAGGCTAACTAGCCCTCTTAGGAAATCTTATACAACGTTGCAAGAAACAAAAATTACAGTAGTAGATAAACATGCAATTACAAACTTACAACTAGTGATAATCCACTTTGCACACGCAACAGTTGAAGAGATCTGAATCTCTGATTCTCTTAGACTGAACCAAGGCTCCCCCTTGGTTGATACTCTCCTCGTGAGAGTATGGACTGTACTCTTACTCATGAATTCCAAGACAACCTTCTTGGACCTTCACTATATGTTGGTTCACCTTGTTGATCATAGGATTTTTCTTTTATAGTAGAAAACATACTAAGGTTAGGCTCCTCAATAAGCTCCACTATGATCCTTATCTCAAGGGCACTATCTACATGTGTCCATCATGACACATTTCATGTCTAAATAAATACATGGATTGTTTCCATTTTTCCTTTCCTACAACGACGTCCTTATAGGGGTAAAGAGGACCACCTAATTTGGTTCTAAGATACATAAACCTATATACTCCGGCCACCAACAGGTAGATGCATGAAGTGAAAGAGTACAATTTATTAATTAAATGCTAGAGAGACGACGACCGGAAGCTAGCTAGCTGCATGTACGCGATCGATTGCTAGCTAGCGTGAATGAATTAATTGAAAGACGATATGATTAATATAATTCGCCTGATTAATTTCTATGCTTTTTTTGGATCTCATGTTGATTGAAATTGGATGGATCTCATGTTGATTGAAATTGGATGGATCTAACATCTTAATTATTTCTCTCCATCTCCCGAATAGTACTTTCTCCCTCCTTCCCAATTACGTATATGTTTGACAGGATTTTTCTCCTCTTTCTCTCCTCTCCTCTCTTTGGCTCTTTCTCTCCTCTATATATATATATATATATATATATATATATATATATATTATCCATGCACGGAGGACCACCACAAATTAATCATTCTAATTCAGAAAAGTAAAATTAGTGGATAATTCTCCTTGTTTTAAATGGTAGAAAATACCCATTAAACCCGCCTAAATATATATGAGCTAGTTAGTCCCTACTTATTCCTTACTTTTGTTATAAACAATTAATTAGTTTATTTAGCATCTTAGATATAGAAATTGATCACATTATAAACCATATAAATTATTTAGCAATGCTAGTTATTTTTGTATTAATTTATTTAATTTGGATGGATGATATCCGGTGACTTAGAATAAATATAGTGTACGTAATAAAAAATCAATAATTTTTTACCAATAAGAGTTATGAATCTAGAGACTACCCAATTACTTAAGGTACATATATCCACACATTAAACCTTCTAATATTACCTATGATCAGAAAAATAGTCTAATAGTCTTTGAAAAACTATACGGAAAATGGAAAATAAGATATGATTTTTGTAGATTCAATTGAGCATAAACTATTATAAACTAAATACAAATGTATATAAACTGGATGAAGTAAAATCTCAAACCTGTTTTTCTCAGAAGCTTTTCCTCTTTGTAGATCAAAAAAATTTGAAATATTTCCTGGTAAAGATCAACAAAAACAACAAATAATGAAAATTGTATGGAGATCACACCTTAATTTATAGCTAGCGCGCAGCTTACACAAACTCTCTTTAATTATGCTTAAAAACAAGTATGAGGAGCTTTTCTTCTCCTCGATCACTTAAAAGAACAGATGCACGCAATTTCTTTCCTTGAAATTTTTACCTTGAGAGTTCAATAGAAATTTGATAGAATTTTTCCTATACACTTAGGAAAAAGCTTTCAACATTTAAATATTTTTAAAGGAAATATGAGAGGCATTTATAAATATAAGGGGTATTTTTGTAAATATGAATGAAGTTTCAACTTACATTTAAAAATCACTCCTTTGTTCTATAAATTTTGAGTGTAGAAAAGTTTTTTCAATTTACACATATCTATATTATATATATGTAGCATTTATATGTAATATGTTCTATATGTATGAAAAAGCTATGAAAAGAACTGCACATATTAATTTATTTGGCTTGTGTGAACCTACTTATCTATGACATACATCGAACTAGTCAGATTTACCAGAGTCTATCTCTCTTCACCGGTATTAGGGTTCATTCATAAGATTGATTTGTAACCGCTAGAAAGAGCAGGTGGTTAGACGCTTTGGAGCTGCGAATAGTCGAACATTACCAGAGCCTTGGGTCTACCATCGTCCAATTCAAGACTCCCCGTTGCATTGCAGGCTCCAATACAAGAGTCTTGCAGATATTGGATGATAATGTCAGTGCGAGGTTCTTTAGCACCGCGTATGCTTGATAAATAAATGTTCTTCTTACTTGTTATAATAATAAACAAGTTCACACTTTCCTCGGGCGTGCGACCAATTCTGTCGAAGACATTCTATCAAAGCAGCACTCGACCACAACATTCAAGCAGGCTGTAAACTCGCTCCGGCGACTTCAATTCATCATCGCTACTCAAACCTGAACAACATATCTGCTCAGGTACTCATCGTCTTTGCATACCATATATATACCATATATGTATGTGTATACGAAAAAATATATCAAAAAAAACAAACAGCCCTAAAAGAGCAAGAGGGCCAAAAAAAACCGAAAAGAATGAAAATAAAAAAAAATATACACAAGATACAAGTGTACAGAAAGAAATATATGTTGTCCTAAAAGAGTAAGAGGACAGAACAAGATACATATACGAAAAGATAAACGACCCTAAAAGAGTAAGAGGGTCCAAACAAAAAATTGTGTCATGTGTGTGTGTGTGTGTGTATTGTGTGTTTTCACATTCGAGAGTTGCCCGTTCTCTCCGAACGAGTAATTCTCAAAGGGGGTAATCCATATACACCAAAATGTGGTTGGCCCAAATACGGCGAGTCCAAATGCCCACCAGTCCATCGGTCAATCGTCATGGATCTACTTCACTAATTTTTAAAGTCACTTCTCACAATCCACCGCCAGACCCATTCATTTCACCGCATCCTTAGTATAATTGCCCTTCCAGTCAGTAACAAGTTGTCGCGTTAGCACCACGTACTGCCACTTTAGCATTTAAACGACCAAGCCTAGTCGCCAACTGTAGAAGCCGAAAAGAAAACACCCACGATCCTCATTCAATGGATCTAACAGAGGAACAGCCAAGTCCTCCTCCCATCTCAACTGAAGCAACAGAAAAGGGATCGTGATCCCCATTCCAATGATTGACCCCCAACAAATGGATAGAAACAGCTACAAATAGCCAAAAATATTCTATCGTAAGGGTTCAAAAACTCTTTGTCGAGAAAGACTCACGCACAGAAGCTCTTTCGAGCCGAAGAAGTTAAGCAACTCGCAGTTCGTCGAGATTCACCAGTTCGACCGGAGCAACTCTACACGTTCACTGGCAACGTCAACAAGTCGATACACGCAAAATACAAATACTTCTGTCCAACTGACATCATCATCTGTGCACACTGGCTCTAAAACTTGGATTTCGACGTCAACTCGCCAAAAGCCTAAACTTCATCAAGTCACATGGAGATCGAATCAGAGGAAGATTACGAGATTGTACATGCATTCTTTTTAACTTTCAAACACAAATTGTAATACAAATATTTTGTCGTAAATCTATTTATTCTCTTTGCCACGCCTCTTCACGGACCAGCTGACTTTTGGAAAAATAGTAACCAAAATAAAAATAAATCATTCTCATCCAATTATGATTTAAAAGAACGGGTAATGTGTAAAATTGACAGCCTTACCTACACAATTTAAGGTGACTTCTAGTACATAGTTCGAGCACACCAATAGGCAAATCATAATGTTCGATGATACCCTATCCGGAAAAGGTGGGCCCGGGTCATTCTGATCTCCCCGGCACAACATCTCACGAAAGTATATATCCATGCATGCTTTCCATAAAAATAAAAAAAATTGTGGGTAATTAAAATTACAAAGAGTGCCACACGGCACTTGGTCCGAATGAAGAGCGTCGTACCAAAATTGAATCACTAAATCCGAAGTCGACTAAACCGATTGACTGAAAGTCAGAAGTAGAATGAGAGGCCAGAGACAGCCAACATCTTCTCAATGTCGGCTGTAATTCGCTAATGTTCTGGTGTATACAGTCACCTCAGTTCTGGTTTCAAAGATCTTCTGCAACGCGGACCCTCTTGGTAATAACTACTAAGCACGCGCTGCTGTTTCTGCCTTTTTCCGTAATCTCGGTTCCTTAAGTCGAACAGAGTTCAAATACTCCACGATCGATCGAGGAAAAAAAAACAAAAAAAAAACTCTTGTAGAGAAGAAGAAAATGGAGAAGCAGATGCAGACGTTCATAGATGTCTTCGAGGCGGAAACGAAAGACGCGGAGAGGGTACAGAGAGAGGTACTGGAGAGAATCCTCAAGGAGAATGGAGAAGCAGAGTACTTGAAGAAGTTTGGGCTCGATGGGAAGTGGGACGAAGAGACGTTTCGGAAGTGCGTTCCCTTGGCTTCTCACCATGATTTGATGCCTTATATCAACCGAATTGCAGACAGGGATGCTTCGCCACTTCTCGCTGCTAAGCCCTTCACGGCCTTATCTTGGAGGTTCGCTAATCCCAAACCCCAATTCTTCTCTTTCTTCTTAAAGATTAATTACTGGTTAATTAATTTGATTGATCACAATGCAGTAGCGGGACTACAGGAGGAAAACCCAAACTTGTGCCTTTCAATCTCGCCTTATCAAGTACAGTAACACTACACACCACCTGTCTAGCTTATGCATTGAGGTAATTATATTGTAAACCAAACAAACTACTGATCTCAGCACACTTTAACTCAACAATGGTTGATTGAATATAAATTGTTTTGATGAGCAGAGAGTTCTCGGTGACTGAAGGGATGTTCCTAAGGTTCTTGTTCATTTCTCCTCGGCATAAATCAAAGGGCGGACTAGACATCGGTCCCGTCTCAAGCCACCTCTTCTATCTATCCTCCTCGGAGATGAAGGGAAATGAAATAGAACTACGACATACGAGAAGGGGTTCTCAGCGATATCAGAGTCTCTGACCCTGTTGTCAGGGGAAGCGTCTCTAAACTTCTGAAACCCAATCCAGACTTGGCCGATTCCATTTACCAAAAATGCAAGGTTCTGCAGTCTGAGAACTGGTACGGTTCGATCCCGGAACTGTGGCCTCAAGCGAAATTTGTGACGACGATCTTAACTGGGTCGATGGAGGCGTATGTGGGTAAGCTGAGGCATTACGCTGGTGATAAATTTAGTGAAACAGTCCCTGATTTAAATTTTAGTAAAATTTAAATTTAAAGCAATGCTTTTTGAAACCAGACCGGTTCGTCTAACTGGATTTAATTATGAACTGATATTAAATTATTCATGTAAAATCCATTATTTAATTTTATCACGTAGAATTTAAATAACTGAGGGTTTTACACCAATCACTTGTCCGAATAACTGAGGGTCCCTAATTTATAGGATGGGCCCATCAGTTTGTGGAAGTATAGTATTAATGTCCCATCTCAATTTAAACTTCTTCCAAATTAGATGGGGCTTCAATTTTTTAAGATATTGAATACTTTTTAAGCTTACTATTAAAGTAGGCAGATTCCTATTGAATGTCTCAGAAAATGATATTTAGAGGAGATATAACAAAAAACACTGCATGATTTATTTTTCATCCAAATCAGAGACGAGTAAACTAGTAACTAGTTGGTTACTGGAAAAAACCAACAGATCGGCAAGTTTAACAACAAGATAACGAATTTTGCATACATATCTTTGGCACCAAACCGAACCGAACCACCTCTTTTTTCCCTTCTCCTCAAATACTTTGGTTCCCAACAAAATCTTAGCAGTACAAACAGTGAATAATGGGGATCACAGCTCTGGCGCATTTATGACACTGACATAGAAACCAACTCCACCTCCCCACGAAATAAAACTTAATAAAACAGACTCGCAAACACAGATTGATGAGAAGTAAAAACACATATTTTATAACTTACACTTCCGGATTCGGCTCGCAGGGTAACCACAAAGAAGCGCATCGGCTCTTCTGGCATGCAGAGGGTGTGGGTCTTGTTGTTAGAAAAACACTATGTCCATTTATAATTAACTTGATTTGATTATGTCAAAAATCAACAGTAATTTATCTCAACGAACTATCTCCGATAAAATATTAAATATAAAATAATATAAATGAATCTAGTGCCAAAGTTTCGAACCCAGACATATGCTAATCAAGCATTTTCTCATATAAGAGATCCTGATCGTGAAAATAAGATAAAACATATAAAAAATAAATTAAAATAAATTATATCATTTTAAAACTACACAACCCTTGTTCCTCCTCTTACCAAAACTTCCCCCGTACCGTTTCCCTTAAACAATCGAAACTTAATACTAACTTCAAAACCAAAAGCCGAAAAAAAAACCAAAATCTTTCTGAACAAGTTGCAAAGAATGCCATCACAGGAACTAAAACTTCCCGGAAACCAAGAAATCACTCACCATTTCGACGTTCGAGCAGGTGTTCTCCGCAGTCGCCCCTTGGAGTTGAAGAGAAAAAGAGACGGCAGACCTCTTCTGCTGTCCGAAACCCTAACGCATGTTATTACCGCTAGGCTGAGCTTCTTAAAAAGGATCCCACCCACCCATTGCATTCCCACCGTTCTCGCTGCACCGTGGCGGTACTGCACTTCCCGGAAATTGTATCTACCACGCGGAGCCATTTGCAAAGGAGCAACAAAACCATGACCGTCGTTTCTGCGAGCCCCGTTGTAAGTAAATAAGCGCGGCTGGAAAGAGTACCTCAGTTCGTAGCAGGGACTGGAGAGGGGAGAGATCAAATGGAAGAAGAGCTGTTGTCGTCGATTGAAGGTTTCGAGGCGGAGACGAGAGATGCGGAGAGGGTGCAGAGGGAGACTCTGGAGAAGATCTTGAAACAGAACGAAGAAACAGAGTATTTGAGCAAGTTTGGGCCGCTCCATGGAAAGTGGGACGAAGAGACTTTTAGGAAGCGCCTTCCCTTGGCTTCGCACCTGGATTTTGAGCCTTACATTCAACGAATTGCAGACGGGGATGTAACCAGCGGATTAATTTGGTTAACAAACAGAGACAGAAATGGGCGTGGGTGAAACAAAAAGTGGGACAAATTGAAGAGTAAAATGAAGAAGAAAGCGGAGAAGGTGAGCCAGAAGGTGATGGATACCGTAGAGAAGATGATAAGCTGGGAAGAGATAAGGAAGACGAAAACATATTGGGGGGAGTCGGTGGAGTAGGTCTCACCCAATATGTTTTCGTCTTACTTCCCCCTCCTAGCTTATCTTTCATCTGCTCTACATCACCTTCTGGCTCACTTATCCGCTTTCTCTTTCATTTTAACTAGGAGGATGAACGATCTTCCCGACGACACCTACACCATATAAATAACTTTACTTTGCATCGGATACCTTCTTCGCTGCCGTCAAAGGCGACGACCCCCATTTCCCGATTCCACCATGGTTGCAGCAATTGACAGAGAAAGAAGGTCTGACGTTCAACGTCCGAAAAACCACGGGAGATCGTACCTCCCCTGCACTGGTTCTGTTTCAATTTTACAGCTCAATAAGTACTTAGGTCTTCGGTAATTTTTTAACTTTAATTGATATGTGTCGTCAATTAAATTCTGGAAGCTTTAGTACTGAATTTTAGCATCTGTCATTGGAAAAAGTCCCTTATTCATTGTTTGATGAGTACATCAAGATATATACAAACAACAAAACGTTTCCAATCATCTGCCGTTTTGGTTGACATGGTGGTTAGATTTTGATCATTTTAATTATATATTAAGTGGAGTTCATTATACTATTAAGTGTTCAGCTGAATCTGTTCACTCAGTTCCGGTGGCATAAAATACTCGAAAATTAATCTATACTACACTAAAGCAACTAAAGATATTTGAATCAGAGAGGTTTCGGTACGTTAAAGTATATTTGACCTTTTTAAAATTACGTAAGGACCATTGTCCAAAGGTATGGTACAGGTTGTATTTAGATGTACTAATTGAATCAATTAATCGGAAGTTTAACTTACAATTAAAGATTTTCTTGACCTAGTTATATATTTAAAATTTTAAAGAGCATTAATATTACAATAATAGTTGTGTTGGGTTAAACGTAATTTTAAATTTATCTCTCTTTAAACTAAGATATTTTAGTTCATTAAAAAAGCTATAAAAAATTTGCTCCGCCCACTTACTGTCCTCTTCAAATAATTTTAGATAGTTTAATACTTTAAACTTTAAACTTTAAGTCGGAAGCTTAATTTGGCCATTTGCGTGGGGATAAAACATAACTGGGATTAAAACATAAGTGGCAATTTGCGTGGCGATAAAACATAAATAAAGAAAACAAAACGAAATTTAACAGTAAGTTGTCAATGGCTTCGTTAATCAAGACAAGTAATGGGTATCAGGGTATATAGGTAGAGTGAAATTTCCTAGTTGAAATTGCGGCTTCTTACCGATTAGCTTCTTCCCTCTCTTGAACGGAGAATAATGCACCAGGCCCACCTGGGAAGGGAGACAAAAAACGGGAAACCCGTTGTTATACTCGATTTCTGGAGAAAGTTGCAGGGAAAAAAGCTGGAGAACTGCAACCATTCTATCGGTGTCGTGCTTCCAAACACTCCAAGCTGCGAGAAAAGGCGAGAAAAGCTATGAGCCGGCAGGAAGTGAGTTTTTCTGTACGCCTTGCGGGTTTGTCATGAACTACTCTTCCTTGTTGCAAGATTTTCTGCTGCTTCGAATGGTTGGTTTCCATTTATAAAAGTAGCTATTCGTGGAATACTAAATGCCCATTATAAACAGAGCTTTATCCAAACGAACTGTCCTTTTTGTCTCGGGCATCTTTATCTTTGAATGTGAATGCTCTCCAGTTAAGTATGGTGACATTGTTCGACAAAATGCCTGAGAGAGTACACTTTTCTGACATTGTTCTATTTGCAAATCATCCCAATTAGAGGTGGTAAACGGTAAGAATGATGGCTCTCAGGATGGAATCTTCCTTGTTATAAATTCTAGGGAGGCTGTAAATGTATAGAACTGGAGGTGGTTTGTTAGAAAAGTGGAATATTGAAGAAGCACTATCAAATGATATTCAAGGATGATTGAAACCACAAGTGTAAATGGTATGGACAAAGTTGAATTATCGGTTGGGGAGGAGAGCTGAGTTATGTCTTCGGTCGTGCATTTGAAGGAGGGTTGCTCACTGCTGTTAAGAGTACGGAAACAGTCAGTTCCAGTCATTCTCACAGCAAATGTGCTTCAGGATCATACAAAAGAGCCTAACACAGAAAGGTCGGTTTTAAAAGAGGCCAAAGTCTTGAGGAGGTTCAAACATGAGAAGGACATCTCTATTGCCTTGGCATACTTTAAATCCCTCTCTAATTCGCAAGAATTTAAGCACACTAGTCTCACTTACAAGGCTATCATTGAAAAGCTTGCTCTGGCAAATGAGTTGGATGGCATCCAATACCTTCTTCAGCAAATGACATTAGAAGGAGTAAACTGCTCCGAAGAAATATTTATTAGCGTGTTAAAGGCATACGGGAGAGCTGGTTTTGCTGATCAAGCCCTGAAAACATTCTACCGGATGCAGGATTTTGGTTGCAAACCAACAGTCAAGATTTACAACAACGTGTTGGACATCTTGCTGAACGAGAGTAAGTTTCAGATGATTAATCCCATCTATGGTAACATGAAGAGAGATGGAATAGAGCCTAATATTTATACTTATAACATCCTTCTCAAAGCTCTATGTAAAAATAATAGGGTCGATGCTGCTCAGAAGATGCTTGAGGAGATGACAGGAAAAGGATGTCATCCTGATGGGGTCAGCTACACCACAATCATATCCGGTTTATGCAACTTTGGTGAGTTGAAAGAAGCAAAAGAGATTTTAAGAAGATTCCCACCCACTGTGCCCGCTTACAATGTCTTGGTAAATAGTCTATGCAAAGAAAGTGAATTTGAAGAAGTGTCTCTATTGCTAAAAGAAATGAACAACAGAGGAGTACAGCCCAATGTTATTACATACTCAACAGTTATCAATGCTCTATGTGAGTTTGGGGATCTGAAGATGTCTCTCGCCCTTTTAGCACATATGCTCGTTAGAGGTTCTAAACCTAATGTCCTCACCTTTACTTCTTTAATGAAAGGATTTTTCGTTGATGGAAGAGTTGATGAATCTCTCCAAATATGGGATCGAATATTCAAGGAGGGGTTCAAGCCCAGTGTCATTTCATATAACACGCTTTTACATGGTCTATGCTTGAATGGGCTTCAATGTACAGCTATCTCTGTGTTAGACCAAATGGAGAGAAACAGGTGCCCCCTCGGTGTGACAAGCTACAGTATTATTATAGATAGCTTCTCAAAGATGGGCAACTTGGAAGGTGCAACTGAGACATGGAACAGGATGGTTACAAGCGGCTGCCACCCTAATGTTGTGGCTTACACTAGTATGCTAAGCCTTCTTTGTAGGAGGTCCATGTTGCAACAAGCTGAATCATTGATAGAGAAAATGGTGTCTGAGAACTGCCCACCGAACACTATGACCTTCAATGTATTTATTAAAGGTTTGTGTGGTAATGGTAGGATTGACCTGGCATTGAGAGTCTTGGATGAAATGGAGATGCATGGATGCTTCCCCAATGTCAACACTTACAATGAGCTATTGAGTGGCCTCTGCAGACGAGGCTATTACAGGGATGCTGTTTACCTTGTACACGAGATGTTGGAAAGGGAAATTGAGTTGAATTCAGTTACCTATAACACCATAATTCACGGGTTTTGCTCCTGTGACATGATAAAAGAAGGTTTAATGCACTTGGGAAAGATGGTTGTGAGGGGCATTTCACCTGATAGAATCACTTTCAACACAATCATCCATGCATACTGTAAGACAGGTGAAGTCGAGAAGGCTGTTCAACTCATGTATGAAATGGCTACAAAAGAGTTGGCTCCTGACTTGATTACATATACTAGTTTAATGCATGGCATCTGTGAACATACTAGCCTCGATGAGGCTATGATATATTTCAATAAGATGTTAGAGGAAGGAATATCTCCCAATTTCATTACTTGGAACATTTTGGTTCTTAAGGCCCTAAGCGAGACAGCTTTTTCTGAGTCAACATACATGCTAGTGGACTGTTTGGCAAAAGCAGGAAGATGGGAGTCAAGGAACATTTTTGTGTAAATTGTAACTTAAGTAATTTGAGGAAGATGAATTCTTTAGTGACTTTCTTCACCTACCATTGTCTTGGCTCGCTTTTGTTGTAATAGTTTATCTCAATCAAATATAAAACATTGGTTTCTGACAATAAAGTTTTCTATCCTTCTCATGAAGGAATGGAAGAAGACTTACGAACAGGAGTTTTTGACAATACAGCGGCTAGCTTCATCAGTATAATATCTAGTTCACAAACCTTCCTCAGTGAGAAATGGGAAAAAGTATTGGCATGAGCACTGAGCATCGATATCTCCTTTCGTTTTCATAAACAGGAAGGTTTTCCTCATATTCACCACAAACATGATTGTTTATAACTAACATACTGTATCCCCACTAAAACCTCCTGGCAAACAACCAATTAAAATCTATAAACAGAAACTACCTAGCAATTCTGGTCTGAAGAGTTTTTTCTCTAGAACCGTCTGGGTCACTTCTGGTATCCTCTTCATTCTCAGCATCATCACCAACATAAACAATTCCTGCATTCACATCATTCTCATCATAGCCTTCCGCATCCAACTCATCCTCGTCATTCCATTCTGCGTCCTCATCAAACTCATCATCATCATCAGATTCATCCATGCTATTAGCTCGCAGAGTGTGGAATTCTGGAGGTGGTGGGCAATCTTCTGTAATTGCTTCGACACGCTTCATCACTAAATGCCTAATGACTCTCTCATCTTTGTCTAACATGCTCTTGAAATCATTAATCCATCTGGCTTCAATCTCAAAATTCATTAAAATGTAATTGGCATGGGTTGCTTTCTTTATCTTGTATGCTAGCCTCCGGAGGCCCCAGTTGCTTAATCTCCATATTTTCCCTTTTTTCTCTTTAATAAAATCTGGAAGAAGATGAATATTTTGTTAATAAATCAGAAGTAATTGTATAAACATATCAAGATTCATTATTAAGGAAAAGCATTAGAAAGACTATCTCAAGGACTAAAATGAATCTATAAGCTTATGTGAAATGAAATACTGAATTAAACAGATAAGATGAAGGTTCAAAAAACCCACCTTCAGCTTTTGATATAACACGGGGGACCTCCTCCAAGCAATCTTCATGAATTAAGTAGACAACTTCATAATGACGAACTACACATAAAATAAACCAAGGACTTCTGCTTATGTTTTATCACTTTTGACTCATAAATCTGTTAAAAAACATGAAGCAGAAAGTGGAAGGATTTTGTGAAAGTAAATATGAAGTACTAATGAATAAGCTTACTTCGTTCAACGTTTAAATCACTCTCCAGCTGAAGATTTAAGATCTCAAAAAGCTTTTCTGCCATGATGAAAATGTTTCAGTAAGTTGCAAAATAATATCAGCACCCAGAAGCAAAATCTTCTCAGAAAGAATATGAATACAGCCGAGGCATAAATGAGAATACTAACCTTCTTCAGCATCGGCAAACTCAGGCAATGCATTACCGTCGTTCTGAATTTCCCGCTGGAAAAGGACATAAGGAACCCAACCTCAGTATTCACAACCATAAATAAATCTTAAGTATCTACAAACAAACAAATACAAGAAAGCTCCAAGTTTGATCCCAAGAGGAAGATGCATTCTAATTTTAACATTCAGCAACCATCATTATGTAACATAGGGAAAATAAAACAGCAAATAAACCACCAACATCAAACCATCATTATGTAACATAGGGAAAATAAACAGCAAATAAACCACCAACATCAATAAATAGAGTAAAATTTGTTCCTTCGTCTTGAGAAATAGATACACAAAAGGCAACCATATGTAATTTTCAGCAAGGAAACCAAACACTGACCTCAAACCTAGTCAAACAAGGATACATAATGAGCTAGCACTAATACTACCTTTTTTTCTGGTTTGAGGGAACACTAATACTAGCTCCTACAGTCGCAATATCAAACCGCAAACATAGAATCCTCTTACTTTGCCATAAGACTTCCAGAGTCTGATAGTGTCATAAGAAGAAAATGAAAAACCGAAAGTTTTGAGAGACTTCAGTCCTGGAAGACGGAACTAAGGAAAATGCCAAACATACAGCGGAACATTCAATCCAAGAAAATTGCTAATTCCCTTAAGCTATCCAGCTGAAAGAGAAACACTAAATGAAGCAGCATACTTGCAGAATCCCCTTGTGACCCGCTATCTTCATCGTACCATCCCAAAATTCAACTAATCAGACACTCATATGGATTTCTACCGCCAGAATTTTGACCATACGAAACAAGACAACCAACTCCACTGATATTTTTCAGTATACAATCAAGCAACAAAAAGAAACTCCACTTATACAATACAGACATTTCCAAGAATTACCCTCTTTAGCAAAACAGCTTCGGGAAATGGGCCGGTGGCTTCATCCGGTTTGGGAACGAAACTGTGGGTGTCCACCTTCTTCTTCTTCGCTGCCGCAATGACCAATTTTCTTCTTCCTACACCGACTGAGAGCTTCTGTATCGAGAATGAACCCGACCAGCGATCGGAAATCAAGAAGGAATTGTCCCCCTTCCTCGCGGCCGTCCGTCTCCGAACGGATTTCAAGTTTCTTCCAGGAAGAGAGCTCGGAGAGGGAGCATTCATGAGGACCTCCATGGGCGAATATCTTAGAGCGCGTGTTTGCAAGTAGCTACAGATAAAGCTGGATACAAAAGTGTCTTCATTTCACGCAGGCATACTCTTACTTGTACGGTATTTTATCCGAATTACCGGGTAAAACTATACACGCTTAATATTATGAATAAAAACAAAAATTAGCCTAACTAGACAGTTCAAAAAACATATTAAAAAAATAATAAAAAATTAAAATTATTTTCATTCCATACACATTAAATCTCTTATTTTCTTTTACTAAAAAATTGTGTATTTTATTCTAATTAAGCTCAAAACAGGCTTGACTCGACTACTCAATTTTTTTTTTTGAGTTGGAGCTCAAATTAAGGTCAAACTCGAAGAAAATCTATTAAAACAAGCCTGAATCTGAACATATACGGTTCGGCTCAACTCATTTCCACCCCTACACTAGACAGAAGGGAAATTGGTGATTGAAACTCATTCCCACCTTGAACCCCTGAGAGGCTGAGAGGGATTCTTCCATCACCCCTGGTAATGTTTTAGTTTTCTTTATATATATTACCACCAAATCTTGTGATTTAAGTAAATTTAATGATTTCATCTTTGTTAATGACAAATAATATAAGAGTTGTAATTAAACATAGGGAAGAAGGCACGTACCAAAATAAATAAATAAAAAATACATAAAACTCTCAATCCCCACCCAATTTCTTATATTTAGGCTTAAGAACAATCGTTTAGAAATGTATATTCTTTCAAACTTGTTATTAGGAGAATATATCTTGGTGCAACAGTCCCTCGATCACTTCCACTTATTCATGCAAATGGAATAATTTTCACATGAAAAAGTATTGTAATGGGTCGGATCAGTAAAGTCACTTGTTAAACCTTAACAAATATTTAATGTAATATTTTGGTTCATCTATTGGTTAATCCCGAGTCGACAGTGTTAAACCAAAACCTCTGACTAGATGGCCAGTTCTGATTTTCAAAACGTAACTGCAGAAGAGTCTTATCGAGTAGGAATGTTGAGTTGTACATATAAAAGTTTTTTACAGCTTTAGTACATCGTTTGTTTAGATGAAAGGGGACCCTTTTAATCCTTTTAAGATGAAGAAAGATCTTAGAAGTTTAGCTTCCCAAGTTTTTTTTTTTTTTTTTTTTGTATGAAAGTAATTTTGAAGAATTTTCATTTCATCATCTATAATGAAATGTTCGACAAAAGTAGCCTGGAATACATTTATTTATATTTCTTTTACAAAGATAAATAACCGGAATTAAAGCATAACGGAGACCTTGACAATGAAATTGAGACTTGTGCATGCACGGAGAGGATCAATCTAAAATGGACTCCAGAACAAACTGACATATTTCATGCCACTTCAATTCTGATGAGAAACCTGTAGAAGCTCCACAGTAACTATACTGGATTATTTCAGTAAAAAGCACAGGTATCTCACACTATTTTTTGCTATTCAATTTTGCATACAGTTCATCAATCGCCACCTGCACAAACATGTCAAGAGAAGAGATGATTATTGGAGGGGGAAGTCAGAATGAAAATACTAGTAAAACAGAAACAGGGGGTTGTCACCTGATAGTGTTTCAGAAGGTGGGTTCTTTTCTTCTTCATAGTAGGGGTCATCAAATCTCTTTCTACATCAAATGGTTGATAATCCAAGATGACTCCTTTGATGTATTCGAACCCCCTCAGCTGGTTTGCAACAAAGAATTAAGACCCAATTTTAAACTGTGAACAGTGGCATACCGTAATCATCTTTTCTGCATCTATTTGCTAGTAGAAGTGCCAAGAAACAAACAAACTTTATTAACCACAAGGTTAAGTGAGAGGGATAGAGTCAAGGTACACAGAAGGAACATATAGAGCCATCCAGTATAGTAAATGAAAAGAAAATGGGGACCTCAAGACAACAAAGAATATACAAACAACTCGCCTCATGATGTGAATTTCATAATATTCCTCGGGAAGATTACCTTATTCTTCTTTGCAGTTGACTGCAGCTCCAGTAGGACATGGTCCTTAAGCTCATTAAGCAAGCATAGTTCAGAGAAAGAACCAAAATGGCCATTTATCTCTGCCCACTTCTTTGTGTGGACTTCACTTGGCACAACCACTGCAACCAGCATGGACCGGAAACTGTCCCCATATACCCATATCTGTAAAAACATTAAATGGACTCATGGAACCTTTACAAACTCTTGGACCACTAAAAACTTAAAGAAACAATTTTATTTCAGTATGTTGTATATTTTAAAAGAGAGGCTCACATCTTCAGCAATGGGAGTGAAATTATATATATTTTCTAGATACTCAGCTGCAACGTACTCCCCTTGAGAAAGCTTAAAAATGTTCTTCTTTCTATCAATAACCCTGAGAATACCATCAGGACTCATTTCACCAATATCACCTGTAAATCATCGCACGTGTTATAAAGCATTGAAGCAGAATCTGAAATTTCACCAACAGAATGTTCATTATAAAGATAAGGCTCCATGCCTGTGTGAAACCATCCATCTGTAATCACTTCTCTTGTAAGCTCGGGATTTTTGTAATATCCAGAAAACACAGTCTTCCCTCTAATGCATATCTCACCCCGGGAAGGAACTGCAAGTGGGTCATAACCCATCTCAGGAACCTCCTCAAGACGAATCTCTGTGTATACCGAAGGAACACCGACTGTTCCAACTAGAGCCATGTCATCCGGGTAACAACACGTACTCATTCCACAAGTCTCAGTCAGCCCTAATAAAGCACTTGTTTTCAGTATTGACAGCAACATTCAATTAAAACATATACACATCAGGAAGGAGTGCATGCAGTAGTAAATTTGCTCAACCATACCATATCCTTGGATAAAAAATGCACACCCTGTAACCCTCATAAATTCCTCCACCTCAGCACTCAAAGGGGCTCCACCAGATACCATGAGACGGATTCGCCCACCCAGTCTAGCCTTTACCTGGACAAAACCACCAACTTCTGATGTAACCATGAAGAAAGTCACAATTACGTGCTTTTATTGTATTAAGAAGAGAACCTAGAAGAAAGCACAAACATGGTATTCTAATTGCAAAAGACATGTACACTGAATGTAAATTCTGATGTAAAATACTTACAATTATGAATGAAAGCTATCAACATTTCAAAAAAAAAAATTATAATAAGAAGGGGTGGATAAGTGCCGCAAGATGTCGCACCTTTCTGAAAGCTAAGAGGTCTGCAAGTGGTGATGCCCATTTGTGCGAATAACCAGATCTCATCCAGCCAAGTTTACTACGTTGCAGTGAAATAATTAAAAAAATGACTACTCTCAAGATATGATTATGTATAGACTACTCTCAAGATATGATTATGTATAGACAAAGACCAACTTACTATCTGTAGAGAAGGTTAAAAATCATTCTCCTACGGGGGTTTAGCTGCTCCACGGATTTCAGAATACCTGAATAAGAGAAAGATCCATTCCATGTTCAGGACACATGCAAAAGGTTAATAGAAGGTAAAGCAAGATATTAGACCTTCGTGAACCCTGTCAAATACTCTAGGTACACCAGTGAAAAGGGTTGGCTTCAATTCCATTAGGTCCTCGCTAATGGCATTAATGTCCTTCAAAATTAAAGGAAAAGGAAAAGAAAACGAAAAAAGTTAGTTGAAGTTGAGGATTTCCAACATATGCAGAGGAAATATCAGAATACGAACCCCATGATAATAACCAATAGAAGCACCCTTGTGGAGAAAATATTCTTCTATTGTGCGGTCAAGGATGTGTGCCAGAGGAAGAAACGAGAAATACACATCATCTACTGTCATCTATCAAATACACACAATACACAAATATAAGTGTTGTTTCCAAAGAAATTTACTTGAGGGCTGCTTATGCAACTCCTGATGCAGAAACGTGCAAGAATATGTGACAAGTTTCTGTAGGCATCATATGCCCACCATTATTGGACTTAAAAGTCAACAGTTGTTGATTTGATTTGGTTTTCCATTTCTTTTTCATTCATAGCTGTACTGGTGCGGATAGATATAATAATCAGAGATAAAAAAGATAAGCACATGTAACAATAGGATTGAAGAAAATATCCTGTTTGTACCTTGTCTTCAAATAGGTCCATGTAGAGATCAATTCCCCTCACATAGTATGCAAGGTTTTCATGAGTCAAGACAACACCTTTTGGTTCTCCACTGGTGCCACTTGTGTACATTATTGTGCAAATATCATGAGGCTGAGGAGCATATGTTTCTGCTGGATTTTCTTTGCCCTGGAGAATAATCACATAATAAATTGCCTAAAGAAGCTGAAAATAGCAGTATCTAAGTTACTTATCAACGAAACTGTTTAAATTGGGTCGGGATCCGCTGCGAACAAAGCCGTGCATATGGGTACACACAGCCAATAAAAGAACGCCTGCACACACCACAAGCGTGCGATCACTTTTAATTTTTTAAATCAGCTATGCAAGCAACGCTATTTAGCGGCGCTTTTATTTTAAAGGTGCTTACCGCCTCTTTCTATTGGCTGTGCGGATTGGTACACACAGCCCTTGTTCGCAGCAGATCCCGACCCGTTTAAATTACTCTTCAGGAAAACTTTTACTAGAAATTAATGTTAAAGTTGTAAACCTTCAAAGGATAATCCTGAAATTTTTAAGTTTTATGTGATGCATACCATCTGCATAAACTCATTCCAAGAGTAAGCTTGAATTCCAGCCAACCTCGCCGCATCCTTCTGTTCCATTGTGAATTCAGTAAAGCAGACCGCCGCTGTTAATTCAAATACCACAGAAATTAGCATTAAGTTTTCGGAATAGCATCTTCTGGGATATTTTTCGAGATCTTAGTTCTCACATTTTAGCCGTCTAGCAGATAAGCAATCAGGTCGCAGGAGCTGCAAAAGAAAAGTGTGATCCCGGGAAAAAAAATCATAAGGGCATAGTCGGAAAGGTCGATCGGACAGAAAATTTAACTGATCAGTAACTCCATATTTAGCAACTCACTTCTTTGACCTTCTTATCCTGGACAAAAACAAAATCAATTTCCGCATGCCTTATTATGAAATCAACTGCTGAGGGTCCTGTAATTCAGAAAGCCAACACAAGTCAAATATTTCAGAAATACAGGAACCATACTCCAACAGCCAAGGATTCACGTGCAAAAAAGTTGTCATCATGTTTATTAATGTTAAATGAAAAACATTCAGCAAACATTCAGCATGTGAAAATTCTTACTATTTATAAAAGCAGTTCTATAAAGATTTATGATGAGAAAGATCCTATACTTTATCACTGAGGAGGTCTTCTAACTTCAGCTAGTTATTTTGAAATGGTGTTAGATCTAACTAGCATTTTATGAGAGTTGGTAAAGCTACATAGGCCTTCACCTAAAAATTATCCATGAGTAGGAGCAAACGAAAAAACATGCCTATATGTGAGGGCTATGTGTTAGAATAGTCTCACATAGACTTAAGATCAGAAAGATCCTGTACTCAGCAAACACTTTCTAGGTAAACTGACCCAACTGTTTCGGTATCAAAAGATATGAAAAGTGTGAATTTTCAAATTGTGAAGTTTCAAACCAAGTGGGTCTTTTTCTCTCCTTTTAATAAATGACGATATAAAACATTGATCAAGCCAAATAGTTTTCTGCACACTGCAACAGCATAGACAACAGAAAAGCATCAAGGCCTGAAACAAATCCTAATTTGTTTTGCTAAAAGAGATGAAATGAGAATCATTAGCAGCCAGATGTGGTGATAAAATGAAACTCAATCTGTCATATATCAAGAGGTTTAGTTGAGAGGAAAGAACAATAGTTATGGAGTGAACAGAAAAATGACTAAGCCTAAAAAAGGTAAAAACATGAAAGAGTCTCAACTCGGGCACAATTGTGAGAATTACCAAGTGTGTCATACAATGGAACACAAATTAAACTGTAGCCATTGCAGACCTGCAAAAGATTCACACCAACCACTTCACTAAACACTTATATCACACAAAGACAATATGTTAGCTTTGAAAACAATCTACCACAAGATAATATGATTGACATAGACACATAGCAGAAAAAAATAATTTCATATTCAAACCTGCATTGCCACCACCCACTGAGGACAGTTGGACCCATAAATTCCAACACGAGAACCCTGCATGAAAAAATGGATAGCAAAAGAAGCAAATGAATAAGAAATGAAAAGATTTAAGTCGTGTGAAAAATGGGATAGTGCAGCCTAAAAGATTTTTGTGTTACCGGTTTAGCACCCACTGCTTGCAATGCAGATCCAATGTTGATCACATCATTATATACCTCTTTATATGTTTTCCACAAATAACCGCCTACCTAAAAAGTAAAAATGTTGATAGGCCCCTTTAAAACAAAATGTCAGCAGAAGTCAAAGATACATTCACTTTTAGAAAACTTGCTACCACTTAAAAGGAGGTAAGGATACTTGGCACCAAAAAATGCAAGCTGAGGTTCTACTTAAGAGTCCAATCCTTGCAAATTTAATGTTTTATGCTACTCCTAATTTTCTTCTTTGAGTTTTAAAAGAATTTTTCTGAAAGTTATTTGCCCACTAACTGCGCAATTTACGTCTTTTACTATTTGCAAAGATTATAGATGCAAAATTTAAAGAAATGAGGGGAACTTTTGTAAATGTGAGGGGTATTCTTGTAAATGTGAATAAAATTCCAACTCACAAATACAAAAGTACCTCTCAATTCTTCTTTAAATTTTGCATGTAGTAAAGTTTTTTCCTACATTACATATAGGTGATCCTTACTTTATGTGTCTGTGTGTGTGTTTCACTATCATACTAGCTATGATGTTCTATATAGTATATACTACATACTTTTAATGGTCTCCTCAATTTATCTTTTTTAACATCCACCTCAATATCATGTTTATCACTCCCATCTTTTATAGAAACGATGCTTCTACAGTTCTTAAAACTCAACTCGGTGATGCATATCTGGTTTAGTAGACATCCAAAATAAGCAACATTTAAAAAATAATAAATAATTTTAAAAAATCCGTACATGGTACATAACCTCACAATGAAATTTCTTATAGCTATAGGTACCTTTCCACTGACAATTTCACGCCATCCAAGCATTCTGTTTTCCGGATATTTATCCACAGAAACTCTGCAGGACAAAATGAAAATAAAAAATATATTAAATAAAAACTTTATAAAGGTCTATTTTCTGAAAGGTGGTTATATCGGCACCCTTTGATGAGCTTCCAAAGAGAGAAACGAAGAAGACTGAACTCTTCCTAGCAAGACACCAAGTTGATCAAACAAGATATTATGAAAGAAGAAAATCACTTGCCAAATCATGGTAATTCAGATAAGGAAGAAAAAAATACTAACACAACTCACAGATAAAGAATACCTGAAGACTTCCCAAGATGTACCCATAGCAGGGTCTGTAGGTGGAAATTCGTCCTTGGACAAGAAGTTCCTGAAGATGGGACCCAGCGACGGGTGCCCATCTTTTCCTTCCTTACCATGTTCCACCTGCGCAACGAAATCCTTCATCCTCTAGTTGAAGGTCTCAACCCTGCAAAGCCAAAAGCTTCATATGTAAGAAGGGAGAGTCAAATGAAATAAGAACTCATTGACAGCTAGCTAGGCTTTAGGGCCTTGTCACCAGTGGTCTAAGTACTTTGATCAATATCACCAAATAGCACCATAATATGAGCACAGGGTATAATAACTTATAAGATCCAAAAAACCGTCGCAGTGCTAAGAGGAAGAATGTACCAAAACACTATAGAGAACTACCTTTGCAGAAAACAAGAAAAGAAAGTACGAGAACACTATAGAGAACTACCCTTGCAGAAAACAAGATTGCATTCGAAGAAACTAGCCCTTGCGTATAAATACAACACCTCATTCGCAATCATTCATTACAAGCTGGTCCTAGTTCGTTGGGAAGCCCAAAAGGAAGAATCGATACAAAACGCATTAGTCCAGTGAAATCAGTCATCATCAGCGCTATTAACCAGAAGAAACCAGTAGAGTTCGTAGGGAAGAAAAGTCCAAAAGACGAAATAGTCAATCCAGAACGCTTCATTATTCTCGACAGTGTCATAAATTCCAGCGAAGAAGCAAAAAAATGGAAAACTAATTTGATTTAAAAAGAAGCGGAAGGAAACATAACAACGCGACGCACACTCAGCAGAAAGGCAAACACCTTCTCCTTCCCTCTTCCCACGCAGCCGCCCGACTTAAAACGCAACCAGACACCTCGCGGAAGCAACCGTTTTCTCTGTACGAAGCTCTGCAAATCGTGCACGTCGAACAAAATAACGCCTTAGTAAGAAAACGATACGCCAGTGAACAGAAAATCTCAAATGAAGACATCAAAGAGCACTGACATAAATATTGAAAACGATCTCGCAATCTCCCGTTTCTCAAACGGCATTCTGGCTTAGTTTATGAAGCGCTCCATCGAGCTCGAATCCCAATCGCCGTAACTCGAGTAGTTGATGCAGTTGGATTTCTCAATTTAGAGCAGTACCCCTTTATCATCAGCAAAGAGCTTTGAATGCAACCCATCTACCACGACGGGCTTCGTAGACATGCCAGTCCAAAGCTCGCGACGTCGGAGCTCCACCGCTACGTAATTTACTCATCTGCAGGACATTCCCCTTTAAGATCCCTGACATTCTGCCCCACTCCTTCGACTCTTCCTTAACCGAATAGAACTTCGACCGAGCAGACTTGTAACTTCTCTGCATTTCCCGCCATTACTCCGCTCGTCGAGCTGACGGCCTTTAGGAACTTAGGACAAGGAGGACAAGCAGAGCCCCACATTATTTTTCTTCAGCGGTAATAGAATAAGAAAAATATGTGAAATTAAGTCTAAATGTCTAATAGTAATACACCCTCCTAAAATAACACTAATGTATAAAAAAAAAAATATGGTTTTTTTTTTTTTAAACCGAAAAATACATTTGGTTATACTCCCAATTACAATTTTATTCGGAACCCAAGACCTCCCACATTTGGAATAAGATAAATATATAAAATGAAAAATCTTAAATAGATAGAAATTAAATAAAAACTATAAATTTGGGATTAAAAATGGCTCATTGTACTTTTTTCTTTTTTTTTATCAAAAGCAGGTTAAATGAACCTGTACAAATTAAAATAAATAATATTTTTTTCCTTTTATATTTTTAACCGATAAGTTTAATTAGTTCAAATTTTAAAATAATGCATGTATTTTAAAAAATAGAAAGTATAATTTTAATCCTATTTTTGAAAATTTTAAGCATAAATCTCAAATCTGTAAAAATAATATTAAAAAATTATAATAATCAATTTAGATTGGCATACCTAATATGAATATACAACTTTTTTTTTCTTTCCTTTAATTGTTGATAAAAAATTACTTCTAACAAATTCATCTACACGGGCAAAAAAAAAAAGTTTAAATTAATTTATTCGATTTTTAGTAAATTATTATATTTAAATATAAAACTTAAAAAATTATATTAATTTTCTAAGAATTTTATAATTTGTTTTGCGTAATTTATATTTTATTTAAATTCGATATTAATATTTTTGTGTAATTAGATATCACGATAGAATTAGTTGCAACAAATAAAGAATGCGTAGTCCCACGTGAAAAATGTTACACTCTTCCAAATTACAAGCATATATACTTACTTCATTTCACATTTCACACTTTAATTTTGTTCGATTCTCGAAACGGACCTCCACGTTATGAAGGTCCTGTTTCATGGGCGTGCCATATTTACGTGGACAAGATTGTGATGTTTCATGGGCCTGTACTAGTGTTAGATCTTGAGAATTAATCTCGTTCGCGAAAGAACAAAGGCCATTACGTTCTTTTTCTACGACGGATCGTAATGGGCGTTTCACCTTATTAAGAACCTCAACAAATTCAGGGATGATTTAAGACCCCCGGTCCAATTTTTCTGAGGTGTCATGCGGCCAATTTTGATCGATCGAAGGCGTAATTAAGAAAAAGATAGAGATTGATTGATAAGGATGAGAAGGAGAGAGACGACGGATCGATCCGTCCGAAGAATGGCCGGCGACCTGTCTACCTACACGGTCCCCGTGGATTCAAGACGGCTTTAATGGTTAAAGCCGATGATTCGTTGATCTGACAATCTCTTGGCCGAGACAAAGGAGACAGTTATGCATTCAATCGCCTTCGCCACTTCCTCCTTGAATCGTCGTGGTCTTCCTTTTCCCCTTCGGCACTTCCTCCTCCTTCAGTCGTCCGTCGCGGCATTCCTTCTCCCCTTCGGCCAAAACACACCTGCCTTTCTTCAGCTTGTATCGACTGAAACTGACTAGTAATAAACAGGGGAAAGAGAATTTGAGCATTTCAGGCATCGGGTAATAATAATGCTTTCAATATGTCTAATATTAAGTGATTAAAACTTTAAAAATAACAGATAATGTAATTAAGACATAAAATGGATATTAAATGCGTAAATAATTAATTTTATACGTTATAATTAATTGGAATAATGACGAGATAATATCTTGATTAAGTAATGTGAAGTTGTGGACTTGAATTTTAATTTGTTGAGAATAAAATGTATATCTATGCTGTCAAAATTTAAATAAATTAATCCAAAATGTCTAAATCAGTGTATTAAAAATTAAATTGAACCAGCCAGTCTTACCTCCGTTGAACTAGAACTGGAGGCTAATCTGGTTTTATTGACTCGGCCTGGTTCGCTATAATTAGTATTTTAAAAATTAAACCAAACTTAACTGATCGATATGACCCAGGTGAACCAGAATCGGAGGCCAATCCGGTTCTTATTAACTCGGCCAAGTTCATTATAATCATCAATATTTTTATCATTTTTCTATAAAATATTAAATATATATAAAATATAGACTATAAAGTAAATATTCAATGGTAGAGCTTTAGTCTAACCGGGTTCAACCAAATTGGTTTGATAGTTGGTTCGGTTTGGCTATAATCATCAATATTTTAGTTATTTTTCTATATATATATATTAAATATATATATAAAGTATAGAATACAATAGTAACAATATTCAATGGCTGAACCATTGGACCATTGGGTCCAACTAAAACCAGACATATGACGTACTGTCACTTTGGTTCAATCTTTAAAACAGTGGTCTAAATATCATGTTATAAAAGAAATGGACTTACTTTAATATGGTCAAAGTAAAAATAGAGAAAATATATTTATTAAAAATAGGAGTTTTTAAAAAAAAAAATACATGAATACTTGAAATATTTAATTCATTTAAAGTGGCCCCTTATGTAGGTTTTAGGTAGCAAAATTTACTCCCAGGGGAAAGAAAGATACGTGCAAATAGCATTTTTTTTTTTTAAAAAAAAAGGCAAATGTGAAAACCTGGTTGGCACATCAACTCATAAAATCAGATGAATAATATCTCCATCTATGCAATTAATAAGTTTGTTGTGGTAAATTACATAACATCACATGCATACTGTCACCAGATATTTCAAAATTTCAACTAATAATAATTAAGATAAATAATCCTTGAGCATTAGTGTTTGGATTCAATACCAAACCAAACCGGCTAAAATGTCCACAATGCCAAAACAACAGACGGTTAAGTCCGGTTAGCAAAACAACTGCTGATTTGGTTCGATTAGCCAAACAATTGTTGTTTGGTCCGGTTAGCCAAACAACTGCTGGTTTGGTTCGGTTAGCCAAACAATAGTCTATTTGGTCCGGTTAGCCAAACAATAGTCGATTTGGTCCGGTTAGCCAAACAACAGTCGATTTGGTCTGGTTAACCAAACAACAACCGGTATAATCCTGTTAGCCAAACAATAGCCGGTATGGTCCGGTTAGCCAAACAACGGCCCGTTTGGTCTGGTTAAGCAAACAATAGTCGGTTTGGTCCGGTTAGCTAGACAATAGCCGGTTTGATCCGATTAGCCAAACAACAGCCGGTTTGGTCTGGTTAGCCAAACAACAGTCGGTTTGGTCCGGTGAACTAAATAGTAGCTGGTTTGGTCCGGTGAGTCAAACAACAACCGATTTGGTTCGGTTTAGTTCGATTAGCCAAACAACAATTGGTTTGATCTGGTTAACCAAACAACAGTCGTTTTGGTCGAGTTACCCAAACAACAACCGATTTAGTTCGGTTAGTCAAACAACAATCGGTTTGGTCCAGTTAACCAAACAACAACCGATTTATTCTGGTTAGCCAAACAACAGCCGGTTTGGTCCGGTTAGCCAAACAACAACCAGTTTGGTCCGGTGAATTAAACAACAACCGGTTTGGTCCGATGAGTCAAACAACAGTCGGTTTGATCCGGTTAGGCAAACATTAGTCCGTTTGGTCCGGTTAGCCAAACAACATTGGGTTCGATCAGGTTTGGTCCGGTTAGCCAAACAACAATGGTTTGGTCCGGTTAAGCGATCAGTCAAACCACAATCGATTGGGTCCAGTTAACCAAACCATAGTTGGTTTGGTCCGGTTAGTCAAATGACAAATGATTTGGTCTGGTGAACGAAACGACAATCGATTTGGTCCAGTTAGTCAAATGACAGGCAGTTTGGTTCGGTTAATCAAACGACAACCGGTTTGGTCTGATTAATCAAACCATCAGAGTCACTGGTCTCTCTTTCTTTCTCCCATCCCTCAATAGGTAATTTTGCTACTATCCTCTCTCTCCTGCAATCTAACCAACTAATTAGTACTTTCTAATTTTGACTGGTGCGCCCAGTGGACTAGAATAATGTCGCACAAAAGTGAACGAATCCCTTCTTTCTTCAAAATGACGATCAAAAACTTCAATAGAAGAATGGTAAATGGTTTCTCTTATTTGTCTTTTTTTTCATAATGATCTCAATTTTTTAATTTTTGATATTTCAAAAAATCCCTACAAAATTTGTAAAACACTTGAAAGAAAAGAAGTTGCCCAACAAATCAATCCTCAAAAGAGTAGACTAATAAATGCTGGGCAGTGGGGATGATTTTTTCTTTCAAACTGGTTGGTCTAAGTTTGTCAAAGACAACTTTCTACAAGTCGGTGATTTTGTAGTATTTCACAATGATGATGAATTAAATTTCAACGTCATCATATTTGGACACAATGCATATGAAAAGGAATTTCCACAATATGAAGAAGTAAAAGTTGAGGACAAGACAAAAAATGATACAGAACCACAGAGACAATCAACATGTCGTTGTAGTTATGTTGCAACAAAGACAAACGATTAACTAATTCAGTGCACAAATTTATCTCTCTTAATTTTTTCCATTGCATTTTATTGTTTTTATCACTAAAGTTTTCTCTTTTTACAAACTAGGACGAACAATATTCGATGCAAGTTGTCCATTTAAGCTTTGCAATCCTCATTTTGTATAAGCGGTGAAACTAAAAAAATTATCAAATTGTGAGTTACTATTCTTTTCATGGAAAGTAAATGAATGTGTCTCTATTATCTCATTTATTATATTTCCTGGATCAACTGACATGTGAATACTTGTAACATTGTCACTGCAGAAAATTTCGAAGGCCTTTGGGATATGATCTGGTCTGTGGCCATCTTCCAACAAGAAAATCTACATAGAATACCCGATTGGTAGCCATTGGCCGGTCAACTTAATTATTCATGATAGACGTTCCAATCGCGGTGCATTTGTGGGCGGATGACATGAAGTTATCAAGAGTAATGCATTGCTACCTGGAGATGTCTGCATTTTTTAGATCATTAACGGTGGTAAACATAACAAACCAAACATCGTGCATTTGCATATTCAACGAGCACCTCCAAAGTAATAAAAACAGAGTTTTGCCTTATTAAATAGCCG
This sequence comes from Aristolochia fimbriata, assembly GCA_019845555.1. Taxonomy (NCBI): domain Eukaryota; kingdom Viridiplantae; phylum Streptophyta; class Magnoliopsida; order Piperales; family Aristolochiaceae; genus Aristolochia; species Aristolochia fimbriata. The sequence continues at coordinate 14,738,606 of CM034078.1, read as the reverse complement.
AACATAAACGTTCATAGTTTTTGTAGTTTTTATAGAGTAAGACTCTTATACAGTCTAGGTTTATATACCTTTTTTGTATATATTTCTATTACTATGTTTTGAAAATTTTGTATCATATAAATATGGGACCATTTAGTCCTGATTAACATAGAGTTTGATGATAGGTAAATATTGATTATTTTATTTCTTAGATATATAATCTTTTATTAATAATAGTTTGATAACAGTTTGATAATAATTAGAAATAATTAGAAAGTATTATCTTTTATAGATTTACTTATTTTCTATTTTTTTTCATGTGTGCTTTCAAACACGTTCATATATAATAGAACTACAATTGAGAATATAGAGTAATTATAATATTTTTATTTTGTTATCAAAACTACATTAATCCACTTCGCCCGTTGAATGACGGGATTAAACTACATTAATCCACTTCGCCCAAAGAAAAATACGTGCATATGGCATTTTTTTTTTAAAGGCAAAATGTGTAGGGGTGTAAACGGGTAATAATCGAAACGGGTAAAGGTTATTCCGTTACCCGTTTTGATTACCCTACCCATGTTCCGTCACCCGTTTCCCCCGAATAAGAATTAGTCATTCCGTCACCCGAATTTCTTACCCGATTACCCGTGGTTAATCGGGTAATCGGGTAAATAAATAGATAATAATATTTTAATAAATTTAATTATCTAACCCTTATAAATTAAAAAAAAAATTAAAATCATATGAAAATTGCATCCAAATTCTTAAGTTTATAAAAAAATAGCTCAAACAAATGTACAACACACATATTATCTAAAAATAACATCAAATACATAAAGTTTTAAAAAAATTACCAAATTACCATTCGGGTAATTGGGTAATCGGGTAATCAAAACACATAATTTTGTTCCTTATCTATCCGATTCCATTCGGGTAATCGAGTAATCGGGTAATCGAGTTGCGACCATTGCAAATGTAAAAAACTAGTTGGCACATCAACTCATAAAATGAGATGAATAATATCTCCATCTATGCAATTAATAAGTTTGTTGTATATTTCAAATTTTCAACTAATAATAATTAAGATAATAATCCTTGAGCATTAGTGTTTGGATTCAATACCAAACCCATCCGGCTGAAATGTCCACTATTCCATAGGCTTTAGGGCAAAATGGGGCTTGACCACAACCTTAACATCCACTCTTGCAAGTTCGTTTAAGTTCAAATTTTAATCATTTTTTTTTTTTTTTTCATATTTTCTATCATAGGCTCATAGCCTTCAGTTGGATTTTTTATTTATATTTTAGTATTTAATTTTTTTTCTTTATAATAGCTGAATATAGTTTTTTGTGGGTATTTTTCTTTGTATTCCTTCACTATAGGCTAATATTGAAATTTTTCTTTATATTATCTTATTATATCATTCTATTGAAAATTTTCTATATAGAATCATATTCCCTTATCTTTCAAAACTTTTCTTCATGTTCATATATATGTATCCTTCTTTGGAAATGTTCTATGTCGTGTCAAAATTTTTAACTAAACCCATCATTAAGTAAACCATAATAAATTTTTATTAATTTTATAATGTTTCAGCTCAAACCCAATAAAGATTAAAGAGTCTCTAACTTTGGAGTTCATGCTTATATTGTCACGTCCCTAAAATCCGAGACGTATCGGATGTTACGACCTAACTTGACGCGAAGGGCCTGGGTCGATCGGCGGCTCGGCACACGGTGACGGCGCAAGAGCTCCGGTCTCCGGAGCCGCCGCCGGCCCGCCGGGGACATTGCTGCCCCCAGCAGCATCGCACAGGTGACTCAGCTGAGCAGGTTGTGCACGAGTCCGAGCTAGGATTAAAACTCGGCCTTCCCGCGGTATTCAAATTCTGCGTTGCATCTGAAATTCCCTTTTGGAGTTTCTGCCCGCCACGACCGCGAAGGTCTTAACCTTAGTGTCTTTGCGGGTCTTCCATTTGTGGAATTTGGAAAGGATTAAAATAAGGAGGGATTCCGATCATGGCGGAGAGGGGAAAGGAGGAAGGTGGAATTCTATTATACTACAAGTATACATACGTAACTGATGTTGCTGATCTCGTCAATTTTTACGAATCTAACTGCCAAGCCCTTGATCTCCTTGGCCGCGTTCGCGTAGCTCCGGACGGCGTCAATGCCACTGTATGTAGTTTTTTTTTCTTTGATCAATTACCACAGGCAACAGAAACGGTTGTTCATCGTTTATAACCAAACGCCCACAAGCTATTCGTTTAATTTTGTGAAAGACTTTAATTTGAGGCCTTTTTTTTATAGCTTGGTGGAAGCATGTCCTCGCTAGAGAGTCACATTTCTGCCGTCAAATCGAAGAGTATTTTTGAAGGAACTGATTTCAAGCTTGCCTCCTGTGACTGTCCTTCGAACATCAAGGTTGCCGAAGAATGTGGATTTACTTCACTCTCCGTCCGAGTTGTCAAGGTTATTTAGTTTTCTGCTCATTGCTTTTGTATAGAAATTATGTGAGTTCGTACTTACTGTAGCATTCTGCCAATCATTCAGGAATTAGTTACTTTTAGTCCGAACCCCCTTTTGCAATCACCGGCCGTTTCAAATGCTGGGAAGCATCTCTCGGCGACCCAGTTTCATTCCGTGCTTCAGAGTGCTGGTAAGAAACTGTCTCTGGACTTTCGTTTTATTTGTTCCTGTTGCTTTATTATGTAAATATTTGTGACAGTATTTTCTGTTGCAGTACAAAATTTAGAATTGTTAGTTTATCTCTTGTGACTTCCTCTTTTGTGACTGTAAAAGCAATTTTATGTTTTAAACTCTCAGGAAGCTGCTCGGACTCAGAATGCAATGACTCAAGAGCAGAGAAGCTCATCTTGTTGGATGCTAGGAATATATATGAAACACGAATTGGGAAGTTTCAAAACCCATACGTGGAGACTTTGGATCCAGAAATCAGGCAATACAGTGATTTACCTGCTTGGATTGACAAGCATTCTGATAAGTTGCGAGGAAATTCTATTCTCATGTAATTATCCCTGCTTACCTTGTTTTTCAAGTAAACCTGTAGTCTGTATATGCTTCTCTTTTCAGCTTATGTGATTTCTCTTTTAAGTAGGACTGATTGTGGTATACTTTTAGAAGTATTCTTTTAATGAAATTTCTGTTACTATAGTAAATAAATCTTTTATCATTTCTTTGTTGTAGTAATATAAGTGATCTGCATTGTAGATTGTCGTTTACCACTGACTCGGGTCATTGGCCATGAATCTTACATGACATAGGTACTGCACTGGAGGGATAAGGTGTGAAATGGCATCGGCTTATATCAAATCAAAAGGTGCAGGTTATGAGAATGTATACCAGGTAGCCTCTGCTTGCTCATAGATTTGAACATCCAATAGTGCTGCATATGGGCCAAACAGAGTAATTTACTAGTCAGTAATTAGAGTGAAGCTTCAACTAGATTCAGTTCATGAATGAAGATATGAAATCAAGCCTTCATGGCTTTATTACTTGAGTGTATCAACATCATCATTATCAACATCATCATCTTCATACATACATGTGGAGTAAATAGTTAAGCTAAATGTACTCAAATGCTTCTGCTGTAGTTGCTTGCACATTAACATTCATACCACAAACTGGTATACTAGCAAATTTCACATGAAAACATGATTATTATTTGTTAGCATTCTTGGTCATTTTTTTTAAGTTTTAAAATGCAGATTTTTATTTCTTATGATAATGTTGCTATATGGCAGTTATTTGGTGGCATACAACGTTATTTGGAGCAATTTCCTGATGGTGGATTTTTCAAGGGAAAAAATTTTGTTTTTGATCACAGGTATGAGCCTCTTAACCATCACAATTTTTGTTTGGCCACACACATTCCTTTCATGTCCTGGTGGATATAAGCAGTATAAATGTTGAAGGAAGATTATTTTCCAATTTCCATAAAGGTGTTTTATTATCTTGCAAACCAAATCAATGATGTCACTTTTACTATTCATGCTCTTTATAGGATCTCAGTTGGAAGCATAGATGCGGAGATTGTAGGGTCATGCTTACTTTGTGGATCTTCTTTTGATGATTATAGCTCACGTTGCCGGTGTGCTTATTGCCGCATGCTGGTTTTGGTGTGCAATGATTGTCAGGTTTGAGTAATAGCATCTTTCTGTGGTTGATGACAAAAAATCTTTGATTGGTTAATCTTCTCGTTACTGAAGGAAGCAAGTCAAGTGGCTCTGTGTCAAGCTTATAAGCTAGTGAAAGCTCACTTATGCTAGGCCTGACAGGCAGTTGACCAAGGTTTAGCTTCTCCTGTCAAGCTTAGCTGCTATCCCATTGTTGAAGCTTGCTTGATCATGATGAAAGGTGTTGGTTGCTTGGGGTGGCTCTATGTAAATTTTAGATGAAAAATATATGGGTTTTGTGCACTTCCAATTCCTATCTTTTCTTGTCAGTGTGAGCAACTTGAGTTAGTGGATATAACTCTTTGCTGCCAATCATGTTCATGGTGAATATTTGGAAAAAGAATAGTGGTGTGGTGGAGCGAATTTGTTATTTTATTTGGATGAACTGTGTCCAAGTAGACTGAAACGAGTTTTATTCTAGACCACAGTTAACTGAAAATATTAAGTCAATGCTGCCTTGAAAATAAAGAGAAAACTGGTTAAAGAAAAAGAGAAATGTTTCCTATCATTACTGTCTATTCAAATCTATATCCTCTTTATGTTTGCAGATCTTTGCAAGTGAATATGTTTTGTCGTAGTATCTCTCTTAGACAACTTAAGCGTGAAACTTGAACAATATGCCTTCACATTATGTTTCCCTTGATTATCATAAAAGCTCCCTATTGAACCTTTTCTTTCCATGGTAACTCACTCAGTTTTTTCATGTACTTTTGAATTCAGGGTAAACATGATGGCGTTTATGTGTGTGAGCTATGCAAGAAACATGGAAAAGGTGCTATCCAAGTTACATCAGCTGAGGGGCTAGAGGCCACTGCGGATCCCTTTATATCTTTTCCTGAAGAACCTCGTGTGCATGGTATTATTTGTTGATTTATGAAGGTAACCAGATCCTCTTTCACAGTATTTAAGTTGTATTGACCTTGAAATCCCAATTTGTAGGTCACACCCGTTCAAAAAAGTTGAGAATCTTATGCTTGCATGGATTCCGACAGAGTGCTTCAAGTTTTAAAGGAAGGACCTCTTCATTAGCCAAAAAGCTCAGGAGCCTCGTGGAGTTTGTTTTTGTCAATGCTCCACATGAGTTATCTTTTATTTATCAGCCACGTCCAAGTGGATCCAATTCCTCTCAACTAAACACTGATTTTTCTGATTCCTCTGGACACCTTCCTCCTCCGGAGAAGGTTAACAAAAAATATGCATGGCTGATTGAAACGGACTCTGACTGCACAGGAGAGAAAAATTGGATGAAGGCAGATGAACCATTTGATCCTTTGCAGTATCAGCGTCAAACGGGAGGGTTTGAAGAATCTTATGATTATCTAAAGCGGGTCTTTGTTGAGCAGGGTCCATTCGATGGGATTCTGGGGTTTTCACAAGGAGCAGCTGTTGCAGCAAAGCTCTGTGCTAGAAGAAAGGCTAATGGGAATGATCTACAGTTTAGATTTGCAATTTTATGTTCCGGGTTTGCATTGAGCTCGATGGATGTCAAGTACAGTTCAATTAATTGTCCTTCCCTACACGTTTTTGGCAGTGACAAAGGCCATGACAGGCAAATATCACAGGGAGCAAGCATGGAGCTCTCTCGGTTGTTTGAGGAAGGTTCCTCCGCGGTAATTGAACATCAAATGGGTCACATAATTCCGACACAGTCCCCTTATATTGATCAGATCAAAGCTTTTCTTCAGCGTTTTGTATGAATCAAGTTGGTAATTATGGAGTGATATTCCCTTGAAAAGGAATTGTTACAAACGTTGGAATTTTCTGTCTCATTGACCTCCTTCGAAATGCAGGAACAGTTTTGTTTCTTTACCTGAGCTTGTGTTGTCACAGAAAGCTTTTGCCTCAACAGAAGCACCCTTGTCCCTTAATGGATATACCCTCCCAAATTACTTGCAAGATTTCGCATAAGTTTCTAGCACAAGTGTCTTGTGAGAGCAGTAGATGAAATTGCCTTGTCAAAATACTGCTGCCTATTCAAGTAGCAGGTAGCGATTTTACTTAAATAAGTTAATAGATTTTTATTAATTTTTTTAATTTTTTAATTTTTTTATTTTTTAATTTTTTAAACTTAAATAATGGGTTAAAAAGTTCGGTAACAGAACTGGCAAATGGTTAGATTTAAAGCATGCAACCCAATTTAATCTTTAACGTTGATGTTATAATTTTAAAAACAAATTAAAGATACTTAAGTTGGATTGGTGCAATTTGTTTGACTCTTGGACTAGAGCGAGAAATCACCAGAAGCAATGCTGTTAATAACTTCTAATCCAGATTAAAATTCACAAATCACTGCTGAAAGATATTTTCTTTATTCATTACGTTAACATATTTTGAGTTTTAATTTTTTATTATTTAAATGATAAAATTGAAAACAGTGAGCAACCTAGAAATTGCTCTTTGGAGTTTGGATTATGAATTATGTTGTTATTTTGCAGCTTTAATTAAACTAATAATAGATAGCACCAGAATATATATCAGCTCTCATAAAGTATAAAACCATATTCTATACAGCTCAAAACAGTTAATTCCATTTCCGTATAAAAAGTTCCGATTGGAAGTCGAAGGAAAATTTTCTTTCTCGTCGGTAACGAAAAGTAGAAAGAACTTGCAGTGTCCGTGTCCGTATCCGGTGCGGGTTCCCTTTGGGGTGTGGTCGGTGCAGGTAGGCGTTCCTCTTTTCTTTTTTTGTCTTTCTTCGAGTTTCAGCTAACAATTAGGGTCGGGATCACTCCATTTCTTTTGGCTGTTGGTAGTTGATTACTCGATTCTAGAAGTGCTTAATACCAATTCACTAGGGTCTACTTTTTTTTTTTTTTTTTTTTTTTTTCAATCAACTTCCTGGAGATTTTTCACAGAGAAGGAAACGGCGAAGGAATCACAAGAAAAGAGGAAGAAGCGCCTTCTTCAACTGCATGCATGGAAGAATTGGGTAAAGGGTGTTTCCAGGGCTCTGACTTTGCCTATTGAGGATAGTTTCGAAGGTTTTATCCATTTCATCCTCTCTTAACTCGATTAGATACCTCGACTGGTTTGGTAATTTTGCCGAAATTGAGAAGATTTCGACTGGCCGATTAGAGCGGTATCTGCTTATTATGAGAAGATGACTTCTTGCGGGCTGCCGAGCTGGACTTTCCCTGATGATGTTTTGATTCAAATTTTGTCTAGATTGCCTGCTAAATCTATCTTGAGGTGCAGAGCAGTTTGCAAACATTGGCGTGAATTGACTTCTTCCAAGTACTTCATTCAGCTCTTCAACGAAATATCGTCAAATGATCAAATGATATTGGTTGAGACGGTGATACTGGTCGATTCCACCTCCTCCTTTGTGTGCATTGACAAGTCTAGTTCGATTTCAGAATTTTCTCTCAGTTTCTTGAATGATAGAGTTAAAGTTCGAGCATCTTGTAATGGGTTATTGTGTTGCTCGAGCATTCCGAATCGAGGTGTTTATTATGTTTGCAATCCGATTACCAGAAAGTTTAGGACACTTTACAGGGCTACTGAAAGGCCAGTGAGTCGATTTCATCCCGACGCTGAGGCTACCCTTGTTGGGTTGGCGGTTTACCCTGATTATGGAAGATTCAAAGTTGTTCTAGCAGATTTTTATCGGCCATTTGGTTGCAGACCCTTTGATTCCTTGCTTTGTCATGTCTTTGATTCGGAGGCAAGCTCTTGGAGGAGGTTTTATACGACTTTAAATGATGAATTCACTCATATGAACAAGAACCAGGTGGTGTTTGCAAATGATTCTCTACATTGGTTAACAAAGTGGTCAAGGTATGTCCTTGTTCTGGATTTGGACAATGAAGCATGGAGTAAAATACGCTTGCCCCATGAGATAGTTAATGTTTTAGACACTAAGATTTACCTTTTGGAATTGGAAGGTTCGCTCTCGGTTGTTCAGATTTTGAAAAATTATATGATCACTTGGATCTTGAACAGCTATGTGAAAGAGGAATGGGTTGTTAAAGATACAGTAAGCCTTAGTTGTATTGAAATATTGGTACCAACCACCTTCCCCATAAGCCAGACCAAGGACTTTGTTTTCCTAGCAACTCATAGACAGGTATTGATATACAATAGAAAGAGTAAGAGGTGGAAGCAGGCTTACACCGTGGATAAAGCTGTTGCATTTCCCTTGTGGTTCTATTCTCATTCTTTTAGAAGCACTCTTTTTTCTTTTGACTCACTGGAGAGGGCTCGGTTGGAATGAAACAACAAGCTCACTGGGAAGTCTTCAGTGTTCAGTTACAAAAACCCGCTCCATCTACCATAAACCGCCTTTCTTGAGTTGTTTAGGTTGATGGATTTAGGGTGAGACCTTTAGTCAGGTTTGCATGTAATTGATATCCATGCTGTAATTGTAAATTCTTTAAATTCCCTGACTGGACAACCAAAATGGAAGGTTGGTATGTAGATATACAGCATGAAGACATACATAAACCATTTAGTTTGGTTTCTGTTTCTTATTTTATGCTTGGTATATATCTTGAATTAGTGGTCGCCGAAGCTTGCTATAGGTTCTGTTTTCTGTTCGAGCAGCTGGCGACGAGGACAAGCAGGATTTTGTTTATATAGTAAAGGAAAAAAAATGAGCTTTGTTATCTCCTGGAAGGATTGTACAGTCAAAGAAGGATAAATAACCAGATGGGAGTTCTAGAATGCCTCTGGCAACATTGTTTTTAGAAGAAGAGATATGCTCGATGTATGCTTGCAAAGCATATATTTTCTTGACAGAAGTCTGGACCATGTAATTGTTGAGATACATGACAGAATTTCGTACTGAGTGCCTGTGCAATTTTTGAAGTACTATTTATTTGTTTTTGCAATCAGTCGGTTCAGCATGGTTTGAGATACCATCTAGCAACTACTTGCATAAATCTGCGGAGATTATGACTTCACAGGCGTTCAACCGGCATCAACTGGGAATGAGACTTCACATGCCCTCTTAACCTGGGTAAGTGCTACTCTAGAATTGAAATCTGAGGACTTTCTGCTACAACTGGGTATGAGACTAATCTGAATTCCAATCTTCTCCAAGAAACTGCTCTCGTTCTTTATTTTCATGCCAACAGAACAATCAGTCTCCGTATCGTTTGCCAGGGAATATGATTTTCAAGTGGGTTCTTCAATTTATCAATCTAAGCTACAACTGTTTGAGAAATTTGAATGTTGGTCCCAGAGGCTTGGCCCTCATAATTTGCCTTATTCAGAGTAATTGCTTGAAGTGGGCATTCAGGTGGCTTATTTTGTCCGGTCCTGATTCCCCGAGTAGATTATAGTGACTTCTTTCTGCAGCGAACATATTCGATGTGCTCATTGAATTGAACTGGATCTGTTCCTTTTCCTTATCCTATGAGCGACGCATTACCCAATTCATCATTTAATATGGTGCAAGAATATTTGTGTGTCATTGTTATATCAATAATGCATTGGGGCTGTACTGAAGTCCCGTTTATATCAAGGATAAATACTTTGGGGTTGACTCGCTAAAATTTTCCTAACATCGTTTTAATCCTGATTATTTGGCCATGTATCTAAGTCATATTAAAGTTATGAAGATTTTCTAAAATTTTAAGGTCATTAAAGTTATATGTCAAAATTAAGATGTTAACATATACATATATATATATGCGCTTAAGTGCGCTCAATGCCCTTGAGTCGTCCGATCAAAGGCCCTTTCGATTGGATGGTTCTAATATAATCTAATGTAATTTCATTATATTTACGAAATTGCCACCGAAGTTATACGCTGCTGCCCTGGTTCTCTCCTTGGTTCTCTCCCTGGTTCTCTCCCTGGTTCTCTTCCTGGTTCTCTCCCTGGTTCTCTCCCTGGTTCTCTCCTTGGTTCTCTCCTTGGTTCTCTCCCTGTTTCTCTCCCATCACAAACCGGGAAGCTCTCTGCTCGGGTCTCGACTCCTCTTCCCGACTCCTCTTCCCTAACCTCCCGACTCCTCTTCCCTCCCCTCCCGACTCCTCTTCCCTCCCCTCCCGACTCCTCTTCCCTCCCCTCCCGACTCCTCTTCCTTACCCTCCCGACTCCCTCCACCCGGATCGAAGGATCGCATTCAGAGTTTGGGGAAAAAGGGTTTACGTCTCCAATTCGCCTTCCCTCCTTCCAACCAATAACAAAAGGTATGCCGTAGAAATCCTTCTTCCTTCTGCACTCGCCAAACAATGCTTCCACTTTCGGGTTGTTCTTCTTTCTTTCATGTCTGTGATGCCCTTTTTTTCTCTTTTTTTCCTTACATTTCTTCCCTCTCCACTCGACGTCCGTAGAAGCTTGAGATTGGTCAAGAAATTTTATTTCTTTTTTGCCCTATTGAATGGGGGAATTCCCCTCGTTTTTTCCCATTTGAGCTTCACCGTTTGCTAAACTCCCTAAGAATTGACTTCACCTGAAAAATTGGGGGATTTGTCTCTAAGTTCTGATTTTGGTATTACGAGGAGGCAGCCTTGATTCTCTCCTCTCCCGGTTCTCCGTTCAAGACATTTGGTATTGTTTCCATTCTCTTTTTTTTTTTGTTCTTGTTGTGCTTTGCCTTGCCTCCTAATTCTATCATGAAAAGGTGCACTTAAGAAGAAAAAAGAGGGATGAATGTTGAGTTAGTTTACGCATAATTGGGTTTCTTGTTGAAGTAGATTTAAATGCTAAATTTTATTTATGTCCTTCTAGACTAATTTTCTTGACATATCTCTTGTTGTGTTTAATTTACAGGTTATTGGGTAATTTAATCTTGGTTTCATTATTGGAAAGCTTGACATTGATTTATTTATCGTGGATCAGTGTACGTTAGGTCTATATCTACTGTGCTGCTAATTTTAATTCATTGTTATGTTTTAAATTTTTAAAATTGTGAAAAACTCTGTGGCCTAATGGTAAGGTACCACTATTGGTGGAGATTCTGGGTTCGATTCCCAACAGGGCTTAGTTGGCAATAGGGTTCAATTATCCATGATTACAGTGATCAAATGAGTGACCGAGTGATAATTACAATTTTGACCCATTTTTAACACATTGTATAGTTTGGATTTAGTCTCAATATGATTGTTTAATATGTAGACGTGTTTAATTGTTATTGATTTATTTTATTTGCTCATGACAGTGTTTATTGATGGATCTTCCTAAAACTCCCTTGGTCGACGGAGTGAGTTCTACATCAACTTATGTTCCAAGGGGTGTCCAAGATGGAGTTCCTAAAATTGGCATGAGTTTTGAGTCAGTGAAGGATGCCGAGGTATTTTACAATGCATATGCCAAGGAGGCCGATTTTAGTATACGTAAGGGATCAGAATGCAAAAAGAGCCTAACAAAAGAGCCATACTCCAAGTTGTATACTCCAAGTTGTTTGTTTGTTCTAAAGAAGGGAAACCTAATAATGGAAAAGGTATTTTAGATCCTGTTAAAAAGAGAAGACGAGGAGTAGTCAGAGAAAATTGTGAAGCTGCTATTTAAAAATAAAGATGAAAAATGGGTTGTTGTCAAGTTTATTGAGGAACACAGTCACATCCTTGCAACACCTCGTAAAGTACCATTTCTACCATATCACAGAGAAGTCACAAGTGCACAAAAAAGTTTGATTAGCATATTCCACGAGGCTGACATTTCCACTTCACAAATAATGTCTTTTTTGGAGATTCAATCAGGAGGGTATCAAAACATCGGATGCACATCAAGAGATATAAGAAATGTTGAGAGAGACATCAGAATGGAAAAGAAGGATTATGATGCAGAGTTGTTGATTGAGCATTTCAAAGAATCACAAGAAATTAATCCTTCATTTTTTTATCGATACGAGGTAGATGATAATCACAAGCTGACTCGTTGTTTTTGGGTAGATGGGTGGGCAAGGAAAGCATATCACCATTTTGGTGATGTAGTGGTTTTTTATCCTACTTACAATACCAATCAATATTGTCTTATATTTGCACCATTTTCTGGAGTTAATCATCATGGACAAACTATAAATTTTGGTACGGGTTTTTTAATAGATGAAAAAGCAGAGTCATTTGTGTGGTTGTTTGAAAAGTGGTTAGAAGCAATGTCAAGGAGTCCGCCTAAGGTCATAATTATAGATCAAAATCTCGCAATTGAAAAAGCTATAGCTATGGCACTCCCACAAACATTTCATAGATTTTGCATGTGGCATATATTGAACAAGTTACCAGAGAAACTAGGTGCACGTGGAGGTAGACAAATCATGGATCAATTGCTTAATTGCATATATAATTCTCCATCTCCAATCGATTTTGAGGTGAATTGGAAATGTATACTCTCCCATAATAATCTTCAAGACCATGAATGGTTAGGGGATATGTTTGTGATTCGTGAGAAATGGATACTGATATATTCAAAGCATATTTTCATGGAAAATATGTGGACCACACAGCGAAGCGAAGGTATGAACTCTTTCTTGGATAAGTACGTGAATCGGAAGACTACATTATCTGATTTTGTTTTACGTTTTGAAAGAGCACTTAAACGTCTAAGACAACGTGAAACAGAAGCTGATCATGAAATGAATTACTCAAAGCCCTTACTGAAGACAGATTTTGATGTGGAGAAGCAAATGGTTGACATATATACAAAATTTATATTTTACAAGTTTCAAGCCGAAGTAGTTGAAAGTGTTAAGTATGGTGCTTTGCCTCTTAGGGAAGAAAGACCCTTTCGGATACATGAGGTTTATAGATGTGTACAACCTGATTCTATAAATGATGTAACTCGAGAGGTCAACTATGATTTTGATAAGAAGATGGCAAATTGTACTTGTATGGTGTTCGAATCAGAGGGGGTTCCTTGTAGGCATATTCTCTTAGTGCTCAAAAATTTGTCTTTTGCCCGAAAGTTTGATCCTAAAGAGGTGGACTAGAACTATAACTAGGGAGATTGTTTTTGATGAAAACACGGTAGAACTTCGTCCAAATCTTGACGAAGTTGTACATATTAGAAGAAATGATCTTGCTAGCAAAATTCATAAAGTTCTTGATGTAGATTTCAAATCTGAAGAGGCACTTTCATTTTTGGAGAAAAAGATCGATGTTATTTGTGATGAAATTGGCCAATTTGAACCTGACTATGGAACAAAAATGAGGATGCCTCAAGAAATCCATGTCCACCCACCTGATATTGCTAAAACAAAAGGTAGTGGGAAAAGACTAAAGGGTGGAAAAGAAAAGGCTATGGAGCAAACTGCAAAAAAGCTCAGATTGTGTCATGGGTGCGGTGCACGGGGTGAACATGACAAACGGAATTGCCCTAAATTGAGAGACATGTAAGATGTGATTAATGTTGAATTTATTTAATATTCTTTAAAAAGTTCTAACTACATTATTCATATGTAGGGGTTTAATAAGCCTATCGGATAGAAGCACTCAACCTGATTCACAAGTTTCGCTAATGGATCATTGCAGTCATTTCTGAATAGAAAATTTTCTTGTGAGTTGGTTGGTTTATATTTGTTTTTAAATTTTCAATTTGTTGTATACAAAAATAAGTAACTAACCCATTTAAATTCCTTTGCAGGTAAAGTTGTATTTTTTTTGTGTAGAACAAGTGCTTGGATAGCTCTTGAAGAAAGTTGTTGACTACAGTTGATATCTCTGTGTAGACAATGTAGTTGTTGTAGATAAACTCTTTTTTTTGTCCTAAATAGCATAGAGAATGTTGTGGGTAAATTTTTTGTATACCTACGGTAAACATTTATAACACAGTGATTTTTGGTATGTTGTTGGCTATTTATTAAAGCATCGCTATTTAGACATATAATCTTCTTTTCTGGAATCAGCTTTAACATCTCAATTGAAGATCCCCCATTCACCAATCAGCTAATTATTGCTATCTAAATGGATGATATCATTGTTTAGTTCTCTCACTGTAAATTCAACCAAGTTCTAACACTGCATCATATGTTTTCTTATTCTGGCCAAGAGGGTAGTGAAAAGCATGTTAGATCTCCAAAAGTTGTTGTAAACTCATAGCTATTGTCTTCTCTGAATTTAAAGCTATAATGAGGGTTCAATTTTAACAGCACTTTCATTTTCAACAAAAAAATTTTAACAACACTTTCATTTTCAAAAAAAAATTTTAACAGCACTTTTAACAGCAATTGAGTTTAGTTTTGATTGACTCTACTGGGACTCGAACCCAGAATCTCCGATAAAATCGATGCCTTAGCCATTAGGCCATAGAGTCATTTTGAAATCCTTCAAGTATCAAACAACTGCAGCTTAAAACTAAAGCAGGAAAGTAGTAACAACCACCATTTACAGGTAGTAACAGCCATCATTTAAAGGTAGCTTTAACTACTGTTCCACAGCTGAAAATATAAAGTTGGATAAATCAGTCAGGTTAACAACATCTATGTTTCTTACATCAGATTGAGGAATTTTAGTAACCAAAAGCAAGTTTGGATTTGCTTATCTGAAGTCATATCGCTGAGAAACAGGAATCACTTTCATTTTTGGCTTAGAAGGAGCAGAGCACCTGGCACTTAATTCTCTGAAATTTGCATCACCCATATGGCTGTAGACAACATTCAAGTGTTAATCATGTTTTATGAGTGATAGTTGCATTTTTCTCAGAAGTTCAACGCTCTGATAACAATTTCTGCAATAAGGATTACGAGATACAAAAACCATTAACAAAAATATCTCTTAACAGTTCAAAGGATTTTTTTTTCCTTTTCTGTTCCTGCAGAGCTGCCTAACAACATCCATTGCTTCACATTGGCATAACCGGCAATAATAACAAACTGAGAAAAACAAAGGATCATCATGAGGGCCTCAAAGAGAAAAGGATATTTCTCTGGAGGCTTAAAAGACAAGTACATGATATGAAGCACAATGGACACCAACACAGGCAAGACTATCAACCATTGCTAAGTTCAGAGAAATATACCTCCATTACTGCATCTACTGAATACAAATATGGCCACCACATAACAACAAATGTCACCACTACAGCGATTCCCAGTTTCAAGACCTCAAGGAGATACTTCCGCTTCAAACACTTACCAAGAAGATGAGCAAAGAAGGTTGGAGCAAAATAGGCACTCTTCTGATAGAATAAGAGAAATCTTCAATTTGCTTTATGAATTTATCATATAATTGGCTGCAAAAGGCCCCAGTCTAATGGACAAATTTCAGCAATAATAAATACATGAATATATCAGGAAAAGAATTAAAATAACCTGTTCGTGATTAGGCGCAAGACTGAATAGGACAGAAGCCAAAAGATCATGCTTAGCTAGAACAGCCGCAACAGCTCCAACTGTAAATCCCAGGCAAATACAATTGTACTGAGCAAGTAAACCAACAAAAAAAAATAATGATTTCATTTCTTTTGCAGAATATGCTGATGCCACACAAAATTGACAAAGAGTCTGCTCACTTGAAAATGACCATGATCAATCTCAATGAGAGCATGGTTAAGCAAAATCATAGCAAGAAGCCAGAGTGAAGCATCCTTCTTGCCACGATGAACACAATAGACTAAAATGAAATAGATGGCTGCTGGAAAGAACACGAGTGCATCGACAACAAAACGGTGCATCTCATTAGAAGTTTTCTGCCAAACAGAGAAGGAAGCAACATAGAATCAGGAAATCAACTACAGCAAGGGGAAAGAGGAAAAATAAGCTGTTCTTACCCAAGTGGTGACTCGTGGCCTCTAGAAGACACAAGGGCAACAGAGGGTATTGGTATTTTTGCAGTTGTATGCATTCCACTGTCTCCATGAAACAACATTCGAGTGGTCCTTTTTCAGTACCCTTTTACTAGATGAGGCACATAACGAATTTACTGGTATCAGTATCTCCAGAACCTCGCCAC
This sequence comes from Aristolochia fimbriata, assembly GCA_019845555.1. NCBI lineage: Eukaryota > Viridiplantae > Streptophyta > Magnoliopsida > Piperales > Aristolochiaceae > Aristolochia > Aristolochia fimbriata. The sequence goes on along the minus strand of CM034078.1, from coordinate 14,722,594 downwards.
AAATCTTGGTAAAATGGAACATAGAAGAAAAGGAGGGGCATCGAGGCCGATCTCTGCGAGTAGACCCATGAAATGAGAGAGAAATGGATGGGGCGAGACGCAGAAGAGGGGACTCACCGGATTGGTCTGTTCCAAAGGAAGGAGGACGAAAATAACGAGTCCAGCTGAATCCCTCACCAGACTCTGAATTCGATCCTTCGATCCGGGTGGAAGGAGGGAAGGCGAATTGGAGACGTAAACCCTTTTTCCCCAAACTCTGAATTCGATCCTTCGATCTGGGTGGAGGGAGTCGGGAGCGTAGGGAAGAGAAGTCGGGAGGGTAGGGAAGAGGAGTCGGGAGGGGAGGGAAGAGGAGTCGGGAGGGTAGAGAAGAGGAGTCGGGAGGATAGGGAAGAGGAATCGGGAGGGTAGGGAAGAGGAGTCGAGACCCCGGGCGGAGAGGTTCCCGGTTTGCGATGGAAGGGAACCGGGGAGAGAACCAGGAAGAGAACCAGGGCAACAACGTTTAACTTCGGTGGTAATTTCATAAATATAAAGAAATTTCGTTAGATTATTTTAGAACCATAAGATCAAAAGGGCATTGATCGGACGGATCAAAGGCATTGAGCGCACTTAAGCGCATATATCCCTTGAGCGCACTCGATCATTGCCCTATATATATATATATATATATATGTGAGAAACTATTAAAAGTCATGGAAAAATGTTGTATCTGTTTCACCGAAAATTCGTCGGTCCGCGAAGAGGCGCGACCAAGAGAATATTTCAATTACTTTAGAATAAATTTGTGTTACAGGGTGTGTGAGTCAGGAAAAAGTGAGTTCACTCTCCTAGGCTTCCTCTGATTCGATCTCCGTGTGAATTGTCGAAGTTTCGGCTTCTGGCGAGAACGTCGAAGTTGGAGTTTTGGGAATGAGTGTGCACGATCTGGTGTGGCTTCGGTTGGTTGGACGGAAGTATTTGTGTTCCGTGTGTTTCGACTTGTGATGCTGCCGACGATCGTGTAGAGCTGCTCTAGTTGAACTAGTGGACGATGATGGACTGCGAGTTGCTTGACTTCTCTGATTCGAGAGCTTTCGAAAGTGGAGTTTTCTTCTCGGCAAGAAGGCTGTCGAACTTGAATTTTTCCAACCCCTAGGACAGGGAACCTCTGGCTTTTTGTAGCCAGTCTGTGTAGTCGTTGAGGATTTTTGCCTGGGAAAGGGGATCACGATCCTCTTTCTGTTGGTGAAGTTGAGGAAGAAAGGGGGGAGAGGAAGACCAGGATCGTGGCCTTCTTTTCCTCTTTCGGTTATGTTAGTGCATAGAAGCCGTATTGGCTGTTTTATGACAAAACTGAGGTTTGACCAGGTCAACAATATATTGTGAATATCTTGAATTGCCTAATCGTGGGATATTGAGTTTCCTAAACTCTATAGGAAAGAAATCAGCGTATGACATCACCAGGGATAAAGGTGATTGAGTTTCCTAGTTGGGATAGGAAAGTAAGCCACACAAGATGTGTTGGGGTCGAAAGACTGAAAGATAGATTGTTAAACCCTAATGGTATATAAAGCATAATACGTGCTGGTCTAGGGTTACACAGTGATTAACGAGTATCAAGGAGAGACGCGTTTGAGGGGGAGCAATGTGTAATATGTTCTGAAGTTCACATCTTGAAGGTGCTAGTTTTGATGGTGTATGTTTGTTACTGAAGCTGATTAAGGGTCTACTAGCTTTCCAAGAAGCAACTGACCATTGTAATAGGTGTTCTCATCCTGAGAAGCCTTCGTGAAGAAAGTCCCTGGTGAGAGGGATCACACTAAGGGGGAGACCTTGTGTGTGGGTATCAAATAGCTTCTGTGAAAGTGTGTTGACAGAAGCTAGACTAGGAAGAGGTTGTTGTTCGAATCTTTGCAGGGAGGAGAACTTATTACTGTAAGTTATTCTGTTGAACTACTGTAATACTCTTTCTAGTGGATTTTGGTACCCTGCGCCGAATGCCCCGTAGATTAGGAACGATTGGTTCCGAACTGCGATAACAAATTTTTGCTGTGTCTTTTACTTATAAGTATAACGTTAAGTGTCATTACACCAGTCTTCGGGTGTAAGTACACTCCTGCGCTCACGTTTAAGTTCACAGGAAATTCTGTAAGTGCACTTCTAAATACACGTCTTGAGGTTACTGGGATTTTCAAGTGGTATCAGAGCAGGCTCCAGATTAGTTTGGAGATAAACGATTTTACAAACCTGACGTGAAGGAAGATGGCAGCTTATCATAAGGAAGGGGCTTCAAACACAAGACCACCTTTCCTTGATGGAACAAACTATGCCTACTGGAAAGCAAAGATGAGAATCTATATCAAGGCTCAGGACGAAAGAGCCTGGCGGTCTGTTGAGGACAGATGGGAACCTCCTACAGTTGAAGTTGGAGAAGGTGCAGACAAGAAGAGAAGTTTAAAGTCTAGTGCCGAATGGAATGATGTGGAGGAGAGATTAGCAAACTGCAATTCCAAAGCATTGAATGCCATCTTTGGAGGAATCGATGAAGAGCAGTTCAGGAGAGTGTCTGCATGCACCACGGCTAAAGAAGCATGGAAGATACTGGAGGTACATTATGAGGGAACCGAAAGTGTACGTGCAGTCAAGCTACATATCCTGATGACCCAGTTTGAGCTCATGCGGATGAGAGACGATGAGACGATCTTGGAATTTGAAGGTAAGATCAGAGACATTGCAAATCAGTCTGCCAACCTGGGAGACAGGATACCTCAGGATCGACTCGCCAAAAAGGTACTTCGTTCACTCTCTTCAAAATTTAAGATGAAAAGAATTGCTATAGAAGAAAATAGGTCTTTAAATGATATGACCTTGGATGAACTTATTGGGTCTTTGAAAACATTTGAGATGAATGAAGAGTCAAGTAATTCAGTAAGAGAGGTTAAGAAAGATAATGTAGCACTTCAGACTCTTGCCAGTAATGAGGTGACTCAGTCAACTCTGGAGTCAGATATCCCCACCATTACTCTAGCCGAGCTAGATGCAAAAGTGTCATTTCTGGCTAAAGGATTTAACAAGTATATCAGAAAAAGCAATAAGAAGAATTTTTCTTCAGGAGAAAGAAAATCGAGAGGAGGTGGTTTTGAGTCAGCAACCAAGAGCAAAAGTATAACATGTTATGAATGTGAAGGAAGGGGACACATCCAAACAGAGTGTCCTACTTATATGAAAAAGAAAAAGTCATTTGGACTGCTTGGAGTGACGACAGCAGCACTTCAGAAGATGATGAATGTAATTATGTAGCCTTCACTGCTAATACCAAATTGAATAATGAAATACCAGAGCAAAGAAGAATACCAGGCATCTCAATTGTTTCGGAAGATGAAACAGATGATGATGATGATATGGAAACAGTACAGAACATGATCAAGCAATGGGATGGGGTTCTTGAAAGTTTTAACATCCTAAAAGAGCAAGTTGTAGTTCTGGAAAGGGAGAAAGTCATGCTGAAACAGAAACTTGATGAAAAAGAGGAAGAAGCCAAAGAATCAGAGAGGAAAGTAGAGTTGTTGAGAGATCAGACCTGCACCTTAAATGAAGAAAACCACTTGCTGAAACAGAGAGTAAATGAGAAAGAGGAGAGAATTCAGAAACTAGAAGAAGAACTAAGAAAGGCAAAGGAGATTTGGGTGAAGTTTGACAAAGGCAAACATCAATTGGATGAGATATTGACTCAAGAGACAAGAATGGACAATAAACATGGACTGGGATACAGTGGGGCCAGTTCATCTCAGCAACCAGCTCATATTCAACCTCGTTATAAACAGGTTAGAAGATTCATTCCTACATGTTATTTCCGTGGGGTCTATGGTCATATCAGACCTTATTGCAACAAGTTACAAAGAGTTCGAAGAAGACATAAAAACTTTAAAGGAGTTAAGTCTAGTGTCCAAAATCTGGTCTGGGTAAAGAAAGATCTTAGTTTGTTTGCTGCTCATATTGCCAGAAAAACAAACATTGATGGAATATGGTATTTTGATAGTGGCTGCTCTAGACATATGACAGGAAATGTTGAGTCCCTTACAAATCTAAAGAAGGAAAATGGTGGACAAGTTACCTCTGGAGATGGGGGAAAAGGATCTGTAATTGGAAGAGGTGATTTGAATGTTCAAGGACTTCCAAAGTTAAGGGATGTGCTATTGGTTGATGGGCTGAAAGCGAACTTGATAAGTATCAGTCAACTGTGCGACCATAACTTATATGTGAATTTTACCAAATATAGCTGTAAGGTATTGGATGAAGAAAACATCTCTGTACTGGAAGGAAAGAGGACAGGTGATAACTGTTATAAGATAATTTTGTCGCATCAGTGTCAGTACACTAGAGAGAACACTGCTCAACTTTGGCGTAAGCGTCTTGGACATATACACTCTAGAGGGTTACAGAAACTGATAAAGTATGGAGTTGTCAGAGGGTTGCCTACTCTAACTGGAGCGGTTGAGACTATGTGTAAAGGCTGCATGGAAGGCAAACAACATAGAACTCCACACTCTGCATTGAAAATCATTACAACCAAACAACCATTGAAGTTGCTGCATATTGACTTAATGGGACCAGTCCAGACGGAGAGTATAGCTGGTAAGAAGTATGTTATGGTATGTGTTGATGACTTCACCAGATTCACATGGGTTGAGTTCCTCAGAGAAAAGTCAGAAGCCTTCAAATTGTTTATAAATCTGTGTGAGTAGCTTATGACTGAGAAGGGAGTGACCATAGGGGGGGATAGTTCGGATTAGAAGTGATCATGGAAAGGAGTTTGAAAATCAGGATTTTGCTAACTTCTGCGAAAGTAAATGAATTTTACATGAGTTTTCAGCACCCAAAACTCCACAACAAAATGGGATTGTAGAGAGGAAAAACAGAACATTGCAAGAAATGGCAAGGACTATGATCAATGTCAAAGAACTACCTCATAAACTATGGGTAGAAGCTGTAAATACGGCGTGCTATGTTAGAAATCGTGTACATCTCAGGTATCTAACTCACAAAACACCATATGAGCTGTGGAAAGGAAGGAAACCCAAGGTACATTACTTTCGTGAGTTTGGCAGCAGATGTCATGTTCTCAGAGATCGGGAACAGTTGAGAAAGTTTGATTCCAGGAGTACGGAAGGGATTTTTGTAGGTTACTCCAGGAATAGTCATTCTTACAGAGTATTTTTGAAGAATGCAAACACAGTCATGGAAACTGTGAATGTGGAAGTAGCGGATCAAACTGAGGATCTCCAGATGTCAGATGATGAGCAAGAACATGTTCCCCGAATCCAGAAAGAAGGAACGGTTAGTACAGTGACGAGTACTCTTACCCAAAATGAAGAAACTGTTGGTACAGTTACAGGTACACCTGAAGGTGCACCAGAAGATACGGGAGTGTCTTCTACAGAAGTCCAGGAAAGTGTCGTTATTACAGAAAAGGCACCATCTATTACAGTGCAGAAGAATCACCCAACTGATGCAATAATTGGAGATATACATGAAGGAATGAAGACCAGAGGTAAGAAGAAAAATTATGGAAATATGGTTAAATTTGTGTGCTACACCTCGTTAGTGGAACCCAGAAAGGTGGAAGAAGCTTTGAAAGATGAGTTCTGGATAAGAGCCACGCAAGAAGAACTTGAACAGTTCGAAAGGAATGAAGTTTGGACGCTTGTACCTCATCCAGCAAATATAAATGTTATCGGTACCAAGTGGGTATTCAAAAACAAGACAGATGAAGAAGGAAATATCATCAGAAATAAAGCAAGGTTAGTTGCACAAGGATATACCCAGGTAGAAGGGATTGATGTTGATGAAACATTCGTGCCAGTGGCCCGACTTGAATCAATCCGGTTATTACTTGCTGCAGCCAGCATGATTGGGAGTTTACTCTACCTGACAGCTAGTCGACCAGACATATGCTATAGTGTCGGCCTGTGTGCAAGATTCCAATCATCACCCAAGGAGTCACATGTGAAGAGTGTTAAGAGAATCATAAGATACGTCAAGAACACAATTAATCTTGGGATTTGGTATGTTGTGAACTCCAGCAATGTATTGGCAGGATACAGCGATGCAGATTGGGCAGGAGATGCAGATGATAGAAAAAGCACCTCAGGTGGGTTTTTTTATTTAGGGACTAACTTAGTGCCCTAGTACAGCAAGAAGCAGAATTCCATATCTCGTCTGATCGCTGAAGCTGCATATATCGCAGCGAGGGGAGTTGCCGCGGCACAGCTCTTATGGATGAAACAAATCTTTGGCGAGACTATGGTGTACCAAGTGGGGTACTTACAGTGTATTGTGATAATACCAGTGCCATTAACATCTCAAAGAACCCTGTACAACATTCGAGGATGAAACACATTGATATTCGGCACCATTTCATACGGGAATTAGTTGAAGGAGGAAAAGTTATTTTGGAGTACTTATCAACTGAGAATCAGCTGGCAGACATGTTTACAAAGAGTTTGGATGCAAAAAGATTTGAGCTCCTTCATGGAGCTCTGGGGCTATGTTGTATTTAAAAGAGTACCAGGAAGTGTACTTATACGTAAGTAAGTAAAAAAAAAAAAAAAAAAAAAACATAAAACACGAGTTTGTGTTTTCAGGAGAGTGAAAAGGTAAAGTTAAAAGTGAGATTTTTGTCTTTCAAGTTCGGAGCTACAGTCCGAATTTCAGGAGGAAGAACGACAAAGGGGAAAACTTACAGTGAAGACGCGCGATCAAAATGGCAGTAGTGACTGACGATTCGGTCTCACCAGCAAAGGTACGAACCCCTCTATTTTTTTCCGTATCCTCTTTGGATGATGAAGAAGATGGTATTTATGGGAAATCGACGACTCCCACATTGGAGACATCAGCCGCGGGAGTTGATAGATCGTCTCAGGCAAAGGAGAGTGGGTTGATGGAGGACGATACTACGCTTAAACAGTTCTTTGATGTTCTTGTATCACTCACAGAGGGACTGTACACAAAAGTATGCTCGATTTTCTGTACAGATTAGGCACGGAACATCAACTTGATCTCGAGTGGGAGGATTTTTTTAACAGATTGTCAAAGTATCGACCAGACCGATAAGCAAGGGTGTCTCACATTTCCGTCTTTAATTCATGGCATTCTGAACAAGCGAAGCCCATAGGGCTCACGTAATTAGTGCCGGTTAATAGCAAAAGGAACAAGTTACTTAAACAAGACAAGCACGTTGAGCAAAGAAAAGGGGTCGAAGTTGATACGGTTCCTGTTTCGAAGAAGGTCATCTTGCTGAGGTACCTGATGTTGTGGTCGGGGGAGTGAGGAGCATACTCTACGTGGTTCGTATCATTGAGTGCAATAGTCACCGACAAGACACTTATGATCAGTAGTGAGTGATGTACCTGTTATCATATCGAGGCACCATCATTTTTTTTGAGATGAGCATATTGAGGATATGTCGTGCATGAGGGTCCGGATAATCACCCGAAGTGCATCCGCTGCCGGATACATCAGATTCAGTTCTCATGCCCCCACCATCTATGGACAACGCCACTAGTCTCAACTCTCCTCCAAAGACGGCTTGTGTTGCAAGGCTCCTCGCCCCTCGGTATTTCCACCCATCAGATGACTCTTGATTATTTGACTAGGAGGTTGCAGGGTGTAAAGAATGAGATGAATGACTTAGTCCGGCGACATCATTTTCTTAAGAATGAAATGAGACTTGTCAAGTCTCTCATTTCCAAGATCAACCAGCCTCCATCTTCCCAGTAGAGGATTGGTGAGTTGCATTTTTTTTGACAAAAAGGGGGAGCAAAAGATGATAATACACTTGTGAAAATTATACCCTTGTGATTCTGTTGTGTGTTTGTGATATTTATCTGCTTTTGGTATCTATGAGTTGCAGATGGATGATTTAGCTGGTGATTGTTGGTGCTTGCTATGTGTGAATGACTGATGTGATGTGGATAGACGAATGGATGTGAAACAATGATGATGGTATGTATGGATCAGGTTCATCAAAGAGTTTGTGATATAGCTGATTTCAGAATGTATGTGGAGCAGTGGTTGTGATGTGTACTGGTAAATGTTATCAGGGAGTTTTGTCAAAAAAAGAGCCAAAGGGGGAGATTGTTAGTGCATAGAAGCCGTATTGACTGTTTTATGACAAAACTGAGGTTTGACCAGGTCAACAATATATTGTGAATATCTTGAATTGCCTAATCATGGGATATTGAGTTTCCTAAACTCTATAGGAAAGAAATCAGCGTATGACATCACCAGGGATAAAGGTGATTGAGTTTCCTAGTTGGGATAGGAAAGTAAGCCACACAAGATGTGTTGGGGTCGAAAGACTGAAAGATAGATTGTTAAACCCTAATGGTATATAAAGCATAATACGTGCTGGTCTAGGGTTACGCAGTGATTAACGAGTATCAAGGAGAGACGCGTTTGAGGGGGAGCAATGTGTAATATGTTTTGAAGTTCACATCTTGAAGGTGCTAGTTTTGATGGTGTATGTTTGTTCTTGAAGGCGATTAAGGGTCTACTAGCTTTCCAAGAAGCAACCCGACCATTGTAATAGGTGTTCTCATCCCGAGAAGCCTTCGTGAAGAAAGTCCCCGGTGAGAGGGATCACACTAAGGGGAGACCTTGTGTGTGGGTATCAAATAGCTTTCGAAAGTGTGTTGACGAAGCTAGACTAGGAAGAGGTCTTTGTTGAATCCTTGCGGGGAGGAGAACTTATTACCGTAAGTTATTACGTTGAACTCTTGTAATACTCTTTCTAGTGGATTTTGGTACCGGGGCGAATGCCCCGCAGATTAGGAACGATTGGTTCTAAACTGCGATAACAAATTTCTGCTGTCTTTTACTTATAAGTATAACGTTAAGTGTCATTACACCAATCTTCGGGTGTAAGTACACTCCTGCGCTCACGTTTAAATTCACTGGAAATTCTGTAAGTGCACTTCTAAATACACGTCTTGAGGTTACTGGGATTTTCAGGTTAAAGACCAGAGTTTGATCGTTAACTGCTGAGTTGGGTGATGAACCAACGAGGCGCGGCTTGATTGTGTCTTGACTTCGGCGAATTCTGCTGATTGTGTTGCCGATTCTGCCGATGACGTGACGATGTGAATGGACCCGAGGATGGGCTATAGTAGAGATCTCTACATCTTGACGAAGCCTATCCAGGGCGACTTGTTGTTGGATCGTCAGACGTCTGGGCTCGGTCAAAATTGGGTTATGCATATTTTGATGCATACAGTATCTTCCCTTAATAACCCAAAATTTTATTTATGCGTTTTGCCCAGTGTTTTAAAAATCGGGCATCAAACCGGCAATATGTCCGATTTTGGTCGAACATGGTTGGACCGGGTTGGACCAATGGTTCAACCATTGAATATTATACCCTATACTTTATATTTTCTTAATATTTCTTTAGAAAAAAAGACAAAAATAATCCAGATTATAGTGAACCGGGCCGAGTCAATAAGAACCGGACTGGCCTCTAATTCTGGTTCAACCGGGTCAGACCGGCCGGTTCGGTTCGGTTTTTAAAACACTGGTTTTGCCGATGAAGAAAATTCAACTGATGTACTAGAACACTACCTCCGTGCAAAGATACCCTGTGAAGATCATGAAGTGCTTGAAACTTAGGTCCATATCTGTTTCTTTTTCATTCTTCCTTCATCCCCTATTAGTATAAAAACACTAAAGATAAATTAGATACATATGAAAGTGTAACTATACTATACTAAGTAATCGAAACAAATGAAAATAAATTCATATGAAGTGCAACATTGTTATGTATGACATTTACGACTCATTTTCTAATATATTGGGGACATTTCATATGTCAAGATGGACAAAATGTTGGGTAGAAGGTGTGGCGAAAATGGCCTTGTGGGCCATCTGTTCAGCCGACCAGTTTAATCTGGTTCTAAATCCGAGCATGGGTGTGACTGACTTCGGTTGCTAGGTTGACATGGAAATTCTGTTAAAGAAAATGAAAAGATTTTTTTTTTTTGTTTTTGTTTTTTTGTTGGGTAGCCGGAACCGGAATGCGAATTGCTTTGGAGAATGGAGATTTGCGAGCCATGGTTTCAAGAGTGCGGCAGTACGTAATATGTCAGGAACATAGGCTTTCCTGATTTTCTGATGAACAAATCGCGTGGAAAAGCTTCTGGGTAGCCGTCCGTTTGTGGTACCGTTTGTGATACAAAACAGAGCTGAAAGACTCCCCCCGGCGCTTTCCCTCCATCTTTCTTTTCTGCCTTCGGGGAAAAACCCTCTAAGGTGCTTTCTGGTGTACTCTCGCGAGATTGAGGAGATTAGCACATCCAGGCTCATATGTTGTCAGTATATCCTTCAGCGTATCAATATCATCGCAGATGGCCTAGCACCCATTGACAACCTCTAATGGCAACTCCTTCCGTAAACTTTTTCTTCGACTTTTTCTATTATTGTTGTTATATGGGTTTCCTTGTTTCCATTTTACTTTTTTCTTGTGTTTGTAATTTTAACTTTTATTGCCTTAAAGAAATCGAATATGTGGGAAGATAATAGTTTGTGCATACCTGTTATAATTAGCCTAAAACGGGAATCGAGTACGATTTTAGTTCAGGAGTTTCTTCGTCTGTCCATTTTGACCAATCTTAGTAAAAACATTATTTCTGCAGATGTTTATTGGATCAAATGACATCAATATGGTCCCTGAAACTTTCTAAAGTTGTTGGCTACGGATTTCAACTTTAATGGCTCGAAAGGCTAATCAGCAGAAGAAAGACAAGGGGCATAAAGGAAAGGTTTCCGAGCAGGAAGATAATGCTTTTCTATCAGAGAAGAAAGACAAGGGGCATAAAGGAAAGGTTTCTGAGCAGGAAGATTATGGCAGTTCATATGTGGAAACACTTGGTAAGGCAAAATACTGGCAAGAGGGTCAAAGAATGAACCAAAGAAGCACTTGTTCATCACATGATGGTAACTCAAAGAATTGTGTGGGAAATGATTCTGCATTTGATGCATCAGAGTTTAGAGGAAATGGCCCTGCCAATGGGCTGTCTCCTGAATTTGTGATGGGCCGTCTCCGGCCAAATGTACTGGCTGGGTGGAGTTTGGGTTCTTCAGCGTTGTCTGTTTTAAAGGTAGCAGCTGAATGGTTTGAAAAGCAGAAACCACTGTTTGATGCTGTTCTGACCGTTCTAGCAAGTGGTCATGATTATGTACGCCTTAAAGTTGATCGTTTCTACCCCATCATTTGGCCATGGGTTGTGCATTTTGGAAAACTGGTGCTGCTGCTATCATTGGTTTGGTTCGACTGCAGCATTAGAGGCCTAGATTCATTGCTGCGACTTGGGACCACATCTTTCTTCACGGTAATCTGGTGCAGCATTCTATCTATGATGGCTATGATAGGGTTTTTTAAGTTTCTTATAATGCTGGTGAGTTATCTTTCATTTATGCTTATTGTCTTTCATTTTATCTGTTGATTTTTTATTAGTACCTGAGATCTGCATATTTTATTGTGATCTAGTTATTGTAAAGTTGATTTTTTATGGCTTTTAGTTGTATCTTTCTTTGAACTTAAAATGTATCATGAAATGGTATCCTCAGTATTTTTCCAATAAAATGATATCAAAGTCTTTTAAATGATGTAACAACTTTCTGTCTTCCAACCATCCCTGGAATGCCTGCAATCATCTTTCCACTATCCCTTGAAGGTCTGTAATTTATAGCAGTAACTCTCATGTATCTGATATATGAACTGCATATTGATCTGCTTCGAGAAGATGTTTAAATTTTCTGGCTTTAATTTGGTATTATTCTCAATAAGTTGGTATTCATTTTCATCTTATGTGATTGGCAGATCATATGTTTTTCACTTTTCACTTTTATACAGAATTAAAGCATTGATGCAGAAATATTTTATACTGGCTCCAGATGTGATAGTGGACATATTTCTTCCTATTTTAAGCTTTTACTGAAGCTTCAATATGGTTATACTTTGAAAATTTACTAATTCTGTTAATTTCCTGGGTTGTCCAGGTAATAGCTGCTCTTGTGGCTCTTTTCATTGGTGTCATGCACTCCATTGCATTTACTGCCACCTTTGCCACCGTATGCTTGTGGATTTATGGCAGCTTCTGGACAACTGGTCCTGTCATCATTGTTGCAGGTTTGCCCCTTGATATATTTGAATTTGTAATGTGTTCTTTCATTTATTTTTATAAACCTTTCTGCTATAAATTGCAGGAGTTGCATTTGGTCTAAGCTATGAACGAGTCACTCTTTTAATCGCCACTCTGTACTCCTTATACTGTGTAGTGGGATATATTGGATGGTGGGGTTTGCTTTTGGGAATAAATTTGTCATTTATTTCAAGTGATCTTCTGATACACTTTTTGAAAGACAACATAAATGAGACCAGGCGTACTAGTTTCCCGGAGAGACCTGAGCAGACTGGAGGGAGGCCAGGAAATGCCTTTCCTGGTGAGCATTCTGATTCCTTTAGAACTACTTCAGGAGGTTTCATGGATCGCGACACAGGAATTCCTTCAACGAGTGGAACTGAGGCAGAGACTACTTCTGAGGATGAAGTTCTTAGGCTCTTAAGCTGTAGTGATCACTATACAGCTCTGGGTTTGTCTCGTTTTCAGAATATTGATGCTGCATTTTTAAAACGGGAGTACAGAAAGAAGGTAAGCACAATTTCTGATAGACAGATTCAAGACAGAATTGCTCTAATGTGTTTAAACTGTATGGAGCATGTAAAGTTTACAGGACAAAAGTTATGGATGGGCTATATATATTCCCATACTTGTTTATCCTAGATTTCATATCATTAACCAGAAAAAAACGATGTTCCAAGTAAAGATGTCACTGATTGTCTGTTGGTCAGAAACTTAAAACAACTAACAAAGGAAAAAGAAAAAATTATTATGTAAAGAAGACTATGGATAAATCTTTTGTCTAATAGTGAGGGCGAAGGGACTTGGCCAATATTTAGAAATAAAATTAATTTTTTAATAAGGAAACTGTTTATTAAACTGGTTATTAAACTTGTGAGGTTTTTCAGTTTATATTTTATTTGCAGATCGGCAATTGGTGATTTTTCATTTGGTTCATTACTCTGTTGTTCTCTTATATCGGTCTTCTCAGCATGCCGGCTTGTCCTTAAACTATTTCGACAGTTTACATTGTTTTGGGGTTTCACATTTTGGTTCTCTTTGCCCTGTATGGACTAATTCTGTATAAATGATTTTATGCAGGCAATGCTGGTACATCCTGATAAAAATATGGGCAACGAAAAGGCCGCAGAGGCCTTCAAAAAACTTCAAAATGCCTATGAGGTACATTTGGTCTGCTTTCTTTTACTGTTATTAAGAATTGCAATTGGTCTGTATGTAGTGGATGGAGATTCCAAGCTCTGTAATTAGTTGGGCCTCTGGTCAGTACTTGCCATATTTTAGAGAAATTCACTTTGTACCTAGCATTTTAACATTAGTGTGGAATCATGTACCAAGATCAGCAAGCCTTTCTGCCGATATCCTAGTCCGACAGGGGGTCAGTCAACAACAGCTTGTGAGAGACCACCTCAATGGCTAATCACTGTATTTTGACATTCTATTAATAAAACATCGCCTTTGTTATTAAACAAAAGAATTGCAACTGTCTTTTTAATTCAGCTGCTTTTACATTTGAAATATCAAGAATTGTCATATAAAAGAAAATTTTTATTTCTAGATTTTATTGGATTCTGTCAAGAGAAAAACATATGATGATGAATTAAGGAAGGAAGAACTGCTCAACTACTTCCTTAGGTTTCAGAATGCTACCCAGCAGGTTCCTACTACTCTTTCTTTCTTTCTTTCTTTTTCTTTTTTCTTTCCCCTGCATTTCCCTGCTTCTGTTATTTAGCCATTTCTGTTTTCCCATTGCTTTTGCCATTTTGTGGTTCATTAGAGTCAGAGGCCTGGGTTTTCGGCTACTGCTTTCACTCATTCTGAGGTCGATGATGGAGATCTGTTTGGAGCTTCAAGAAGAATAGCCTGCAAGAAGTGCAAGCAATTTCATGTGTGGGTCCTCGTGGAAAGATTCAAAGCACGTGCAAGATGGTGTCAGGTTTACCACCCTTTTCTCTATATGGTTTTCTAAATGCTTCTTCATTTGAGACTAATGCACTTGTTAGAAGAAAGATATGGCTTTGATTTTCTTTCTTTCTTTCTGTTTGGGGTTTTTGCATTGCAGGAGTGCAAAGACTTCCATCAAGCCAAAGATGGGGATGGATGGGTTGAGCAGTCCTCCCATCCCCTCCTTTTTGGGTTGTTACAAAAGGTATATTAAACTTTAATGGTTTTATTTCCCTTCATATGTTAGTTCATCCTATCTATGCCTCATTAAACTATACTGATTAATGTCTGTATCCTAGAGGAATGATACTGCTTTTGTCATATCTTTTCATTTTTCTAATGGACACCATCTGTTGTCTGTGAGAGAGGATATGTTTCCTGTTAAGGTCCTATATACAATTGTTTGTAAACTGCGAACATTATATGTTTCTTATTCACATCCACTGAGATATGGTCATTTTCCACAGGCTGATGCACCATCGGCCTATGTTTGTTCTGACAGTCGAATATATGATGCAACTGCATGGTATGTCTGTCAGGTAAACCTTTTCAAGCCATGGATACTTCAGTTCCACATACATGCTCATTGAATTCTAAGGAAAACATTTATATGTCGTGATGCTCGTGCTTTTTCTGAGTCTTTTATAACATAAGTTGCAAATATTGAAAGATGGTAATGCATCATGATAAAGTTCTTTCGCAGCTTTGTCCGAGTACATGGATTCTCTCAAATCTCAGAAATTTTTGCAGAAGGAAAATTGCCCTCTTATCCACACTCCCTCGGTTCTGTTATCTGTGTCTTACATTCCATTTCTGTGCTTATTCCTGCAGGGAATGAGATGTCCAGCCAACACCCACAAGCCAACCTTCCATGTCAATGCCAGCATCGTGTCTAAGCAGACTAACAAGGCCAGTGCTAGTGCATCACACAAAGGTGGACCTGGACCTGGACCAGGACAGGGACCCGGCCCCGGACCTGGCCTCAACATGGATGAGCCAATGACAGAGGAAGAGTTCTATGAGTGGTTACAGAATGCAGTCCAATCTGGCATGTTTGAGACCAGTAATAACCACCCATCCGAAAGCACCTCTGCTAGGAGTGCCAGTGGCTCCAAAGGCACCAGCAGCAAAAAGAAGCGAAAGGGGAAGAAGCAATGGTGAGACAGAGACATCTAGTGGCCACTGGATGCACGCAAATGGAAATGTGTAAGTCAAAAAAAGGGTAAAAAGATAGAATCGTAGCAAAGGAAAAAGCTTAGTAGACGTATTTCCCCTCATGAAAAGGTTATAAGCAACAGAAATTTGTAAACGTTCGTTTTCATTCTTCTTCAATTTTCTATACAAAAATTGTGTAAAGTAACCCTCTCTTTTTTTCCCCTAAATGCAAGAGCACGTCGACAGAAAAAAATTTCTGAAGGTCCACATTTCAAAAGCGGCAAGCTTGTCCAAAAGATAATTTATAAATTTAACCTCTTGTTTTTTTTTTAATATCAGTGTGAAACTTAGTTTTCCCACTCCACAGATTGGGTTGGAATTCGAAGAGAAAGAATGTAGAAAATTTAAAACAATAAATATAATTCCAGTAGCCCAGTAAAAATTGCTTTCGAAGCTCTGATGTATTCTCTTTCCGCGAAGTCCTCATAGCATAGAAGTTATCAAGCAGCAACAGATCGTTTGGCGGCCTTGGGCCTCATGAATGCCTGTAAGAAATCTTGGAAACTCCGATGGAAAACTCTAGCTAATTGCTGCCTTCAAGTTGCGAGCTTCTGTTTGGCCATACTTAAGTAACGAAGTGACATGTTGAATCTCTTTGGGCATGGACCCAGTGAGCACCTGTTTCCCATTCAAACAAACTACATCATTCATGCATGAAGACAACGAGTAACTTCTTTATTTATAACCTTTGTTCCAGTTGTAATACCTCGTATCCTGTCTCTGTTATAAGGACTTCGTCTTCAATCCTTATGCCAATTCCCTGAAATCTGTACACAAGTTGTCCACGAGTGACTTGTGGTACAATTGAAACCGAAATTACCTCCCATAGATGGTAAGGATTAAATATGCAGGAGAAGATAAGTACCTCTCCGGTGTATCAAAGGACGAAGGGACGTATATTCCCGGTTCAATTGTTATTACCTGCAACATTTTGGATAATGTCATGCCACTGAAGAATGCTTCGATTATTGGCACAGTCAACACTCATGTCAATGTACAAAGAGACCCATCAATCATCGAGGGACGCAAATGACTTCAAGAAAAAAAGCGTGAAAAGTGAAATATACATTCTAAAAAAAAAATGTGAAATATAAATTGGAAATACATAAGCGTGGATTATATAACAAGGACCACTGGGGTCCCCTGGTGCCTTCTCAGTTGCATGAGATGGGTAATATGAACTGCAGAACTTGAGAGCAAAACTTACCACACCGGGCTCCAAGGGCCGGTCATTACTAATCATCGAACAGTCATGAACATCCATTCCCAAGTAATGGCCAATGGAAGTTGGATTTAGCTGATAGTAGGAATGCAAATCGTTCTTGTCTCCTTTCAAAACTCCTATTCGTGATAGTCCTTTGATAAGCATCTCAATCTGCTCTTAAATGTGAATTCATGGACAGCAACACAAAAAGACAACCAGTAAATTTCAGAACTTTTAGTAGGGAGGTAATTTTGTCTTTGAAACTGTGTACAAATGATAACTGCTTATAAATATAAGTCTGAATCTGATGTATTTCCTACCGAATACTGATGTATTTGGCGAATGCTCACACCAGGTTTACAGAGCTCCACACACTCCTTATTCGTCTCCAAAATGAGATGGTAAAGCTCCTCCTAAATCACAACGGCCAAAACGTTTTTTTTTTTTTTTAAAGAAAAGCCAAAACGTTATATTCAACAGGCCACATGGCCTTTTCTGCATCCTCTGGTAACAGAAAGACGAGAATGAATTTCGATTACTCCATACCTGAGGAGTAGAAAAGCTACCGCAGGGTGGCCAAGTACGAGTGAGATCACTAAGATAACCATGTAATTCACATCCCATGTCCATCAAAACAAGCTCTCCAGCTTTTATCTGCAAAGCATCGAACAATTACATTAACTTTATAATGGATGATCAATATATAAACCAAATAAAAATTAGTATAATTGTACCGTCTGGTCATTTCTAGAATAATGTATAACACTAGCATTTGCTCCACCACCAACCACAGGATTGAACCTAGATATTAAAATCAAAGGTGACTAGAATTTCTTCCAAAATGAATCAGAGTAGGAGATAAATTCTTTCGACAAACCAGCAAACGAGATCTTACGCCATTCTTTGAGCCCCTCTCATTTTGCATTCATATTCAACTTTAGCTGCTAATTTACTTTCCTCAGGTGATGATGTGGACAGCAACATCGTTTGTATCAGAGCCTATTTATGCAACAGTTCATGCGTCAGCAATCATAATTTCAAACACAGAAGCTTTATCCAAATATATTCTTAAATTTAGTTTAACCCCAGTAGATAACTTATGGGTAGAAAATACAATGTAAGAAAAAAAAAAGTTGCACCAAACGATAACATCCAGCCAGTAGTGTTTTATAAACAGAAAACAACTCTACATAAAATAATACATGGATAGGTATTATTACTTTTAAAAACTAGCTGGTGCAACACACTAACTTCAATAGAAATTCAAGTGATATATGCACCACAAAAGTAGAATTCACGTCTTATTAGAATTGAGAAGAGAAGAAACATGGAGACGAGTAATCTACCTGGCAAGCTATTGATGCAGATTGTTTCATCAATTTTATTTCGGATGGTGATTTTATCCATCTCAGTTCATGTGTCAATCTAGAAAGATCTTTGACTTTTCCATTGTAAGCTCCCTTGCGGAAGGCATCAAGATCTGTATAAGCTGGTAATGCAGTTTTCTTATTGTGAAACACCTTTGACGCATTACCAATCATTGGTGAAAGGATCTGCATCAACAATCACAATGTGTCCCAGTAAAACTGTTGTTAGAGTAGGAAGCAAAAATAAGCAGAACAACAGAAAAAGTTACGACTATGTAAGGTGACTTGTACAATAATTAATTATAAGAATATAAATTATAAATAGCTGAACTGACCTCACGCATTTTATTTAGTGGGTGTGCTTGATCAGCCTTGAATGTGGCCACAGCAGCTACACTTCCAGCATTTTGACCCTGCCAAGTTACTTCCTGCAGCATATTAAGAACAGGTTGGTATAAAAATATCATAGAAACAGGGGAAGCACGTAATTGCACAGTACGACAGAGATGTAATAAAAGAAAAAAATGTTTTTAAATGATATTAGATTAAAAACGTCGCACTTCCTATAGCTTTTTCCTTCTTTGTTTAGGAAGAAAAAGTAAGTTTTGGTCCTGTTAATACATATATGTTGGTAGTGCAATTCATGCAGAAAAGGAGGCTATGAAATTTAGTTGTTCAGTTCCATACACTAGATATTCTCGGTGATAAAAATAAATTTCCGTAGATAAGAAAAGAGCCATAAAAATCATGTTTGCTCCATTAGTTCATGAAGTAGAGGCAACCGACTCCTTATAGTTACCTGACTTTCCCATTTGGTTATCCCACAATGATAGCATAAATGACCTTTTTCATAGCCAGTTGAACCTCACATTTTAACCATCTGCTATACTAAAGAACCAGAATTCTACACTATGACAGCAGGAAAGAAAAAAAGAAAAAAAGAAGCTTACTTGAGGGTCAGGATCAGGCATAAACATGCACAAGCCACAGTCATGGCCTAGAACTGCTATACCACCAGGTTGTTGGCAACCTGTGAGATATAAATAATCTGCATCCTGTCTAAATGGATATGGGACCACATCAGTCATCATTTTAATTGGTGCCGATGCAAAAATAGCTATGCCCTTGTCAGGTAGAAGTTCTAGTAATTTCTCTCTTCTCAAGATGTACTCATCTGCCATGATACCGGGCGTTACCTCACCTTCCCCCAATAGCTAAATGCAAAAAGAAAAAGGTCTATTCAGCAGTCATATAACAGCAGGTAACAATTGAATTGCAACTTTAGAAAAATCCTATAAGCAAGTCAGCTACAAAAAGGAAGATAGCAAAGCAGCACCTGAGGATGAGTTGCAGGCGTGGGCTGCCCAGCATCGAACATCTTATTGGTAGAATAAGCTCGAAGAAAAACATTCTCGCTCAACAATCGGGTGATTTGTGAACCAACCTAGGCAACAGCAAGAGTTGCAGATGATGAATAATTACAGTATTGTAGTACTAATATGGAATCAACAAGCGTGATAAAAATGATAAATTGGTCCAATCATGCATGAAACTTTCAGTACTTTAAAAGACGCTGGACTGAAGCCCCAAAGTAAGTATAATTCAACTCAGTCCACCAAATCCATACCCAATTCACTTGGTTAATTGAAATATAATCTGCAAACCTAGTGGGCACACAGTTCATATCAAACTGACATCATAACATACATAACACTGACTCGTTTCGTCAGTAATCAGGAACTCAACTTCGAAAACTGAAACAGCGGCCTTTCACGTTTTACCGACCTCCTATAAAACAAACAGTGTATTCCAAAAGGACAAAGAGACACAGTCGACAGGTGAGAGCTCCTTCTCTTCAATAGATAATACTCTTAACAATTGTTGAACCCATTAAAACGATAAACCAACCACAACATAAAAAAAGACCTAGAACCCGATTTCGTACTACTACTCCCTACAGCCATCACACCAAAATCCCGCAGGAGAAATGCTGCACCATGAAATGATATTTTCTGATTCAGTAAAAAAAAAAAAAAAAAAAAAAAAAAAAAAGGAAGGCTTTGTTACCTGACGAAAGTAGAGGTCTTTAAGAAATTTTCTCCTTGATCCCAGCATTGCACCTTCCCCTGCTTCCCGCCTTCCCAGTTCTCACTTCGCTACCAACTCTCGTTCTCGAAAACTACTACCTTGTACTGTAGTTATATAAAGCAGTATCACATACTATGTAGTTACATTCCTTAGTATTTAATTATATTACGAGGAAGGCTACTGTCGGAACTCATTTTTACAAAAAAATACCCCCCTTACATTTGTAGAAATGGCTTAGAAGACAAAATTTCATGATTTTTATCCAATATCGGTGATCTTTTCTCTTATATTGTACACTACAATTTGAATTCTTTGTTCTTCCAATGCATATGACATAGTTATGAAATTTTAAGTATAATTTGTTTTTGTCGATGTTGGATGTATAGTTGGGAATAAATGTAGAAGACAACATTTCATTTAATTATTCGAGCAATATATTTTGCCACAAAGAATAATGTCAGACTTATTAAATAAATATTTTTTTTGGGTTAAAAATCATTCAAGAAAAGTTATGCATATTTAGCAAATAGAGGAAACAAAGAAAATTAAACCTGTTTGGGTTTTTATCAGCATTCAGACCAATGTTTTAAAAACCGAACCGGCCATCCAACAGGCACTATTTCTAGTTTTGGTTGAACCCAGTTAGACGACCCTTGAATATTATACACCATAATTTATACATATTTAATATTTCAAAAAGAAAATAGACAAAAATAATGTTGCTTACACATAATCGGGCCGAGTCAATATGAACTGAATTGGCTTCCGATTCTAGTTCAGCCAGGTCGGACCGGCCGGTTCGGTTAGGTTTTTAAAACACTACTAATAGCTTTTTGCCTTGAAAAAACTATGCTAAACATACCCAATTTATAGGTTTTTGTTACGATCCTAATTTACTTGCCTAGTTTAATTATCAATCACCCATTGAGCTTTTGGCATATAGGCTAGCCTTCTTCCTTCTTCCATCACTTGAGAGTTCCTAACAGTTTTATTCTATTTTGTCTCAAATTGGCCCACTCTAGTTCAGCCAAGCCTAAACATACAAGATTTGACCTTAGCTCGATCGGCTAATTTCTGCCCCCTCTTTCTAAGGATATACAAAGTCTGGTTCTTTTAACATGATCTTTAACTAATGGACAGCTACAATTCTCTACATGTTGTAGATTTCTCAAGATAGAACATAGCAGCTAAAGGAAGAAAAGTGATGTTATTGTCATAAATGTGTGAGCGTAGCTGCGTAAGTGAATATAGTTATAAATCACTTTAGTTATTTCTCCTCGAGCTGGAAGGCCTCGTCTTGCAGGTCAGCTTCCCGGTCGGAGGGTCCTCGACGCAATTCATCTAAATAATATCAATGAAAGATATAAGCAAGAGCCATATTATTATTCACCCATAACTAGGGTATATAAACGGAACCCTTTTATTTATTTATTTATTTTATTTATTTTTTTCTAATATCTCTCTTAAAACAAACTTCAATAAATTATTTTTAAAAATATTTTATTTTTTTTTTTTAAATGTATAAATAGCAATGTTTAAAAAAACAGAACAGAGTACTCAGAGACCAATCCGGTTCTTATTTACTCTGCCCTGGTTCATTGTAACCAAGATTATTTTTATTTTTTTATATAAAAATATTAAATATTTAAAATTAAATATTCTTATAAAATATTCAACGGTCTAACCCGGGGAGTTCAACCAAAATCGGACATATTTAGTTTTAAAACATTAATAAATACTTAAAAATAAACAACATGAAATATTTAGAATATGTCTCCGAAAATAAAATAAAAATTTTAAAAACTGAATATAAAAAAGTTTTAATATATTATATAATAATGTTAACGAAACCGATATACCCTCAATCGGATAATCAAGTAATTGAATATGAAATAACTTTATTTCATATATTGTTTCATTTGTCATTTGGTAAACGAAAAAAAATTCATTCCGTATACCTTTCAATTAGCAATTAAGGTAACGATAACTCGGGTAATTAGGTGGAATTGACCCGTACCCGTAACTAAATAGGGTTTAAATAGGGTTGGAGCACTAAGGTATACTCAAATTAAATACAATTGCAGGCTAATCGAATTTGGAAGAAATACGTTTCTATCACTTAGCTAGGATGTGCATCGACCCAATAAAGAGAAAAATCCATGACAACCTTAAAAAACCAGAGTTTGAACTGAAACCGAAAATAAAATCCAAGGGCTCAAAACTTGGAAAAAAAAAGAGTAGGGATATGTTCAGGGTGAAGAGAGTTTCTTTCCAGCTAAAAGGGTCCCCTCTCTAAAACTAAAGAATGTCTATATTTCGAAATAAAATTACTCAAAACTGTTTAGACTTTAGAGTATCTTAAAACTTAATCATATGTTTTCTTTTTTTAATGTTGTAAAATTGCTTTGAATTATTGCAGTCATATTTTACATATAAAGAAGTGATATTCGATGATGGGTTTTTTGGTTGGGTTTCACAGTCATGTCGAACGATGATAGAACCATGGACTAAGACATTGAAGGAGATGTAAAGGTGGAGGCACATGGGAGAGATGAACCAGTCAAGCTTTTGCATCCCATCTCATTGCAAAAGCCTCTGCCCTCTTGCCACCATCACCGCCCTCTTCTCCCCCCCAAACCTGTACTATTAAGACAGTTCTCTGAAGCTCTTATTTGAAAGGCTATAGTAACTACAGTCCAGGTACTGCCTTCTGCTGCCATCACACCCACAGACGTTCTATGAACTGGGTAACTTAAATTTCCCCTAGTTCTGTTGTCTCTCCCCTGATGTGAATTACATTGGTTTCACAGCTTACCCACTTCACCAACCATGGAGACGTGGAAGCTCTCAGTTCGATCGTTCTCTCCTTCCACTGCTCCTATTTAGTTCTGCATTTATGCCCCCAACAGTTCTCTTCACAACCGTCCAACAGTCCCACTCCCTCCCCTGCTCCCCTGGTAAATAAATGGGGGATTACTCAGGCGAAAGCCTGAAAGATACGGAACCAAACTCAAGCAAGGCAAGCCAGTCTTTTGAGTTGGGATGGTAAACTTAAAATGACCTCAGCTACAGAGCCTCTTGTAGTTCTCCATAACCACATTGCTAACCAGTAATGGAAGAACTCATCGTAGCCCCTTCTGAGAATACATTAAGCTTTTACCAGAGACCGATTGAAGCTTTAAAGGCCACATTCAATGGGTTTCGTCCGAACGCCGGGGATCTCGGGTGTATAAATGAAGAGTCGGGGGCTCCCCAGCTCTCTCAGAGGCAACTACACAAGCATGTCGCTGGTGACGGCAGAGCAGAAGGCGAAAGCCGAGGTCTACTACGGGGACGCGATATGCCAAGATAAATCCAAGTTCCTGCTCCAGGAGGTGGGCTTGCCCAGGGGCCTCCTCCCCCTGGAAGACATCATCGAGGTGGGTTACATTGAGGAGACAGGGTACGTGTGGCTCATCCAGAGGAAGAAGAAGGAGCACCGTTTCGAGAAGATCAACAAGCTCGTCTCTTACGCCACCGAGGTCACGGCGTACGTCGAGAAGTTCAAGATCAAGAAACTTACCGGTGTGAAGGTTAAGGAGATTTTGTGGCTTACCCTCAACGAGATTCACGTCGACGATCCTCCCACCGGGAAGCTCACCTGCAAGACCTCTACGGGACTGTACAGGACCTTCCCCACCGAGGCCTTCGAGCTCGAAGAGGATAAGAAGTAGCCATTGCCCAGTTTTACTTTTGCCTTTCTGTTTGATTATCTGCTCGTTGATCGAATAAAAGAATACTAGCGATTCTGCAACTTGTTTCCGTAGTTTCAGTTCCAGCTGTAGGTAGTGTTAATGAGCTTCTTCCCCTACCTCTAAAGTCTCGAGGTAACGTAAACTATTAAAAACAGATCTGAAGACAGATTCAGAAACTTTGCCAGGTCTACCACATGTACATTTTACATGCACGGGTAACAAAAGAGTAGACCATGGCAGCTGCTGTACATGGCTATAGCCATTGTCGTTCAAAAAATGCAACTTCACAAAGGACAAACAACGAGCTGACAAATGGAATCAAAATATGAAAAATGAAACATGGGTAAAAGAAGTGACATGATCGGCAGTAGAGGCTGTACGTTGCCGTACTGTAAACCATTAGCAGCTACGTTGATCACGGGAGCACACTGAAGTTTCTTTTGTACAGAGTCTTTCGCATCAATCACGAAGCTTCAAAGCCTGTAAAGGGTAAATGCACGGAGAGCACGAGAAAGAGAAAAACTGGAAGACCTTTTTTAAGTCGAAGAGAAAAACAGAAGTTTTGGTCGAAGAAATAACATCCATATATACCTGAGAAGCTCGTACCCATCTACCATCGATCCAATCTTGATGGAGCCTCAAATCAGAGTGGCGGAATTGAAGTTCCTCCATGGTTTGTCTGAAGAAGACGATGTACTTCCCACCTTTGAGAACTTTTGAGATCACTCCAACCCACCACGCGTCATTGTAGAAAGCATCGACCTCTTCCAGGAGGCAAAACTTTTTAATCTCGATGGCAGGGGGTGCAGGCCTAATGTGTTGAGAAGGTATCTGTTCCCTCAAGAACCCAGAGTCATCGTCTGTTTTTAAGGTGTGATATTCCACCAGAAATTTGTTCTTTTTAACAGGACCAATCACAGTTGCAGTAAACCAGGCTCCAAGGAACCCTTCTTCATCACTGCAGACTTCTACAGTTTTCCCCTTACAAATCTTCAGTTCAAAGCTCCCCTGAAACCAAGGACATTAGAACTAGCAGAGTATAAAGATCCACCTACAAGTTTTGCTTGAGCCAATAATAAATAGAAAAAACAAAAATCAAATAAAAGAAGAGAGAGCAAATGGATGATCAATGCATTAAAGTTGCATCTTGAGAAAAGAAAGAAACACTCCAAAGCCAGAGAACTCACCAGATCTCATATTAACAGAAAACCAAACTACATTGCTCAAAAAATAAAAAAATAAAACAAAACCACGTAGTTGTCTTTCTTTTTGCAACACCAGTTCAAACATCTGTGTACATATCATCAACTATAACTGTTTACTTCAGGATCATTTGGAACTTTCTAAATGTACATCAATTCAAGCTGTACATATAAAGTTATCCTATTAGCTGATATACCAACATAAACAAAATGGTAAACATGCCTTAGAGGCTTTATAATACGATCCCTAACCTAAGATATAA
Organism: Aristolochia fimbriata; assembly: GCA_019845555.1. Classification (NCBI taxonomy): domain Eukaryota; kingdom Viridiplantae; phylum Streptophyta; class Magnoliopsida; order Piperales; family Aristolochiaceae; genus Aristolochia; species Aristolochia fimbriata. Next base: position 14,697,401 of record CM034078.1, on the reverse strand, counting down.
CATGCAGTTCAACAGTGAGACCATAGCTAAACTATGTAAGACCATAGCTAAACTATGAAAGACCATAACTAAGCTATGAAACTCTTTTTCATAATAAACAGCTGTTCCTAGATCAGCTTGAGTTCATCAGTGGTAGCATAGCTAAACTATGAAACTCTTTCTTCATAAAAGATATTAGTTTCTTGACTACTTTCCCTTGCTTTTTCCACAGGGCACACTTAAAATCACAAATTTCCAGCTGCTCTTTAAAAGAAGATCTTTTATCTTGAACCACTGCAATCAATTTCTCTAATATCTCCATATTCCTGTCAATTTCTTTCAGATGACAACGACGAGCAAGTCCCTCCTGCTTCTGTCCTAGAAGCTTCCCTTCTACCCCTTCAAGATCCCTGTCATATTGCTCATTTTTCTTCTTTAGTCTTATTATCTCAAGAAGGCGAGAATGCATCCCTTTTATATGAAACCCGTGTTGTTCCAAGTCCTCAAAAATCACCAATCTTTCCAAAAACACACTTAAAGGATCATCGAATTGAGATTGCCGCATGTTTTCCACCAAATTGACAAAGTTGACCATCATGCCAATTGCCAACCCTTCACGCTCATCTTCCAAGAATCTCTCCAGTGGACGAAAATGTGGATTTTGCGGTAATGCAGTAAACACATCCATCGATTCCATTGCTTCCCAAAGAGGAGATGTCTTCACAAAAAGCAAGGATGCTTGCTCCTGCAAGCATTTGTCACTTGAATGATCCATTATATCTGCAGCATCAAATACTACCATCGATCCAAGTGTTCCCAACAGAGGCGATATCTCTGCAAAGAGTAAGGGTGCTTGTTCCAGTGAGCATCTATCACAAGAACAACATATAAGTTTGCAACAAGATGGAAATTATTTGTGGAGGTGGTTCCCTATGCTAACTGAAATTTCATAGGCTCATTCTACTTGATGTTTACCTCGTGCCTCATCACTCTTGACAGCACTAGAATCAACATTCTGCACTTCGGTCTTCATTTTATTATCCACCAGTTTTTCCAGGCAAGTATGATCATACTTGCAGCAAGAGTTCCCTAGAAAAGGAAAATGATTAACCTAAAAACAGAAGTAGAATCATTTAAAAATCATAGGCCTTCAAGTCATACCACTTTTATATGGGATTAGAGCTAAACTTTGATCACTCATTCCTTCATAATGAAAATAAGACTCAGCTTGCAACACAGTGTGTTCCATATTCAATGGTATGGGTAAACATCTCCCCCATGTACGCAGACCATATCTTATGGATTCAATGCCTTCATTCAGAACACCTGCATAAAGCCAGGACGAACCTAATTATTACTAGGATGACCACCAAAACAATCTAGCATACCAAAATTCATTATATCACCCTCAAAGTGTAGTTGTTTGATTTCTTTCATTGGATCCATGAGGGAATAATCATCAAAGCCCTTAAGCACATTGATGACATCATCAGTCACTCCTGCAATATCTTTAACTTTGATATCAGTGCATTTTAACAGGTCTTTCTCCGAGGTTACTGAAAGAACTAATGCAAGTAGATTAAGATGTCACCCCCACCTCTTATTTGGGAGAGATACGCTGTTTCGATGACATGGTCTTCAATCCTTTGTATAACAATACTCGAGGTAGAAGTTTCTTTGCTTTGATTCTCTAAAACAAAGTGCATAATGGTTACAATTACTACGTGCCACATAATCCAATTATTCAATGTGAATTAAAGATCTATCTATGATCCCTCTTGAGTCATTTTACCTTTTGAACTTCTCATGTTTGTCGGGGTCCTTTTTTTTCTCATTATTTCTCTTAAGCACCATAGTCTGTCCGTCTATCACAAAAAAAACATAATAGAACCATGGATCTAATACCAATACATCCCACCCTGACCCATATTCAATTAACTAATTTTTTCACAAACAGACCATCAATCCAAATCTCTCAAGTGCTTGCAGAAGAATTACCCTTGCCCATTGATCAGAGGCATTACCCTCGTCTACTGATCAGAGGCTTAAATTTATACTTATATTGGCAGGTGACCGTGGACAGTTTCCAGAGAAGGATTAGAACAGCAAATTTCAAGATCCACAACAGAACACCAGGCTTTCTTCTTATCAACTATTGCAGTTTCTTTCGCCACTTTCACATCAAGGCCCAGATAGCCAACAAAAAGGATAATGAACACCAAATCATTCTAGGATTCCGATAAATGTTCTCGGAACGAACTGTGCATATCAATGAGGATTCTTATCTAGTCTTACAAATAGCAACTCTATCTATAAAGTGATTACACGTTAAGCTCAGCACAGAGTGCATAAAAAGGAAAGAAACGAAGCAGATTACAAATGAATAACAAAACAACGGTACAGAAGTAAAAATTACAAAACAGACACACATAGCTGTAGTAACTTGTAAAATACTCAATACGTTTCTCCGAAGATGGAGGAAGAGAGTGAATGCACGCACGGTCGTACACCGAATCAATTGGAGGAAAATAACGTAAAAGAAGGTTAATTACAACCAAAAAATAAAAAATAAAAAGGTGAATACTGCAAGAAGCGACAGAGAATAACAAAGGCTGTCCAGACAAGCACGGGCCCGGATCAGTAAAAAAAAAACACGCAAAAGAAGGACAGAGAAGAAGACAAGCTCCGCGGATGCAAACAAAATGCATATGATGAAAAACATACTAGAAGAGAACGAAGGCGTTCAAAAATAGCATACAGAACAGAACAAAAGAAACTTAGAGAAGAGATGGGAGTAAAGAGAGAAGTGTCAATGGTTACCCCGGGAGGGTGAACCCATTCACCATCAACCCAGTCAAGCCTGGTCCTCAAATCCGCTTTCCTGATAATCAACTCCGAATCGTCAATAAACTTCACGACATACCGTTCGTCCCCCAAATCGCCGATCACCTCACCGACCCACCACCCTTCGTTGTAGAGCGCCTCGACCTTATCGCCCACAGCGAACACCCGGTCGCCCCGCTCCGGGGGCCGGCGTGGTCTTAGGGTGCTAACATCGACGATCTCCTGTAGAGGTTTCACCCCATCGTCGTCGAGGAGATCCCGGTACTCCACGGTGAGCTGCTTCCTCTTGGACCTCACCACAATGGTACCCTCGAACCAGGCCCCGGTGAAACCCGGCTCGTCAGTGCGGATCTCGACCGAATCGCCCTTGGCGAACCCAGGCGTCGCCAGCGACGACGACCCCATTCCTTCTCCTGATCTTCCCTCCTCGCGCCTCTCGATGTTGGAACTGAAAAAGGTCTTCAGGGAAGAAACTGGCGGCAAAAGAGTAGTGGTACGAACGGGGGAATCGAGATGTGCAGGCCAGGGGACGTAGCAGAATCGTACACGTCTGATCCGCATGCAAAGCTATTACATCTGAATCTGTAACCCCGCAGTACAGCTACATCTGAACCGTCCGATTTGAGTCCGCTTTGCCGCGCATACAGGATTTTTTATGAGGAAAAAAAAAATTATTTAATTTAAAAAAACTCAAAATTGGTATAAAAGAAACTAAAATAAAGTTTAAATAATATCAATATTACTTAAAAGTTATAATTATCCATATATTTCATTGTGTTATAAGTTAACTTAATACGAATTTTTTTATAATATCATCCATGTCTGTTAACGTGGAATACTTTTTTATTATATTATTTATATTTTATGCCATATATTTAAATCAAGTTTTCTTTTATCTTTTATAATTTATATAATATAAAAGAGATAGGTGTTTTCTATTTTTCGGGGATCAGGACAGGCGTCTCCGCTTCTCCCTTCTCACTCTTCTCTTCTCTGTTCTTCCCCTTGTCTTCTCTCTCTTTTCGATGAGGAATGATCGATTCAACCGGAGGGGACGAAACGAATCACTACCGACACTGCAGTGCTGCATGTGCGCGATCACGGCCTGTCTGACGAACTCTTCAAGTGCAGAACCTGTCGCTTCCGCTTCCAACACTGGTACGATTCAGATACCACCTCTTCCCATCCCTTCCTCATTTGGGTTTTCTTCAATTCATTCCGAGTGTTTAATGCTTATAGGTATTGTAGCAATCTGTACCAGAAGGCCGATTCTTATCGCTACTGCAATTGGCGCCTCAAGGAAGACTGAAGTGAGAGCCGCGATCCCTTGGCCGAGTTGCTCGAACAGTAGCCAAGCAGGCGTCGTGGTAGCCGATGTGAAGCAACCAGAGGGGCGAATTTCCCCTGAATTTAAGCAATCCGATTAAGAAGCAGCTGTCGCTGGGGGAGGTCTAAAGGAAGGAAAGAGCGAAATGTGGGTGGTTTTTTGGGAGTCAACTTATTCTATCGCTTAATCTCCATAATCGCCATAAAAACTGAGTTTTCTATATTCAGCATCAAAACATTTTAATCATTTAATGTGTAATTAAATTAAGAGAGGCTACTGACCCTCGGTTGCACCCACTTTAAAAAAAATAAAAAATAAATATTGTGTATTATATTTATACCAATGTTATAGAATAAATTATAAAAAAAAAATTAAATTGTATTTTTTTATTAAGACAAACAATTCTAATTTTTTGAATTAGATAAAAATGAATAAATTAAGTCGGGTTGGTAGGGTTTAGGGTTTATGCTTAGGCCCAAAATGGTTCATCTCGTAATATATATATATATATGTATATAATAATATATAATAAAATATATTTATATTAAACTTATTCTCTTCCTGTGCATCGCTGTCGCACAGGGTTAATGCTAGTTATTTCATTTTTCAATAACTTTTAAAATCTGATAGAAAAATGATATTGCCCCGTATATAAAAAGATAATAACACATTTTAGACGGGGAGGACTTCAACAGACTCAGTCGCCGGCGGCCGGCCACTGTTCATCGTTTCCGGCGAGGGAGATCGCGAGCGGCGAGGAAAGAATTGACGAGGAGCAGAGCTTCGCTGGGCTTGTTAAGCGGGACCAAGTGACCTGCGCCTCTCACCGTCGCCACCGTCAATCCTTCGTATTTCACGAATCTGCCGCCTACCTGCACCGACGCCTCAGTCGTCAGTACAAAATCGGATTCCTTCCCTCAAACGGGTCGATACAATCGGAAGAGATTGATCGGTGGAAGTTCGGAAATCGAGCCAAGAAAGGAGACCTGGTGTTCGTGGTACCAATTTCTCCAGGGAGATATCAAAGGAAGCCCCAAATCTTCTACCCAGTATCTCGTTCCGATCACCGGGACTCTACCGTCCGTGTCTCCACTGAGAAAACGAAATATCAGAGGGAGTTCGCGAAGAAACCTAAATTGGTTCCGACTTGTGAGGGCACGAACCTGTAAACCCAGATTCCGAATCCCGCTTTGATGAGTTTGGTGTAGATGGGTCGAACGGAAAATACTGTAAAATTATAAGTCGCCAAGATTGAATTGCTGCGAAGTCGGAGCTTGCGGGTTTAATTCGATTGAAGACTCGAATGCGGGAAATACGACGTTAACGAATAATGACGACTTACTTGCAGACCTTCCAACTTCGGGGGATACTAGTTCCTGCTACATTTGCGTGGAGTGATCTCTGCACGTCGTCCCTGTTGAAGTACTCTTCTGCATAAGTTGCATAACACGGGTCGTATCCCGCCAGAATTCTCATCTTCCTCAAGCCGTTCATTTCCACCTTGAAAAAAAAAAAAAAAAAAAAAAAACAGTTTCAGAGTGTTAACGGATTCTATTTCCTTTTCACGAATGATTGAAGTCACCTCTGGTGGCTGGAATGGTTTTTGGATAACGCAGCTGGGGGCGTATATGTTGTAAATGTCGATCTCTCGGTACTGTTGAAAGACTTGGGACATGATCTCCGAGCACTCCTTTGTCCAATTGAGGAGCTTGAAGTTGCAGACTCGGTTCACTTCCCTGTAAACCTGGTCTGATATGACCGTATGACTCCATGCGTAATCCACCAAGCCTTTCGAATCGTAAAAATCATCTGTTTCAGGGTTGCCCACCTGAAATTTATCGGTCCGTCATAATCATATCAATCTTAGCATTTTTCGTTGTTGTTTCATGAGGGAAGATTTTGAGAAAATGCTTACTATGAAACCTTTCAGATTAATAATGGTGGGGAAGTTCTTCTTGTCCTTGTTACGTTCGTAGACAAGCTCAGCAAGCTGAGGAACGTAATGTCCTGAAACAGGGGAAGTGAGAACAGGGTTTTTTCTTCTGGGGAAATACTGAAACAGAGAGACCAGAAATGGGGGGGTGGTAACTAACTGGTAACTCACCTGCATAGCTCTCTCCGGCTATGTAGAAGTCGTGGACCTGGAATTCTGGGTATCTTTCTAGCCAATTGACGAGAAAATTATATGCATCTTCAGCTGTTTTAATGATTTGCAGAGGGAAAGCCGAAATGAAGAAGAGTTAGGCTAAGATTTGCAGAGAAATTCTTTCAATCGGTGGCATTACAGAGAATGAAGCTCACCGATGAATTCGTCGTTTAATTGGTTCAGATCAGAAGACGTATTGGTGTAGGAGAAGCCAACTCCAACTGGGGATTCAAGGAAAAGCAGATTTGCTTCTGCAATAAAAAGAAAGTTGAATTATCAGAGCTCCCTTCTTCGAAAACCTTAAATGTCGAAAATGCAGAAAGAATTGGAAGTTTATAGACCTTTATTCCAAGCATATTTATTGTATTCCAGGCCGAGTCCGCTTCTTTTAATTCTCAGAGGACCCAACTCTGCAGCTGCGCCGTATCCCACAGAAGAACAACCTGGACCTGCAGAAACCCACCCTGAGAACATGAATGCTGTAAACAGAGTAACAGAGACCCACATTAAAAATCAAGCAACAAAAACAGATTATCCTGCAAATCCTACTGTCGCATACCTCCATTAAGCCACAAAAGCAGGGGCTTTTCATGCGGTTGAGTCTGGGCTTCGAAAAACCAGTAAAAGAGCGCTCTGCCATGATCTCGATTCACAGTGATGTAGCCAGAGTACTGGGTCAGCACCGGGTACGATGGTTGGCCAGGAAGGTTCAGTACCCTATCAGACTCGTCGGCGGCTTTTGGGTTATTTTCCTGCAAGGTTGCAAGGAAGAAGAAGAAGAAGAAGAAGAAGAAGCAGCAGCGAAAGAGAGAGGAATCAGAGCCTCGGGAAGATGGCATTTTTTCTCCGATTGTGAGCTTCAATCATTCGTCATTCCAACAATGAATGAAGTAGTGAACTAATAGAGGAGGACAAACAGGGTGGAAATCGATGGAGATGGCGATGGGTCCCCGTCCGTGGCTTCACGGGTTTCTCGAGAAGGTATACTTCCATGGCCGGTCGAGATTCGAACAATGGAGTACGAATTACCGAGAAGAAGAGGAAACAAGGTGGAATCATTATGTAATAAGAAAGACACAGGACCGTGATCTTATTTGCATTTTGTAAGTTATATGGATTTTTTTTTAAATAAATTATTAATAAAATTATAAAACTAATTTTATTTTAATAAGATAGTTTATAATATAGTTTATAATATATGGTAGAATAATATATCTATTTTGAAAACTTGAAATTAAAAAAAATTAAAAAAATAAAAATAAAAAAAAGAATTGGGTCTTAACTCTTAGGAAACAAATGCAAATTCAGAGGCACTTTAGCATCTCAGATACGACTTGAATTGTTAATCAAAATCAGATAAGTTATTTTTTATTTAATTTTCACAGCCACGAAAATATAAATAATAAACCAAGGGCAGAGCAAGCCCTGCGACTGCGATATTATATGAAGTCCTCAATTTGTTCCTCTTTGAAGATGGTTCTTCGATTGTGCGAAGGATGATGAATTCCCTAATCTCAACAGGGTTGACGCCACCAAAGCCCTCTCTTTGCAGCTCACGAGCGTTTAATTCTCACCGCTCTCTTCTCTGCAACCCTTCTGTCGAAGTCAGAGTTCTTCTTCCGAGAAGGGTCTCGGGAAAAGGCGCCAAAGTCTGGGAACGTTTGGAAGCGAAGGCGACGAGTTCGGGTTCTCCTCCTGGCCTGTATTCCGCCCAGCAATTTGAGCTCACGCCGGAGAATGTCGATTTCGTTCTGGAGGATGTTCGCCCTTACCTGATTGCGGACGGAGGAAACGTTGATGTCGTTTCGGTTGAAGACGGCGTCGTCTCTCTGAAGCTCCAAGGTATGAATGCTCTCGCCCTTTTCGGTATCGGGCTATTAAAATTGAAGTACCGTCGATTGTGTATAGGATTGATCAAATTGGAAGAGGAAGTTTTGTGGTTTGATTATTATACTGAAAATTGATCTTGTTATTAAATGAAAAAAACATTTCGATCCAAGTTCCAAGGAAGAACTGTAATCCCTAGCTTTTTTTTTTTTTTTTTTTTTTTTTTTTAAGTTTTTATTTTGGAAAAGGAGCCTGGCTTGTGATTTCATTCATTCTCGACAACTGTACAGGAGCATGCGGCACCTGCCCGAGCTCAACAACAACCATGAAAATGGGGATCGAAAGGGTGTTAAAGGAGAAATTTGGAGAAGCAGTAAAAGATATACGACAAGTGTTCGATGAAATACAAGCAGAGACTACTGTCGGGGTAACTTCATACAAGAAAATTTTGAAAAGAGTAATCTTTCTGTGAGCTTATTGTTGGAGAATAATCTCATGGTTTTAAAAATCTCTGCTTGTTAACAGGCAATGAATGATCACTTGGAGATCCTCCGACCCGCCATCAAGAACTACGGGGGAAGCGTGGAAGTGTTATCTGTCGAAGGTGGGGATTGCCTTGTTAAATACGTTGGTCCGGATTCCATTGGTTCTGGAATCAAAGCAGTCATCAAGGAGAAATTCCCAGACATCGTCAATGTTGTCTTCACCAGTTAAGATGCTATACAACTTAGAACCACCGTAGTACATGTATTCCTTCTCAGAAAGCCTGAAGCAGACTCTGCCACATAGATGGTTTGGATGAATTTGCACTCATCAAGTTTGCAACCCAATCAGATGTACAACCCGTCATCTTAGGTCGCCTGCTTTACTGACTTGCAGGTTTGCAGCTTAATTCTTGTAAACAGCCATACACGATTTGTGCCTTATTTTGTAACGAAATTATGTAAACTTGTTGCAGTGGATTACCTTGTTCTTTGAATAACCAAACGAAAATGGGGTTGTGTGTGTCAATGTGTTTTCTCCAGACAGGGATATCTCTGGTTGAAGAATTCTAAGCGCCACTTTGAATGGGATTTTGTGATATCTTATGTATCGAGCATGAATGGCCTATGTTGCAAGTCGACGACGGGTCTTCTTCAGTTCAATTACTGGTAATCAGTTTGATTCTTCTGGGGAAATTTGGCAGCAGTCTTTACAGGGACAAGAAATCTTCGAGGACTGAACTAAGACACATAAATTTTATCGTCAACATCGTTTTTCCTTGCAAGTTACACATGATTGATTCCCCGACGCAGTGAAACCGAAGGAGTGCCCCTGAGTCCTGAATTGTCATGAGAAGCTTCTTTCTATGAATTGATTCAGGAAAACAGGAAAGCTTGTTATTTAGAGACCGGATCATCTTCGCTGACAGTACTTGTAGTTGATTTCAACCACCGAGCTAAATTGATCAGAAAAGGAGTATAAACAAAATAACAGGTTGTCGTCCAGGTTATCAATCCCTGCAATCGCAAAAAAAATGATCTTTATGATTCTGCCATTCGAGAGCCACAGCCCAGAAACTGCAAGAAGACTACTTGGTTACCTCTCCGAACAGATCGACATTTGCCCGAGGATACGACCAGAGATGAAACCACCTGCACAGACGCAAACCCATTTCAGGTTACCTTCTCTAGTAGAAACTCTGATCATCTGCTTCGGTGGTCAAAGAGTAGAACATATAGTCTTACTTGATTATTGGAATTTCAGCCAAAGGACAAACAAAACCCATCAAGCAAGCGAGGGTGAATCCCAACCATGTTCCATCCAGCAATAACCATATTGCTTCTGCCAGGGCGAACAGTATGTAAGCCTCGATGTTGTCTGCTACTCCAGCTTTATACATTTCCGCACTCAATTCGATGAACAGGGCCAACACTCTGCGTACCAAATGCAATAGAAGTTGCTTCTGTAACTGAAATCAACATTGACGAAGATTATGTTTTGGGAAGCTCACGCGAGTGAAGCTGCTGTTTTCTCCAGGCTCGCGGCTGGGACCTTGGATCTGGGGGAGGCATTCTCGTCCAAGAGGAGCTGAATCAATCCAACCGTGCAGTAGAAAGCTCCAAGGAGGAATGGAACCTGCGTTTAAGAACCCTTTATTCTACTAATTTTTGCACTTCTGTACAGAAAAAGACAAGTAAACAGAAACTGCAAGTTACCCATATATTTGTATGAAGAGGACCGATGTCTATCGCACCATTTTCGTATATTTGAAGCTTCACTCTGGAGTGAATTCCATCAAGAAGGGGACCCAATAAGAAGCCCGAACCGAAAAGTGAGAGAGAAATCGATGGTAACTTGTCCTTCAGAGTGGCTCTGCTCGTCTTCTTTACACAGCAGCGGAGGCGTGTAGACCGGTGGGCTGGGCATCTTGGAGGGAGCACACAGCGTCGAGATGGAAGAGAGAATGGAGACGAGATTGAAGGAACGATCACAAGCATCTTGTTTGGGCGTTCACGGAAACATTACGGAATATCTAGAAGGGTTCGTAAAGAGAACTGAAAGAAGTGAAGTATCGCATTTATTGGGAAAAATCTAAACAAAATCTGGTGGTTGTGGTCTTTCCAGTTGCTCACCCTGTTTATCTCCACCGCATACACGCTCAGTCGCAGTCACAGGATGTGGGTTCTCCGATTTATGTCTGCAAACAGCTCCAAAAACTATTCGCCGGAGATGAAGCTTGGCGACACGATGCTTGTAGCAGCTCAACATGAGAGAAAACCACAATCCTTCTTGTCGAACTCTGTTCCAGACAGTCTCATGGCAATCTAAGAAAACCACAGAATTTTACATTGTTGAGAAGAGGAATTTAGTATGCAAATACTCTTTGCTACAATTTTTACTCAACTAATTCTTTGAAGTCTGCGGGGCCACTTAGTTAAGATTAAGACTGAGAATGCTTATCCAATCAGCAGACATAATTGAAGTCAGCAAAGAAGTAGAGAACTCAGCAGTCACATAATTAACTACTAAGCAATGTCAAGCCCTTATGAGGAGGAGACTAAGAATAACTCTGAAGCAGTTCTAGAGCAATGAAAAGCTCTCTCTTTTAAAGAGACATGGATTGTTCACATTACTTCTACAGCTTCATGACGGCAGAAAACATCAAATTAAGGATGCGAAGGAAGAATAAAAGCATCATACTTAAGGACAAGAACAAACATGTAGGTGCTTTAAATATGTTTTAACAATTAATGTCAGCAGAGCACATAATAAACAGAATTTTTATTGCCATAATCTTTTGCAGACCAGCATAAAAAGTTCTCTTCAAGCCACTGTGTAACACCCTAGGGCGTTAGCAATAATTTTTCATCCAAGAAAGTTTGACTTGAAACCTTGTTATGTTTCTGCACCATTTTCGCTGTTGTCTTTCTGCATCAATGCACTGCTCAGTAGCCAATCTTTGGAAAACAACAGCACTTGGCCCTTCCCAATTTTAGAGCCAAACCCCTCTTTGAGCGAAAGTAGGTTTTGATGCTTCAGTGGTTGTCATGCTGAATATTTTGTTGACAATTAGGAGAACAGGTTCCAGAGGAAAGGATTTGGAAAGCATGGGGCCCCTCTTGGCCAAGAAAAAAGGACCATCTATAGACCTCATTTTAGGTCTTAAAGAATGACCGTTCAGCTTTTGGTTTTCAGAACCAATCCATATGGGCACTTGTCACTTGTAATACCACAGTACAAGTTGTGGGTAACAAAACACAAATCCTTTTTCAGGTGAACACAAGACCTCATCCTGCCTGGTTTGTCCTTCAAAAAGAATCAGAGGTTCTCAGGTAAACAAGTTTCAAGAACCTTCACGGGCAAACCAATCAATAGTTCTTATCTCCAATTGAAATCTTCACTCCTTTCAAAAGCAAAGCTCATAGCACAATAATTCAAGAAGAACACAAGATCGCCTGGAAAAAGAATCACATTTTCCAAATTGATTGATTCTCATGAAGTCCCTTCTTCTGAATTACCCACACACTTCAAATCAGGCACATAGCCTGTATCTCTTAGATGTTCTAGAAGTCGTGCTAATTCCTCATAAACTAACTCCATATGGGGACCAATCCTCTCTCCGACAACAAAGCTATACACCTGATTTCTTACCTCAATCCAGCTCCTTCCAGCATCTTTCTTGCTACCCATGCCCCTCAACATCCTTCTGGTTTCTGCAAACTCGTCCCACTTGCCATCAGCTGCATAAATATTCGAGAGAATGATATAAGTCTCAGCCCCTTTAGGCCTTAAATTAAAGATTTTGTTAGCAGCCAAAACGCCCAAATCCTTCACTCCATGTGCTTTACAAGCCCCAAGAAGAGCACCCCAAACTGATACATCAGGTTCAAAGGGCATGCCCTGAATCAATTCATAAGCCTCCTTAATTCTCCCTCCACGTCCAAGCAAATCAACAACACACCCACATATATCCAGATTCAAAGAAATGCCATAATCACCCATAGACCTAAAATACTTCAAGCCTTCATCAACTAGTCCTGCATGACTACAAGCACTAAGAACACTTAAAAATGCTACTTGATCTGGCTGAAAACCTTGACGAAGCATGTCATTGAATAAGTCAATTGCCTCTCTCCCAAAGCCATGGTTCCCAAATCCAACCAACATTGAAGTCCATGACAGCAAATCTCTTTGATCCATTGCACTAAAGACCCTGCATGAATCAACAATACTTCCACATTTTGCATACATATCTATAAGGGCATTGCCTAGAGGTAAGTTACTGCAGAAACCTCTTCGAATAATGCCAGCATGTACTTGCTGCCCACAATGCAAAATGGCCATATCTCCACAAGATGCAGCAATACTGGTGAATGTAAAACAATTTGGCTTCATGTCATGCAGAGGCATTTTGGAAAATAGATGCAAAGACTCATGAAAGCTATACTTTCCAAAGCCAGCAATTATTGTATTCCAAGTAACCAAATCTCTCTTATGCATCCGATCGAAGTATTGCTTTGCTTCTGAGAGACTCATGGATCTACAGTACATGTCAACAAGAGAGTTGGCAACAATGAGATTTGAATCCAAACCGGAGGTGGTTGTGGCAGCATGGATTTGCTTACCAAGAAATGCAGACCCCACCGACGCACAAGCTTTGATTGCAATTGAACAGTTGAAAGGATTGAGCTCCGTATCCTGTTTGCAATTTCAAATAAAGTCAAAATCAAGTCTCAAATCTGCAGGAGTCAGAAGAGAGTCACATGCAAGCTGATGATTTCAATAGCTTCAGTCAGAGTATGACCTGTACCTGACTGAAGCATTAGTATGTCACACAGTCCTAGTCACCTATGTATTATGTTAATCTGAGATACCACTTTTAGCAATGTTCTTCTTAGAATAGGGTAAATATCACTTTTAGCAATGTTCTTCTTAGAATAGGGTAAATATATCATCTATATGGCTGGACCATAAGGTACGTACATGAGAATTTTGGTCAAAGTATAATAACTGGTCCCATGAAAGTACATAGGAGTGTAGTGCAGTTTTTCCCAGAATTGCTTGCCGAAAATGTAAAGCAAGATGAAAAAATTCTAAACAGATGCTGCTCTAGTCTTCCTAGATGACTACAAAAATTATAAACCTCTGGGGTACATAGAACAACAACCAATGAGGGTGAAACTCTGAATCAGATCCACGAAGAAGATTTTATTAGATTTTGAAGCTCACAACAACATAATACCAATTCTGAAACCATTAAGGTCATATCTAGCTTGACTGAAACTCTCAAGTTGCCTCCGAAGTCTATCCCTCAATAGACTTACCACTGACAGCACGAATTTAGTAGGAAAGATAGTCATGAAATATCACTTACAGTTTATTCTATCCTTAATGTGAACATGGTCAGCAGGTAGCCTACTGCCTAAACGTCCAATGCACCATCGCAAGATTTGTGGTACAAATCCCTCTTACCTGCAACATCTGACGGAAGGCTTGAATGCCAGTATATCCTTCACCTTGGCGGGTATACCCAGCGATCATGGTTGTCCACGAAACGGCAGTCTTCACTTTCATTCGCTCAAAAATACTGCAAGCATCATTCAAGCTTCCCCTACACGTAGCATACAAATCAACTAGCGCATTCTCGACGTACATGCTCCCATCAAAACCGCTTTTGATCGCCAAGCCATGCACCCCTGCCCCACGCGAGCGCCATTCCATGGCTTTGCAGGCCTTGAGAACATTCGATATGGTGTAAGCATTTGGCTCAACTCCTTCCCTCTTCATCTCGCAAAACTCAACCCAGGCCAGGTCATGTCGCCCGTTTGACGTGTACCCAGAAACCATGGCAGTCCAAGTCACAACGTCCCGATCAGGAATTTCATCGAATAACTGACGCGCTTCCTCAAGGAGACCCTGCTCGGAGTAGGCCTTGATTATCTTACTCGCTAAAAAAGGAGCAGGTTTCTGTTGGGTGCTGAAATAAAGGACTTCATTTCGTATCGCCAGAAGACATGAAATTCCATTGCTGCAACTCATTCTTGTTCTTTCATATTAATGGCTGGGAAATTCTTTTCGTCCTCGTTATATTCGTGTACAAGCTCAACAAAACGAGAGGTGCTCGACTGCTCTCCTTGAAAGCTGGAATCAATTCTTTCTTCTGGCTGAAACACTGAAACGCAGACGAGAGAACAGAGAAGGGTGGTAGCTCTCCTGCATGGCTCTCCGGCTACGTAGATGTCATTAGTCGCGTACTTCTTAGGACCAAGTGTTCGCCGCGGGTAGGCGGAGTCGGAAGCTCGAGTCCGACTGTCCAACTCGTAACACCAAAAAATGTGCACCCCTTCAGAACCATCCATGATTCATCTCATTAAAACCCGGGATAAATTAAAAAAATAAAAATAAAAAAATAGCAAAAAACACATGGGTCCTGTCCATAAATTTATATATATGACTCATAAATAATCTAACTATATGCTATTTTTATTATTATTAATATTCCCATTAAATGGGTTAAGTCAAAGATAATCTGATAATTCAATATTAACTTATGAAAAACAATAATCACAGTGAACCAGCAGGCAGCAGGTATCTCCAGGCTTACAGTTAGGACCTTGATAAGAGAACCTATCACTGCCATGCAGAAGTAGACGGTGAAACTAAAAACTGTAACCTTTACACTTAGGCTGTATAAAGAAACCTGCTCACTTGAAACAGCAATGGCAGTGGCAGTTCAAAGTTCATACACGGTGATACGCTGCTCATTGGAATGTCATGGCAGAAAATTTACAAATGCAGAAGATAATGGTATAGTAGACAACTGCTTCTGCCGCACCTGTTACTCCCAACTCATTCCTGAAGCATACAGCTCTTGTGGAAACTTGGAACTATAGTATGTACATGCTTGAATGCGAGATCATTAAGTAGGATTAGGATCGAGAAAGCTATAATCACCGTTTCATCTTTCTTTAGATATAAATCGAGCCTGCATAGAAAATGAAAAGTTAGTATCGGCATAAGTAACTGCTAAGCAATGTTAACCCTGATGAAGAAGACGCCTTAGAACAACTTACAGACAGTTTCAAAGCAATTGACACTCTGGTACTGTCAAAATAGGGAGTACATCACAGTGAAGCAGTAATTCCAAGATCATGCATGAAGAGCAGCCAAGAGGCTAGAGGGATAGTCCAAGAGGCTCCCCGAGCAAATCATGAATTTCTGAATTAGAACTTTTTTTCTTTCTCAGCAGGAAAAGATCAAAAAGGAATCTGTATATACGACTCAGAGGATCCTGCAAACCCTCCATCTCATAGTGCCCAAAACGCCAATCTCGTTCAACAAATGGGCGCCAAATTGGTTGGTCTAGCCCTCCTGTCAATGACAACAACAATGGAAAATATATAGCACTCATGTACAGGAATAAAAAGATTTCACATAAAATATGATGGCAGTGAGCCTTTTACTAAAAGAAATATAGATGGGAGAATTGAGATTGAATGTTATACCTGCATACATGAGGCCATGTTTGTCAACGGCACGGTAAAATGGTCGTGTTTTCTGATCTTTAGCAGCACTCTGGAGTTCATACCATGCACGTGCTCGGTCAATCTTTGTAACCTTGCCGGTCTTCACCACCTAAACATGCGAGCAAAGTTCACCACTTGAACAAGATATGTATCTCACTAAACTAAATCTCAAATGTCATTCTAGAGAGTATAACTCTCAAGTTCCCCAAGCAACTTCAGGTTCTTGGCGGGGAGATTTCCTTCCAGAAGTAATGGAATGCAACAAACCCCTCCATAACCTTGTTATGCAGCCACTATCTAATAACTAAACACTCAGCATCTGTCGTAAGAATAGGTCATTTAATCAGAAACAATTCAAACAAAGATGCAATACTGTTCAAAAGCATTACCTTGGAAAACAAATAGTATGAAGGGCGTGGAATACGTGCCAACCCATTGGCTCTATCTACAGCAACAAGTCCAAACTTAGGTCCATATCCATCTGCCCACTCCCAATTGTCTGAAGTTGTCCAGAACAAGTAACCTAGAACTGGAATACCCTGAAAAATGAACATTATTTATATAGTCAGACTGCAAGACCTGAAATTATTCATTCTTTTGCATGGTAAAAATTGTAAGTAGAAGTTTTGTCTGCACCTTTGCCATGGCTGCATATACAGCCAGCAGATGTTCTAGCAAATATGGCCGCCTAATCAAGTCAGTACCATCAGAAACTCCATTCTCAGTAATGATGTAAGGTACTTTTAGGTGTCCGTATCTTTCATTAAATTGAAGTAACATCCTGTATAAACCATCTGGATAAACTCCTCGCCCTGATTCACTGTACTCGTCATTGGTCACAAGCTTCAATCCAGCACCTGAGACAACTTCCTGGTAACATAGAGGATAGTCAAGGCACAAACCCCTCGAGAAAAGGTTATATCTGCGACTAATTCTTAATAACATTACAAATCAAGCACCTGTCCGTAATAGTTTATCCCAATAAAATCAAGCTTGTCAGATATAGCATCCAAGTAGGGGAAAAGTGTCAATGAATTAGCAAGAGTAACTGCTGCAATATCAAATAAGCCATAAGGACGCATAAATGAGACATGATGTGCCACCCCAACAATTGCCTTTGTTACGGTCCTGCAACAACCAGAAAATATTGCATTTGCATCACTACGACCTGTTATATAGATGTTAACAAACATAGAAGCTTGTCATGATAAAATATCCATTCTAAGCATCAAAACTAAGACTTCACCTCATCCAATCTTATTGAAAATGGCACCAAACATAATCTAACAGCATGCCTTTTATTAATCTTTTGAACATTTTCCTCAAAACTCACTCAACAAAGAAAAATATCTTTTCAAAATTTTACTGATCAAGAAATCTTTTTTTAAAAAAATTTCATACTTGAAATATATAATGTGACAACTGACTTGATATCCTTACACTCTTGAAACAACAAAATTCTTTTTTGTCACATGAATCTTTAGGAGATATTCAAAAGCATTTGACCATGAGGACTGCACCTTATTTTAAATAAGATATCTCAGACCACTGCATAGGGGGTGGAACTAATGACATATGAAAATGAAGACAAACCTTTCATGGATGTGGTCATATGCTTGTGCGTGGGCAACAGCTATCCAGTGCATAGCTTGGTTAAAAACCCCGGTAGGTAGAGCAGAAGTTGCAGCTTCCAACATATCAGGACGTCCACCAGGCCAAGCACCAGCACAATATGTTAACATACAGAACACATGAGGCTCATTAAAAGTTACCCAATAGTCTACCAAATCTGACAAACTGTCAACAACAAGCCTGTCAAAACAACAGTCCAGATATTCGTTCAGAAAAATTATGGACCTGTGAGATCTAGATCTTTAAAATGCAGGTTATGTAAAATTTGAAGCATTAGGATTCACATCTGAAGGATATAATTTCAGAAAATAGGCCAATGGTTGCCAAGAACTCCAGGTTGGCTAAACTACAACAGGATAACCTACCCAGTGAACTTCATAAAGTAACCAACAGTTTTTTCCATCTTCCAACCCCCATATTCTCCAGCCCAAGGTGGAAGAGAATGGTGGAATAATGTCAACATCACCTTCATACCATATGAATGAACCTTTTGTATAATCCATTTGTATCTTTCTAAAGCTGCAAAGTTTACCTGAAATAGAAAACCAAACTCTTTAAGATGGAAAATCGAAAAGCAAATTCATCCTTCATCTAACCACTAGATTAAATATGAGGAGTAAAAACAAGTAATTTCAAGTCTAAGATCACTACTTTGTGGCATGGTAAATTTAAAAAAATTCAATGATCTCCATTGTGAGTTCCATGGCAAATAAAGAAAAAGCTTCCTTCTACTGCACAACCTCCTCAAAAGTGTAAACCAATTCAAGAGCTGCTTCCCTTTATATCGCCTTATGTTCTAAGTCGAAATCCTACATTTCTAAATCCTACACTGGGATAATTCCCTATGGGAATTTTACGATCAGCTTTCTTGCTTTCAGTGTCAATACACCCCCGCTTTACATTCGTTACTAACATTTCCAGTTACCCACAAATGATATAAGCATAAAAACCAATCCAACAATTTCAAATTGTAGAATATAATTCAGCTTCCTAGTAACATGCAGAGAGAGCAACTATCCACTAGCAAGCTAGGACTGGAGGATCATCAATTACTTACATTTTCTCCAGGAGCATCTTTTGGTTCCTCGGGCATGACTCTCGTCCAATCTATTCCCATTCTGAAGACACTTATGCCAGTATCTCTTGCTAGCTTTAGTTCAATATCAGGGTCAGACCAAAATCTTAGTCTCTCTTCTCTGAAAAGTAATCAAAATGATTACGTCAATCGTTTAGAAAATAAGATAAATTGTGATATCAGAACTTCACAATTCTTCATTCCCATCAACATTTTGGTTCCCAACTCTGGAGCATGCTAAAACAACCGAATGTGAGTAATCATAAGTTCTTTAAGATATTGTTACACTAGCAAACAGATTTGGAACCAAGAAATCACAAGAATACTAAGCCAAAGGCTCGATTGGCATAGCTGCACAAAATGCGGCCAGCGCTGATCACAGACACTAAAGGGTAGTCAAATCAGTTATTTATTTTGTCTGTGTCATGTATGCACTAGGCTACTTCAAGTAATCAATTTCATGGAGGCATACAAATAATTAAATCCAAAACTTTACCAATTATAAGTTATACAACAGTGCAGCATCAACTAACTAGAAGCCTTAGACTTACGGCCGAGGAACATTATGCCAAGCAGCAATGTTGTGACTGCAATCAGGAGCTACAGCAGGTGTTTCCTCCTCATCAGAGTACTCATCATCAGAGTACTTCACAATACCTCTAATCATAGCTTCCATGGCTACCTTTAGTGGCTTCCTTTTCTTCTTTCTTTTTGTTGGTTCATCGATCTTAGCCTGATGAGACCCACCATCTCCACTTGCAGAACCTACGATGGCATCTGCTTGCCTAGGCTCAGACTCAGCACATGGCCGCTCTTCTGCAAACTGTATCCAAGCATCATTGAGCTTATCTTCTACATGAGCAGGAGCAGTTGCCAACCCAAAGAAGAATTGTTGTTCTTCTTCTGGAAATTCATAAGCAGAAAGTAAGAAATCTTAGTTTCCTTTCGATGCACATGCAAAAAAAAGTTATTAAATTCATATTCCATCGAGATACAAATATTGTCAAAGTTTATCAGCAGCGAAAACGAAATTAACAAGAGGCGGGAGATTCAGGAATGACATGTTCGTTCTTCTTTAGGATATTCTATTATCGCCCTCCCTCCCAATTACTATAGCAATATACACATTCTTTTCTATAAACAGCAGAGCAGTTGTAACTTCTTCCTGGAGGTCCAACTTGCGATCTCAAATTCAATAAAAACAATCTGCAGCAGTTTCTCTTGAATATTAAAGTCGAATGGCAAAGATTTTGGGGACGCAAAGTTGCCAGAAGAGGTTAAAAAAACATATAAATCTCGACCATCAGCAGTAATCCACTTCATTAACAAGAGAAAAAGACAAACCAAGGGAGTCTCAGCCTATTATATTTTGGAGTAACCATTAAAACTTAAATACCCAGTTCGATATATACACCAATGAATTCGGGGCGTTCAGTTAAGCAAGCACCAAGACGTATGTACACTGGGCACACAGCATAAACCAGGCTCAAGTACCCAACCAAACTCGGTTGTCCATTACAGCGACAAGACTCACGCTAGCTCTAACATGCAAGTCGTCTAGTTACTGGGATTACCGTGTACCAAACAAAATGAAACGAGGAGCAAGACTCTCCAGGGTCGGAGGTCCTTAAGAGGGCATACGATACCGTTTGTCGGGTCCCCACTGAAATCAGCAAGAACGTCGGATGATTCGTCAATAGGCGACTGGAAGGGCCTAAGATTCTTCTTCCGGTACCGGGAAAATGAGAAGGCGTTGGCGGCGACTGTCACAGTAAACAAGACGCCTGCGAGCTTAGTAGCGGAGACAAAAAGACCAACGATCGCCATCTCTTGGGCTCCTCAGAAAAGCTCAGTCCAGCTGGGAGGGAGGGAAGCTAGTAAGGTACAAGCGAACAAACAAGAAATGGCGCGCTTGGTTCATCAATGACAACTGGGAAGCGAGCGCGGAGTATCACAGTTGCGACTCGCCGTTTATCATTAAAGAGCAGAAGGTCCCCCCCTGCCGGATTGAAAGTTGATAACTTGGTATTGGGCGTGTCGATCGATCATGCTGGCTGCTGAAGGAGAGGCATTGGGAAGATGACCACGCAGCGAGCGGATAAGGCGCCACGGCGTACCGTCTCCGTTCCGTATGTGCCAATGTCATAGCTCTCTGAATTGACGGGTGCCGAGATTTTTTCACGCACCTAAGAGAAAAAAGCCACCTTGTTCAATGTCTCACTAGCCAACAGTACTACATTTTCAATTCGGTCTTCTCGCAGCCAAAATCAAAGAATTCTTACTAGATGAAAGTTTAGAGCAGAAGTAACGTATAAAGAAATCCCGTACCTGATTAAAAACTTGATATGTTATTATATAAATCAAATATATCTAACAAAATCAAATAAATTTTAAAAATGTGGGATATTAACCTTTAACAATTAACACCCATAAATCCATGATCAATAACCTGGAAGAAATCAATCCATGGTCTGGCAATAGGCAGATTACAGATACTTTACTACTGGGACAATGAACAAAAAGGAATTTCACCAAATAACTGAACAAGATTACCATGGCTGCTTTATCAATATGACGTTACTTATACCCAACATAAAGAATATCTGGGTAGACAGGTAATGGAACCATTTCCTTTTGTCTGATGACTTCAAGCTTAACAAACGGTCTTCAAAGGTACCCAAGAGGAGGCTCGTACGGCTTCTCGTGTCTGTTTAATGGTGGTGCTTGATGAAAATCTGTTTCTCAAGCTAGTTCGTTTCTGATGGTATACTCACCAGCATAAACTTAAAGAGAAACACATCACATGACAAAAGAAAGCCATCGACGAGAATTCAGTACTGGGCACCCAAAATATTGATGTTTCTCTGGCCAGAGGCGGAAAGCCTGAAACATTCAATATTTCAGTCTGCATGATCGGTCAGAAAGCCCAATACAAACCATAACCATTATTATCTTTGCCGAAGAGGAGACGAAGTCTACTAACCGTTCGTAAACTTTAGATATTAATATTACGCGCGACAGAGATAGGATCATAGGACCTCTTGCAGCAGTTGCTTGACTCGCGGCTTCAGTCACCCCCTGACCCGGTGAGTTGCGGGCGGAAACTCAGAAGTCGATTGCCATGTCACACAGATGATGGGCCTGGATATTGGAGCTCAGTAAATATGGATCCTAAAGTGGTCTTTTTGTAGATCCATATATAACAAGTTAGAGGATTCCATCATCTGAGATCTGACCCGCCCATTATATGTATAAGATTGCATGATGGTCACTGACTCTATCCCTATAGTCATAAAGCACTTGTAAGTTGTAAGTTGTAATATTTAAATTCAAAAAAAAAAAAAATCATAGTTTAACCCAAAAAGAAGGAAGCCATAAACACAAGGATAATTATCAGAAAAGAGTCGTTTTGAAATAAAATAAATAAAATAAGAATAAAAAAGAGCTTTTTCCATAGAAGCAGCAGTATTTTTTGAATGAAAAGTATGCACTGTTAAAGTCTGACAGAGAATAAAAAAAAAACCCTTTTTTTTTTTTACCATTAAATACTACTTTTAAAATAAAACTCTGTTACTTGGGTTTCTTTTGCATAACAGGCAATAAGTCTTAGAAGAAGAACACTATTCCTCATTTTAAAAATCAATGTTTCTTTTGTTTTGCTACATACTGTCGGCTCCCCTTGCGGAGAACATATCTGAGCTTCAAAAACACTTCCCACCCAGTTCCCATTAGCCTCTGAAATCTCGCCGTTAAGTGACTTACCAGAAACAGAGACACCGCCCGAAATTTGCAGAGCAGGCGCAAAGTTGGAAGAACTGTACTACCGTTTGATATTTGAAATTTCACCCATAGTTTGTTTATTCCTCTGTCCTTGATGCGAACATGGGTCGGCGAGAAGATGACTGCGCAAACGCCAAAACTACCAGAGCGAGCCTGCGAGAGGTAGCAGAACAGGGTCCACAGATCAAATCCAAATGTCACCGGTCACACACACACACCCACACACATGCATTTTTACCTGCAGCTAGCGTTTCGACGAAAGGCTCGAATGCGAGCATATAAACATCCGTCTCCTCCCCTTCCCGTGCGCTCAGAGCAATACGGCCTCTTTCGCTGTTTGCAGGGAATTACATCCACGCTTCCTAGTTCTTTCTTCCCCTGCTGCACGTCTCGTTCAGGAATTTCATCGAACATGTGTCGGGCTTACTTCGAGGAGGCCAGGAAGACACGGACACCGGCGAGAGAAGCGTTGATTGGGGAATGGGGAATGGGGATTACTTGCCGCGCACCGGGAGGAGGAGTTTGTTTTAAATTCGAATCCGGGACTTACGCCGGATTTTCTATTCGGAGGAAATCGACAAAATCCAGCTGCTGCGAGCCTGCAAATCATTCTCTTTGTTTTTCCTGTCGCATGACCGCGAAACAGGGACGACGACGGAGGACACATTCGAGTCATTTAAAGAGGGTAAAGAACGGGGAACGTAGACGCAATGAGAAGGGATTTGTATGAAGACCGAAGAGTCACATGCAATGTGGGGAGCGTAATACACTAATATACGTATGTGGATGTGCCCCCACCTGCTCCATGCACCGGCCCATCCCTACCTTATTATATCAAAATAATAAATGAGCAAGCATATAATCTAAATCAAACCTAAGATACTTTAACTTTGAATATTACCATGCCCCAAAGGACCTTAAATCATGCCTATATATAACATGCTTAAATTAAAACATTACCAACAGAGTATAAACAATCCAAATAATCTTATCTATTTCATTACACTGAAAGCTAAGATTTTTTGACATTGATGTGAAATTTAAATCGGATTACCATATAAAGAAAAGATTCCTAAGTTCCATCATATAATTTTTTTTTTATATTATTAGGCCCATACGGGTCCCACATAATTCGTACATGCTCGTAAGTTCGTTTATGTCCACAATTTGTCTGTGGTACTTTTGCGCGTAAGAGATTCCTAATATCCGAAAGCAATATTAATCGAATAAAAAAATTATATTAAAAGGTTACCTGTGCGGTTCTAATTAACTTTATCTTTTTACCTTTTATCTTTTTACGGTTTTTCGGACTCGGTAGCTTCGCAATAATCGATCACATGATCGGGGGGGGGACAGAGATGCGGATGTGGCGGACACGAAGGGAAGGACAGTAAAAACTAAAAAGCCGGCGGTAACCGCAGCGCCGTAAAAAGCCCGGACGGTGAAAAATGAGAAAATTCGTGGGATTCGGAATTCCGGTCGGACCGTCCCATCGAGTTATTTTCGCGATACGCCACGTACCGGCCGAAACGGGGAGCCGGCACGGAACGGGGGCGAGAGGGGAGTTAAACGGGGACCACCTTCTCCGACCCGTTATCGAAAATAGACATTCGAGAATCTTTGCAGGCTTTTTTTTCTTTCTTTTCTAAAATTTCTTCCCTTTTCGGGTGTTTTTTTCTTCTCTGACTTAATTGGTCCCAGCTCCGGAAACCAAGCGAGCGGTGGGCCCCCGGACAAAATGTCTGGAGCAATTTGGATACGTCAAATCCTCAACGTCCGCATGGGGCCCCCGGTGGGTCTCCCTTCTGATCTCAGATCGCGGTAGTTTTTTTTTTTTTTTTTTTTTTAATTTATTTATTTATTTACCGTCGATGCGAGCGAAGAGGGGGTCAAGTCAACATGGGCGTGTGTGTTGTGACATGGGAGACCGTGACCCACCACGCCATCCTCCCGGTGCACACGCCCCCACTCCCGTGGCACATGACCCATATTAAAAAACGGAACGTTTATTAAATTTATTAATAAACATTTATTTAATAATCGATAAATTAAATAATAAACTTGTGGGGTCTTTTCATTTTTTAAACCAATATTTAAAAAACCGGACCGCCGCCCATTGAACCAGTCGTATATCCGATTTTGGTTCCCACCCAACTAATGGTTCAATCATTGAATATCATACTATTTTTATTTAAATAAGATAAGATAAAAATATTACTTGAGCTTGTTACTTTATTTTTGCGTGGATATGATAGGTCGCGTGTTCGAATCCCATTCATTTCAATATCAAAATTTGGTTCTTATGTCTATATTCCACGAATTATAATTACTTTCTCTATCCTCTCCACTGTAGTGAAAGACTTCAATACAGTACGAATTCTTGTACATGGATCCAAGGGTCCACTGACCCTTTATTGCATATGAATAATAATTCAAAGAAATAGTAGTATGATATGATTAATCCAATTGGAGTCTTTTACGATTCAAAAATTTGAGAAGCAATAATAACAATAATAATCGTGCCCAATGTTTAACCAATAATATAATGACAAATAAGATTATCAAACTTAAGTAGCACGCCTAATTGAACCGTCAAATCACTCAATCAATCCATTGATTAGACATTTGAAGTTTAACGTGCAATGTTAGGAGAGGGAGGGAAGGGGACCTATGGGGGGAGGCAACATGTCCTCCTCGTCCTTGGAGGGGGCCAATAGGGGCCCTTGCCCTCTTCATTAGAAGACTTTTGATCCTGCGCAAGGACCGAGTGTTGTACAACCATCGTCACTAATAATTTTGGGTGTGAGAGGGGGGACCTGGACCCTATCCATCGTGGTCCAGGGCATATGTACCTTAGCCGGGTCTTGTTCAAGAACAGGGATGGTAGCCCACTTGGTAACTCTTTTCAGGCGGACTCGAAATGGAAACCGGTGTTGACAAAATTGGTATGAAGTGGTCCATCCCTTCCCGGCCCGGTTAGACCAGAACCGGAACATTTATTGTATGTTTATGAACCAAACTGCTTTAATGCCTTTGGCCCAATAATGCCACCCCCTCTTCACCCACCAAAAAAAAAAAAAACATAAATTACAGAGTAAGGTAAGGTAATATTATGACCCTAGACACCTGAACATGTTCTAATATTATGACCCTAGATTAGAACGAGTAATAATACAGTACGAAGACACATGGGAGGTTAGTTGCACCTTTAGGTCACACTATCTCACAATCTGCCATATTTATCAAAATAATAATAAAAAAATTTGAAATGGGCATCGATGACGACATCACATATAATAAATAGGAATATAAAGTACGATAAATGATCTATTAAACTTACATAAACTGTACTAGTCAAGCAACCACCTTTTTTTTTTTTTTTT
This sequence comes from Aristolochia fimbriata, assembly GCA_019845555.1. NCBI lineage: Eukaryota > Viridiplantae > Streptophyta > Magnoliopsida > Piperales > Aristolochiaceae > Aristolochia > Aristolochia fimbriata. The sequence goes on along the minus strand of CM034078.1, from coordinate 14,671,399 downwards.
TTTTTTTTAATTTATTAAAAGGTTCAGGGCCACAGTGACTTGAAGTACCAAGTACGCGCAAGCTACGGGAATTTAAGTCCATATTCCTGTAACTCTCTCCCCTCGTAATAATGACCCGATACCAAAAATAACCGGACCCGCGTCGGGGGCCGGGGCTGGAGCTTCGACCCCGTTCCGTTACGTCTAAAACGTCGCAAACGCGACACAAGAGCCGGTCCGGAGTCGCTTCTGTTCGCTACAGTAAACGAAGACCTCAGACCCCCGCCACGTCGACAACCGGAACTACGGAACCGGTGGGCCCCGGTCCCATCCCCCGAAACGCTGACCGTTATAATGCGAAGCCTGACCGTATCCGAGCGGGCGTAACGGGCAGGCTTTTCCCGGGGCGGGGGTGACGTCACGGGGCGTTCTGCTCATTCCTTCTCCCGGACTCCGACCCGTCCCTTTCGGGCTTTGACCCCACTTGTCCCGGCTCGACCCCACCCGGCCCGATTCTCCACCCCTACTTAAACCCCACCAGATCGACCCACCCCCTTCATCGTCGTCTCTCCGTCGACTCTGAATCTCCCATTCTCCGTCTTCTCTCTTTCTTCAGTATCCATCTGAGGTAAGAGATTCAGAATTCATGTAGAGCTAGTCTTTCCTGGACGCGGAAATGGGTTTTTGTTTCTTTATTTATGATACGGAATCTCTTACTCTCTCTTTCTTTCTCTCTCTCTCTCTCTCTCTCTCTCTCTCTCTCTCTCTCTCAGAGAGTACTAGGCCAGCAGGGGAAGATGGAGGGAAAAGAAAGATATTGCTTCGATATTCCCTTTATTTGTCTGAAATTGGTTTCATCATCTTCCCGCCGGGGCCTCTCGAGGAGGTGGTGTGTGTGATTGACTGATTATAAGCGTTTTGTTTTTTTCTTCCTCTTCTTCGGAAGAAGAAGATGAAAAAAAAGGCTACCTATCTGGTCTCCCCGAGTCCGGCCTAGCTAGATTTCGCCATGTTCTGCTAGAATAGGTTTTTCCTTTCCGCCCAGAAAGATCGAAGGCTTGTCTAATTAATATTTTCACGTAATCATCGGTTCTCATCACATATATCTTCCGTTTGTCTTCTTTCTATCATGGCAGCAGGTTTCGTCGTCGTTGCATCCTTTGATGAGGGAAATTATAAAATCATCGGATCGTAAACAGCTAATTTCCAAGTCCAGTACTGGGTAGGATCGATCATTCGGACGCCTCTAGATTTGGACCTTTTTTGCCTTTTCCGTTTCAATATTCGTAACTAATCAAAACCCCCCGTTCTGTATTCCTGCAGGTTTACACCCCATCGATCAGAATGGAAGATGCAGTACTACTCAACACTCCTTCCAACATTTCAAGAACTGGGTTCTGCTCCTGCTGCTGCTGCTACTTCTGCCATGGAATCTCTGGGAATGGAATCATCTGGAGTAGTAGTAGTACTACTACTACACGGAAGCGGCACAGAGAGAGAAGAAGAAGAAGCTGCTACTGACGATATTGCTGCTGCTGCCCGGCCATGACCTTAGTTTGGCTCTATCCCACTTGAGCTTTTATTTCCTTTTCCTCTCCCTTCCTTCCGCTTCCTTCCATTGAAACTTAAGTCTTCTTGACCTTGTAAGACCTTTTCTTGACCTTGTAAGACCCCACGTCGTGGCTCCTTTCTGGGTTCGGTATTCTGTTAAGGTCTGCAAGCCTCTACTCATCTTCTCCCTCTTCCCTCCCTCCCTTTCTCCTCCATCTCTGTCTATCCCTCCCGAGCTTGTAATACACTTTATTAATCAATTAATTAATTACTGACGGTGGTAGTTCTTGAATAATATTAATTACTTTGATGAGCTTCAAATTTCTTCCATGTCATCAGATAATCGATCATGATAAAAGATAATTAATTGAGTAGCAGAAAAGCTCGCTTTAGAGGGGTCTGAAAGAGGAAGTAGTTTTAAAAAAATGAATGAAATTTCTAGTATTCTGGGCTCCCTTGTTCGTATGCGAGCAGAAATATGCTCTGCAGAGGGGAAGGCATCAGTTTCGTTGTTTTATATGTTGTTTGGGTTGATGGACGAGTAGACAGTAAATATTCTCATGAAAACACACTCTGTAGACTCACTCGTGACTGACTCCAGAGCGCATGGGTAGTCGCATTATTTCATCTCTTTCTGCGGCCATCTTCGTGGCCCAAACGGAGAAGATCGATATGTTTCTAGTTTGTACAGTACTGATGATCAGAGAAACTGCACATATATATATATATATATATATACTAACACCTTCGCTCTCATTCCCCCCTCCTTTTTTCCTCCCCCTCTCCATCGTCGTCCTTTCTGCTCTGGAGAGCAAGTTCCTGTGACTGTGTGTAGTAGGACAGGGGTGATGATCAGAGTCGTCTATCAGAGTCCAGACCCCGATTATTGAGCAACTTTTTGCGCCATGAGAATGTTGGTCGAGGTCGGCAGTCGGCACCCGGTTTCAGACGACCCATATTCCGAACAGGGCTTATTAATCATCGCCGAATAGGGTTACTTCAGAGAAATCAAAACCAATGGCCTCGGAAAAGATAAGCAGCTTTTGACCCTGCAGATCCTGAAAAGATCTCTCTTTTTCGAGCGTTTATATATTTCACTGCTTGGTAATGGTCTCCCACAGTTTAACCCAGCAATAACGTGAACAATCGATCAACAATAATATTGTATATAGGATCTGTAGAGGTCACATGGGTAGTAGTATACTTCTCCACCATTAGCTTTTGTTTTTCATCATTTTCACTTACTTTGATAAGGAAGATGTATAGAATTATAGATCCCCGGTGGGGGTCAATCCAGGATTAGGAGCAGCAGCAGCAGCCGCCTCGATCGCGTCTTTCAAGCAATGATAACAAGGCAAGAAAAAGGAGCCCTCGAGACAAATCAGGGATGAGTAGCAGAGCTGAAACTTTTGGGTCGAGGTGGGTCGTCTGAAAGTGAAAAACGTGTCTAGAAGGGGAGGGGGCACTAGGCCCTGTCCGGGCGCCTTCGGCCAAAGAGATCCAAAAGTTGAAATTTTATACGGAGCTCTCATCATGATCGTGGTTTCAATATTTGAGGTGTAACGCACAATGGGATTGGGGTTGGGGGGAGGGGGGAGAGAGAGAGAGAGAGGAGAGGGGAGAAGAGAAGAGAACTGACAGGTATATGGACGTGGCCTTTCATGGGTTTGGAGGCATCTCGTCGCTTCTGGGTGCTCTTCAATGGCTGCGTCTGCATCTTTTCGTGAATGTCATTTCTGGAAGCGATCTGGTCAATGGGGTCATAAAAGAGACGGAGACGAGTCCGGGATCGGGGTTACGTTTTTTGGTGCAATGTCGGGGGAGATGTATCAGACCCGACGCGGTTGCCGTTTCCGGTGACTACGGACGGACCTTCGCCTCTGACACTGAGTCGTGACTCGTTATCCAGATATAAAAAAAACCCACTTTTTTTTTTTTTTTTTTTTTTTTTAATAGATTTAAGCTTACCTTAGTTTGATACTCGCTGTCTTAGAGCTGATAATTAAGAAAGAATTTTGCTGTTTTCATGATTTGATGAGGTAGGACAATACGATCTTATAAGTGACAAAATCATGATTAGAGATTGAAAGAAATTTTAGAGGCCATGGCCCATGGCCCTCCTCTCCACCATTAATTGGAATCAATAATCTTTGACATTAGGTGACCTAAGTCAGATTTAATATTTCGAAAAATTAAAGAAGCAACTAAATAAATAAAAAAAAATCTTTGGGTCCATGTTCCAAAACCCTATCTTAGCAATAAACAAGTTCTAATAAAACCTAGATTAATAACCTAATATAAACGCACAAAGGGGTGTTCATTTTTGGGGTGTGCAGTACAGGAGAGAAATTAAGGGCAGTGGTTCCACAATGGGGTTGGGTCTAAGACTCTAAGGTCATCATTGTACTTTTATGGTCCAAATTATATGTTTCCCCACACCTGTGGTGATGGGTCCAATTGGGTATGCATGCATGTGATGACAAGAGTGAGATATACCAAGTGACATGGATCATACCACATTGGTACTCTTAATTTGCAGTAATGGACGAATAACGGAGAAATGGGATTTTAAACGGAAAACTTTTTTAGATAAAAAGAAAAAAAGTTTTTGGAGGTGCGGGGAATCGAACCCCGTGCCTCTCGCATGCGAAGCGAGCGCTCTACCATATGAGCTACACCCCCAGATGGGTGAATAACTAGTTATCTTAAAAATTACTTTATATATATATAAATTATTTAAAAAAAATTATATGATATTCAATGAGAACTAGATATTCTATTAGAATTATATTATGTTAAAATTTAATTTTAAATCTTACTATAACATTAATATAACTTTATCTTTTTAAAAAAATTATGGGTTGACAAGAATCAGATGCAATTAATGGAGTCGTATATGGAGGTGGGTTTTAGCCTTTTTAGGGGATAATAGCATTAACACTCCACAGCCATGCAAAACAACTGACTATCCAAAAAAAAAATCCCAGTCTTAATTTTCTACTAACATGTGTGTGAAGGCTGCCCCCGCCCCTACGCACCTCTGAAGCAGAAAGGCTCTTCAAATTGATCATGAGACGTACGTCCGGCCAAATCACATATTAAAAACTCACCACTTGACTGCAAACATAGCCTTAATTCCAACCGGCGATTAATTAAAATATCTAAATAAGGCAATTAAAAAAGAGAACAACAAAGCAACAAATATGCCTGTACAGACAAATCAAGCTCTTGCAAAAAAGGTTCTGTTTCTTCTTCCCAAAAGCCATAACCAATAATCAATCAAGTGTTCATAAAAAACCCAGTAAAGACACTGCAGACGGCATTCTCTGATCCATATATATATATATATACACGAGAGCATGCACCAGCACCAACCCACATCGATCACCCAGACAAATTTTAGATTAAAATGGATCCCTTACTCTACTTTTTTCACCAGTTCCAGGGCTTCCAGCCTTGTGTGTGTGTGTGTGTGTGTGTGTGTGTGTGTGTCTCTCTCTCTCTCTCTCTCTCTCTCTCTCTCTCTCCTTGTAATATCTTCCCTTGTCTTTTCATCTTCTCCCCCGTGAGGGTCTCCAGTCCCCATCTGTTTGTCACCTTACTTACCATGACTCTTTCCTGTCATGGGTACTTTCTCTTCCATTTGCTTCTTCATTAAATAAAAGCCAGACCAGGGAGAAAGAGAAAGAGAAAGAGAGAGGGAAAAAGAAGGAGATCGAGCTGCCACCAAACTGTAGCCAACATAAATATGTATCCGGCAGGCTTTTCATTTTTTATCAGTTTTTGTGTAGTCATGGAGAGGGCACAATATCTCATTCCAAACAGCTTCATGACAAAGACCAGTAAACCCACCCCCTGCCAACACCCAACCTCCAAAAGCTGGTCGGCCTACCCAATCCCTTCTCCCTTCCTCCCCCACATTTCTTTATTCTTCCATTATTGAGATTTCTATATGGTGACACTTAAGGAGAGAGTCACTCCCAACAGTCTGTTTATTTATTTATTTATGTAAAATAAGGGATCAGGGTCTTTTTATTCATATAGGATATGTTTAAAAAAAAAAAAAAAAAGACTGTTGTAATCGGCATTTTAAAAAAAACCGAACCGGCCATCGAATCGAATGTGTTCTAGATTTTCGAGTGGGGGTTCCACCAAAATGTGCTACCATGCATGCACCTAGATTCTTCATTGTGATTTAAATCTTCATTTGTGATTTTGTTATTTGATGATCAGATTTAAAAAACAACTTAAACAAGTGTTTTGGTTTTTGGTTTAATTAATTGGGTTGAACCCACAGGTTCAGTTAGGTTTTTGGTTATAACTATTTCATTTTCTTGTGTGAAAAATCATATATAGTTTATATATCATGGGAACTAATGATGATGATTGTCCACAATTGCCCTCATTAAACAAAGCCCAGTCCAATTAAACCTCTGCTGTCTCACTGATTAGTGTCTTCTAATCATGAACAAATTGAAGAGATTTGGGAGTTAATCACGTCATGCATGCACCCTCCCCCCTCTAACCCTCCCAACTTTATCATTTCCCCTCAAATCATTGCCAAAATAGCCGGTGGAAGATGCCAGACCATGAAAAAGACCTCTGATGGGCCTGTATACTTGTAAAAGGCCCAAGTGGCATGCTCAGGGACATGCCTTGGAGAAACCCTAGCTGTTGGCCTGTGGCTTCCCCTACAAATAAATAAAAAGAAAATATATTCAAATGACATCTTTTAAAAACAACTGATAACCACCCTCTCTTTTGTCTCAAAGACTGAAACTCCCTCCTCATCTCCTACTTTCATCCCTGTCCTGCCTCCCTGTCCCCATGGCCTTCCTCTTCTTCCTCCTCCCTCTTCTTCGTCGTCTTCGACTTTTGTTGCTTCGGTCGGCCGTAAACGCGGGTGTTACACGACAAATGGAGCGTTTTATGGACCGATAATCGGCGCTATGTCGGCTCGATCTGGTTCAACCTATGGTTCTCCACACACCCCCTTATTTTATCAGCTCCAGTATGGTTTGTTTATTGAGTACTAAGTCATATATGCATGTATGGATTAGTAGAAAAAAAAAAAAAAAAAAAAGGGGAGGGGAAGGGAAAGAATAGTAGAATACACGTTAGGAATATGGCTCTCCACAACAGTGCACGTCAAAGAGGACGAGAGACATGTTGGTAGGACAAGAAAAAAAAAAAAAAAAAAAAAAAAAGATAAAGAAGTGGGGAAGACGCCATGACCGAGAAAGAAAGAGGAGATGAAGAAGGGTTAACTAATTGACCCAAGAACGACCAACAGAGATCCAACGGTCAGGGTTTTGTACATGCATGTCCTCTCTTCTTCTTCAGGGAGCCATGTTTATAATGTCAAGGCTTTCTTGCATTAATTACTTATCACAAAGCACTACTTCTCTTTTTGTTGTTCCTCAAATGACCTGTCTTAACCCTCACGTTTGAAGTTGGTCGGCAGAGAATTATATATGTATGTAAATCATATAATATACGTTACATGAATAAGATTTGTTCACATAAAGAAAGAACAGTTCAATTATTATAAAAATCATATTATATTTACGTAAATATCGTAGCTAGTACATGTACATATATAACTGGGTCCAGGTTAATGTACCTCAAAATTTGTTACATTCGCAGAGAAAGCCCATACACATTTTTTTATTATATTGTGATCCATAGAGACAACAATCTAAATACATACTTAGGTATAAGTATAACACAACTAAAACTAAAAGAACAAGGTACGTGAAATATTGTACTGAACACATATATATATATATATATATATATATATATATATATATATATATATATATATATATATATAAACGAGACATAAAATTGGACCAAAGAACAAAAGAAGGGTTAGTTTGAGAATGAATATTGGAAGTGAATGGGCATAGATCTAGAAAGGGACGTAGGACTTGGCATTTATCAGCCGGCCTTCAACCATCCAAATCAGTAGTGTTCGTGTGCATGGGAAATTTTTTGAGATGGTCAACAGACCTTAATTAACACATACTATTGGGATTTAAAGGGATTTAAAGGGATTTAAAGGGACCCCCCCTCCCTCCCTTCCTTCCAAGATAAATAATTAATGAAGGGAAACTTGTATATATAAATACTTGTTTATTTTTTTAATTAGGAAAATGGATCAATCAGTGACAAGGGCATATGGGTGTGTAAGCTGTTTGGACAACCCACCTTATAATTATCAATTTATAGCTATAACCACAGCTTACCCACCAAAGGAACCTTATTAAATTTCATTTGTCCGGGAAAATTCGAGATAGACAGCCATGTTTTTTAATTATAATTAGCTTAAAGTTTTTTATTCCAATTAATTTATAATCTTCATTCTATTGAGATCAGCCTCTTATCGGCCAACTCTTATTTTTTTGCATCATTTATTTATGATTATAGGAGGATCTATAATAACTTATCCTTAAAATTTACTTAATGGGTTAGATAAATAGATATTTTAATTTAGTGTATGAAATTTAATTAGTATGTCACTTTGTAGTCCTCTTTCTTAAAGTTTTTATTCCATTTGATTTTCATATTCCCAGTTGACATTGTTTAGATTTTTCTCTTTTTATAAATTTTATATACAATAAATCTAGTGATTAATTATTCATTTAATTAGTCATAGTGGGGCTCAAAAAATCAATTGTGACAATAGGACTTTGGGACTGATCATAGAAGAAGGGAAAAAAATAAAAAAATCTGATGATTTTTTTCTCCTATCATGGGGTTGTTTACCCATAAAAAAAAAAAAAAAAAAAAAAAAAAAAAACCCTTCAACAACCATCCCAGCTCCACCATCTTTCTCTTCCCCACCAATCCATCATTACCAACTCAACCCTAGGGTTTCTAAGATCTCTGGTTCTAACTTTCATACATGTTCTTAGTTTCTTACTCCTCCAAAACTCTGAAAACTCGATTTTTTCCCCTGGCAATTCCTTTCAGAAACTGTTGCGGGACATGATCTACACACTGAGACAAGCCTGGAGCATTATCTTCTTCAGGTGGGTGTCTGCAGAAGCCTGCAAACAGGGACTGGCCTCACACACGGACCCGACCCTGTTACAGCATACAGAATACAGTCACATCAGCAACAGCCCCAGTAACATATCATCTAAAACCAAAAGCCCCATGGTCAGACCTTGATCAGTCTCCCTGCACCGGCCATCAGCTATATATTCGGCTATTGGGTAGGTGGGGGCTCTATGAAAAATAAATAAATAAATTTCTGGAGCCTGAATCGATGACATGACAAAAGGGCCAAAAAAAAAGAAGAAAATCTGTATCATGAATAAAAAACTGGATTCGGAATTTGAGAACAGTAACCCTTGCTGATCTTGCTGAAAGTTACGGAATTAACAGTGCTGATAATATAAATTCCGGGTCGCCGAGGATGTAATAAGGAGAGGGAGCGATCCGAATAACAGAGAGAAAGAGAGAGAGAGAGAGAGAGAGAGAGAATTTAAATAAGAATTTTAATGGCGATTTGGGGGGAGAGAGTCAAAAGAACTGGCAAGTCAACGTTTGTGTAACAGAAACCTGCATAATTGTACTTGGGGCCATCGGCTACGATTCTGAATCCCCCACGCTTTTAAATTCCCTTCTCCTTTTTTCAGATTCTCGTCCCTCTCTTCCTTTCTCTTTCTCTCACTCTCTCTCTCTCTCTCCCCCCCTCTGCCTCCTTAATTATTCGTCTCTTCGTCTTCGTCCCTGTTTCCGTTCTCCGAGAGTACTCTGTGTTTTTTCGTTGTTCTCTGTTCTGAGACTAGACCCATTTTGTAATAATAAAGAAGGATGGTGGTGGCGTCTCCGTGCCCAATTGGGAGCGAGAGGATGAGAAGAATGGGTCTCCCCGTGATCGATCTGTCTCGGAAGAGGACCCATGTGGCGGAGCTCATGGTGAGAGCCTGCGAGGAGTACGGGTTCTTCAAGGTGATCAACCACGGGGTGAACAGAGAAGTGATCGCGAGAATGGAAGACGAAGGCCGGGACTTCTTCTCTGGGCCGGCTTCCGCGAAGCAAAGAGCTGGCCCTGCTAATCCCATGGGTTACGGTTGCAGGAGCATCGGATTCAATGGCGACAGCGGAGAAGTCGAGTACCTCCTCCTCCACGCCAACCCCACCTACATAGCTCAACGATCCAAAGCGAGGCACCCATCTCGGTTCTGGTATATATATCTGAACTCCTCGTTTAGTTTGTTACGATCGGCTTTTGAGCTTTTGGCATATTGGTGTTCTGTTAACTCGTTCATTTATTCATTTATGAGCATATGCAACATATCTATATGTGTATATTTATAAACATATATGTACACCTCGTCTAATTCTTCAAGAATAACAGCTAGACCCACCTGCAGCAAGGGAGAGAAGGAGTTATGCATTAAGATCTGAAAGCAGAGAAAGAGTAAGAACAAGTGCCCAGAAATGAAAAGAAAAGAAAGAAACATTCTGGTTTACTTTGAGAGAGACTATATATGATGCTTCTTGATTAGAAGAAGAGAGAGAGAGAGGGAGAGAGGGAGAGAGCGCGCGGCGGCATAAGCCATAAAGTCGCCGACAAGTACGTAAATTTCGGCTTAAAGGCCGAGTAACACAAGTATTAATTAGAATAGGATTAGTATAATTAAAGTTAATTAAGCTTTTGAAATAGGTCTAGGCCTCGAGAGGGCGATGTGTATATCAGAACCGGGGAATCAAACACCAAACTGGTACTGCATATATGTTGGTGAATTAGTTGCAGTAGGGTCCAGCTCCAAATTAATTGGTTCTGTGTTTAAACTTTGATGATCAGTTTCTTAAATAGGTGATTAGTACTTATTAGTACTGTATTAATACTCTTTTAGATAAACAAAATGATGAGAAAACAACCCACAATCATCTTTTTTTTTTTTGAAGAAAATGTGAAAGCTAGTTTGAGTCCTGATCATGACTTGGAAACACATCGATCTGGTGGTGAATACTAAAATATGAAGAGCTTTCCAAGGTACCTGTCGGTTGCTTTAGTTACCCAATCGAGCAACCTAATCATATATATATATATATATAATTATATATGTACCCCATAAACACGATTGTGGATTTTTAATGGGCACCATGTCTGGGCAACAGGGATTGATTGCTTGCTCCAATATTGTTCCTGACATGGATGTGTGTACTGTTGGATGTGCAGCTCTGCGGTGACGGAATATATAGAGGCAGTAAGGGAGGTGGCATGTCAGATACTGGAGCTGCTGGCGGAGGGGTTGAAGATCCCAGACAGGGAGGTGTTGAGCAGGCTGATCAGGGAAGGGGAGAGCGATTCGGTGTTCAGGATGAACCACTACCCGTGCTGCAAGGAGAGGGACGCCTCACACAGGGTCGGATTCGGGGAGCACTCTGACCCACAAATCCTGACCCTGCTCAGGTCCAACGGCGTCGCCGGACTCCAGATCTCGGTCGAGGACGGGGTGTGGGTGCCTGTCACCCCCGACCCCGACGCCTTCTGCGTCAACGTCGGCGACCTATTGCAGGTAAGTAGCTTTAGATATTAGACCCACCCACGTAAGTAAAAAGCATCCAGAGTTTTGTAGCTCTTTGGAGCATTTTATCGAACATTTTGTGGGCACGGAGCTGCGGCTCGTAAACAACAGCAGCAGCTCCGGGGGACGGCACTGTGGAGGGTCCTTTTGTCTCCTAATCAGAGCCGACCGCGGTGGTCCTCATTGAACCCCACCTGGGGTCCCATGAAAAATTCGCTCTTTGATATGAATGGATCGAACCCAGAACCCTAATTTCTTTTTTCTTTTTCTTTTTTGTTTATCGGCGGTGCAGGCTTTCACCAACGGGAGGTTCGTGAGCGTGAGGCACAGGGCCATGGCGAATTCCTTCGACACCCGGATGTCGATGATATACTTCGGAGCTCCGCCGCTTCACGCCCAAATCAAGCCAATCCCGGAGCTGATCTCGCCGCAGAATCCGTGTCGGTATAGACCCTTCACCTGGGCCGAGTACAAGAAGGCCGCCTACTCTCTCAGACTCGGGGATTCCCGTCTAGACCTCTTCGCCATGGACATGAATGTACTCTCTAGTTAGCTTAGCCCCGTCATTCAGAGAACAGGCCAGCATCACCCTCTTTTTTTTTTTTTTTTTTTTTTTTTTTTTTTTTTTTTTTTGTCTGTCTGTCGAAATTGAAATATCACGAACGACAATGTACATAGAACCAGGACACCATTGAAGAAGATGGAATTTTTTTTTTTTTTTTTTTTTTTTTGGGTAAGGAGATTTGAGTTTTTTCTAGAGAGGGGGAAGAGGTATGCTACGGATAATTTGTTCTTGTGTTACTATAAATTATATTTGGAGTTGTATAGTTTTATAAATGAAATGTATGTTTTGAGCTATATATTGAAAACAAAAGTAATTAGTTCTATGAGATAGTAATTCGTATCACTCTTTATTGGCACCAGAGTTTTTTTATAGTAATCTATAGCTGCTCATCTATGGTAAGCCTATTCGCCCACCGATTTTCGTAGGCTCGCCGCCAGCCTATCCATCAATTTTCGAAGTCATCGTCCAAACAGCCCATCATTGGGTCCATCCTATTGCCGCGTCATTGGCACCGTTACTGTCGTCGTCATCACCACCTTATCATTGCATCAACATCTTCATTGCCTTGTCACTGCCACGTCAAACCACCAAGTTGACCAAGTCATGGTCGTCGCCCAAATTAGTAAGTCTCCTTGTCGATTCCCCTATTATGAGGATCAATGGAGAAAAAGGAGGTGCTCAAGTCTTCACTTCAGTTCACCAAGAGCAGCAAGAATGAGTATTGAGTACTTACCTCAATAGTTCCTCACATACACTAACTACAAATAGCCAAAAATCTCACATACAAGACTTTTGTCTAAAACTACTCTCTCATAGAAGCATTCTCGAGCCTAAAGTTCAAGCGAAGTTCCAGTCTATTAAAGCAGTTTTGCATGTTTACTGACGTCAAAATACACATAACACAAATACTTTCGTCCAGTTTACTATATCCATTAACCAACACACAGAGATCGAATTAGAGGAAAACTAGGAGATCACACCTACATTTTCCAATTCGCAAACATTGTAATTTTCTCTGTATATTTTTTTTACTTAATCAATTGGTCGCACTTTTTTGCGGATTGGCGGATTTTTGAGGAAACACTATCAATGTTTTAAAAATTGAGCAAGCCATCAAATCGTTAGAATGTCCAAACCTGGTTAGAGTTTAGGGTGGTATCAATGGTTTAATAATTGAATATTATCCTCTATTCTTTATATAAACGTTATATTTCTATAAGAAAAAAGACAAAAATAATGTTAATTATCGTGTACTAGGCAAAGTGTGTTTTGATAATTACCACGGATAAAATTGGTCAGATCCTATTGTGGTCCTTTGACTGAATAATGAGGTTCATTTCATCCAAAAGATGTCCGTAATAAAATTCCATTTTACCATTTGAGTACTTATATAAATATATCATGACTTAAGAAAAAATCATCACAATCCTTAGGCATCCAATAGCATCTATAGATGTTAGCGAGGATTAGGACACACATTGCATTAGTGAGAAAAAAGAATTGGGGTATGTATTCAAAGACAAGTACCATTATGAATATGAGTATTATATTTGTATGCACCAAAATGTGCACGGCCCAAATTCGATGAGTCCATCAACCCACCGATCCATCAAAGAACGATCGTGGGTAGGCCCTGTCGATCTTCGAGGTTCATCGCTGCAGCCCATCGCGAAGTCCAGTCGTGTCGTCGCGTCATTAGCACGGTCCGGCCCGTCGCCAGAAGAAGTCGCCAGCGTCGGCTTTTTAGTCGGCATGCCTCGCCACGTTGCTACACAACTCAGCAACCAACGATCATGTCTGGCCATCAACGGTAAAACCAAGGAAAGAGGAGCACGATCCTCATTTGTGGGATCGAGGAGGAGAAATTCTTGAGGTCTTCCTCCCATCTCAAAGGAGGGCAGCGAAAGGGGATCGCGATCCCCTTTCCAAGGAAGAAATCACAACAACTTTCACGGGGACAAAGGCTACAAATAGCCAAAGAATTCTCAATCACAAGGGTGGGGAGAAATCAGGTGGAGAAAAAATCAAGTTTGAGAGCATTCTAGTCGAGAAAATACTTCACGCACGAAGTTCTTTTCTCTCTCAAACGGAGGTCCGAAAATCCCTTCACCGAGAAGAAACTTCGACGCACGTAATCTCTCTCGAACCATAGAAGTCAAGCAACTTGCGTTCGTCGCAACTCAACAGTTCAACCGGAGCAGCTCTACACAATCGTCGGCAACGCCACAAGTCGACACACGCGAGCACAAATACCTCCGTCCGACCAGACCAAAGCCACACCGGATCGTGCACACTCGTTCTCGCAGAACTCGAAGTCTCGACGACGACTCGCCAGAAGCTCTAACTTCACCAAAAACACACGGAGATCGAATCAGAGGAAGCATAGGAGATTGTACTCGCAATTTTCTGACATTCACACTTCATTGTAAACACAAATTATTCTAAAGTAATCGACATATTCTCTCGGTTGCGCCTCTTCGCGGACCGGCGGATTTTCGGTGAAACAGTATTATTTATTTAATTACATATAATTAGTTAGTCTCCTCCAATGTTTTAAAAACCGAAGTGTCCATCAAATCGGGCAGTTTGTTCGATTATGGTCAAACCCAGTTAGACCGGGTTGGACCAATGGTTCAACCATTGAATATTATACTTCATACTTTGATACTTTTATAGGAAAAAAAAAGTAAAAAATAATGCTGGTTATGGTGAACGGATTGAGTCAATAAGAACCGGATTGGCCTCCGATTATCGTTCAACCAGGTCAAATCGGCCGTTCCATTTTTTAAACACTGGTTTCCCCTTGGAATTAGGGTTTTATAATAACCTCTTAAGAGGCTATTCTAAATTTCTAAATTTCTAAATAAATAAAAAAAAACCTGACAAAAAAAAAAAAAAAAAAAAATTAGGGGTGGAGTGGCTCATGTCCCCACTTGACAATGACCACTCAACTGGTTTTGTAGAAAGGGGTTGTTTTTTTTTTGGTTGGACAAGATGGAAGGAGGATGAAGGGCCAAGATGTGATGGCGCATAAGAGGTGGAGATGGTACAATAAGTGCGCACTCATCTGGGCTTCACTGATTCTCTTAAATGGGCGAGGCCCCATCCCGTCGCGTCCATCAACAGCGTGGCCTGCCATATATACTCACAAACCGGGGGTCACCTCCGTTATCGTCACCGGGTTCCTGACCGAGCTTTTCTTGAAAAAAGCCGCTTGCATCAACATAAAAACATTAAAAAATGGATCTCCTTCTCTCTCTCTCTCTCTCTCTTTTTCTCTTTCTGATCCCCTACTCTTTTCCGTTGTCTCCTCTTTCAAAGGTTTGGTGTTCCCCCTAGGCCTCATCGGATCCGGCTACGATTGGATCTGTCCGGCCGGCAAAGGGAACGTGCTACAAGAGATGTTAGGTTCGAGTCTCTTAATGACAGGGATAGGAGTTACATGAAACACATGCCTGCACAGTAATACGTATTAAAGTTGTGCTAATTCCTGGTGATCCGAACCCGAGTTCCGTTGGGACCAAACTCGCCCATTCGTCCGAGTCAAAACGGCGACTCGGATGTCCAAGGGGGCCGGGGGGCTCTCTAGATATAGATCGTCTTTCTCGAGAGGAAAACTTTTGAGTGACCGACACGTTCAGATGAATGAGAATGTCTGTGAAACAGGGTAAACTATCTGTTTCTTCATGCCCTCTTCTTCATGTATAGCTCGGCTTCCATTGACTGACTGAAAGAGAGAGAGAGAGAGAGATATTGATGGCCAACTCCCTCTTCTCCGACCGGAAACGCCACTTGCACGAAAAGCCATCACGACGGACGTTCCTGTCCTCCTAAAAACCGCTAAAAATCCCTCCATCATCAATCGTCTTCCCGCGCGATTCCCATATCTGCCCAATCCCCTTTTTTTCTTCTCTTCGATCTCCGTCCCTATATATATACGATCGATTGCGCTGTCGCTGTAGCTGAGCTGTGAAGTTCTGTCTCCGCCTCCGCGGCCCGAAGCGGTAAAGGGCAAAAAACACGATCGAGTACTTGTACGTACCGTTGGAGGTGGAGGAGGAGGAGGAGGAGGAGATAGTACTAGTACCGGCCGGCTAGTGGTACTTTATGTGTCGATCGAAATGGCTTCGCTTTTGCTGTTTCTGGGAGCTCTGATTAGGGGGTGCGGTAACGGTGTAGGATCCGGCGAGGACGACGAATTTGAGATGGACGGAGACGGGGAGACACGTCCCGCCTCGCGCAGGAGCTGCGGGAGCTTGGAAAATCGGGAGCATTACTTGTGCTCTGACGCGCTCATCGGTGACTTATATTCCATCATCTGGCTTTAATTTCAGACACATATCTGCTTTCTCTCTTCTTCCGGTAATCGCCGGAGCATATATCTCTCTCGGAAGTCGGCAACCTCTCCATTCCGGAGGAAAATTGTACACGTTACAGTAAAAACAATGCTATTTGTGAACCTTCTCTAGTTCTGGGATTTTGTTTCTTATTCTTAGTACAGGCGCAACCCATAGATAACGATATATTTCATGAAGCAGTTTTACTTTTTTTTTATTTTTTAGTTTTTTTGTGATATATGTTTGTTTGTGTGTGTAATATACCTGTGGATGAGTGTGCGTACGAAAGAGAACTTTGAACGTCAAAGAATTCAAGTACCATGCAGCCCCACTTAAGGATAAATATATAAAAATGTAAATAATATAAATTTTCAAGACATGCAAAACGGGCTACTAGAAATAAAAGAGCAGGTTTTTAAATTTATGTATTCTCCTTGTCTTTATTAAACTTCTACTATGAGTCATCCACTACTACTACAAATAAAAAAAGAAAATTGCCATGCATGCTGAGAGCCAAGTGAAGCAGCTAGCGGAGGCCACTTGCATTCATTCAGGACTAGAGCCCAGAATATCTAATAAGAGCTTCTAAATTAAAAGACATTTCGAAGCCAAACTTTTACATCCAATTCAATTTCTGTCACTTAAAATGTAATAATATCTAATCACACTGTTACAGATAGATCAATGCTTACAAGTACAAAGTGGAAAAAAGAAGACCTCTAATGAGACGGCCCCTGTTACTTTATTGAGCTAAGAGTGGTTTGAATCAAATCAAACGCATCCAGGCGCACCAAAATACCGCCTGGCTTCCCTGTCAGCTCAGAATTTATACAACATATATATATGTATATATATACATATTTGGGCCTTCGGATGAAACAGTAGGGATTTGAAAAAATAGGTTATTTCCCCCACATGAACTGCTACAAACCTAATCTTCTTGATCCCAATAAAAATGGAACCTTTTTCGAGAGACATTTAATCAACAATTCCAAATGCCTCCGGTCTTAACTATACTTGCTTATGTGTAGTAAGGTGGCTTTAGTTTTTAGACAAGAACCTGGGATTTTGCAGCCTTGCGGGAACACTTGGCTCGAGCTGTTTTGCTGAGAAGGCAAGCACAGCCTTCGAGGAGCTCAAGATCCTCGTCACACGTAAGGATACAGGCCATCTCGGGGTTCTCCAACAGCATTTTGGATGAGAGGAAACCGGCGATGGTCCACGTCTGGTAGAGGCGAGCCTGTTTTCCGATGAACCTCCCTGAGCGAGTATCATAATATTCGGGCCATTTGTCATCCAGGAGCCTCTTTTCAGCCACAGCAACTGCCCTCCGGGCTAGTTCCGGTCTTCCCATTTTGATACAGGCTAGGGTGAACTGTGGGAAACAAGACAATCTCAGTATCATTGAAGAACCAAGTACTACTAGCAACGCATCACCTTTGGTAAGAGATAAATTCTCTACATACCTGCCAAAGAAGTGTTGGCCAAGATCCTCCGTTGTGATACGACCAAGGTCTGCATGAGATAAATTGGGTCCGTCAGGTAGAACATACAAAACTAAGAAATTAATTGATAAATTCCACAGAAACAGCCATAATAATTATCAGAAAACTCAAAAAATTGTCAACCACAGCCAGCAAAAAGGGCTGTAATTATATTATCAATTTAAGATCATAGTTCTTCTACAAACAGAAACAAGTAATGCTTCACTTCGAGATCCAACCTTTTGCAAGAAGCGGAAGGGGATATTTTAATTTTTGCAGTCCTATGTGGTGTAAGAGATGACCATTTAAACAATAAACTAGAAAATACAACTCTGGTAACCTAAAATCTACAAAAAAAAAAACTTCCATCAACTAAATGTCATTTCTTTTCCAGAAAGCATACCAAATATCTGTACTGTTTAAGAGAAAGAAACCAGCGTGAGTCACCATCCCTAAGGTGAAAACAACCTCAAAAAGGAAAGAAGATTTTTCTAATTGTGTGGTTCCAATCTGACAACGTCAATAAGCTTCCAAATACAAAATAGAAAAGAAAAGGAAGAATTGTCAGAGGAATCTTAATATTTTTCTTCTTTTATTATCTAAGGAAGGCTAAAACAAAAAATAAGGACACTCACGTGTTCTTTGGATCACACCCAGTGATGATACGCCACTCTTCTCCTTCAATAGCAGGATAACTGATTTTCAGAGGCATCTTTCCCACCAGGTCTTCCCATTTCTCTTCGAACAGATTCAGAATGCCCTCACATTGCCTAGGAGTGGCTAAAGAAGAAACTACAGCCCACGTGTTCCCAAGTGTGAAGAACCTGAAGTCCATGTGAGCAGGCTGGAGATTGCCCATCAAATAACCACCTTTCTCAGGAATCCACTCAACTAGCCATGAAGGAATTTGCTCGGGATAAATGTTAAACTTGTTAATAGCCTCAGTTGAATATTCTTCTGTTTTATACCTATAGATCTCATTCATCTTCTTCATATCTAACCAATAGTACTCTCTGATGTGGAACGACAATGCACTTAGTCTGTTATTGATGGCTCGTATCAGATTCTTGGAACCATCATTCACAGTTAGCATTTCACGTGAACATCGTAAAGCTGAGTAGAACAATGCCTGTAAAATAGGACTATAAGCCACACTTGACCACACAAGAATTGACTAGGTGTCAGGAGTCGATCACAGAGATGCTTCATTCCAGGAAGAAAAAATACCTGGATCTCAAGAGGGTGACCATGGATTCCCATTCGCCGATCTATCATGCAAGAACCATCGGTGACTAAGAGAGAAGGAAACATATCAAATCCATCAGACAAACACAAGTTTAGTATCAGCTTAATGCCAGTTTGGACATCCACCCTCTCCTGCAATGCATAGTCCCCAGTAATCTTTCCATAGGCTCTCAACAAGATAATCCACCACAGGCCTAGAAACAAAGAGATCCAAGCAAATTTACTTTCTTAGCATAAAAAAGAATAGCTAGGGGTCACAGCCAAAATAGAACGAAAAGAATGCATCAAGTCAATAACTTCAAGGGTGGGTAGTTCCTAGATGCAGAACAAATGAAAACACGATTCTTTAGTTCTAAATGATATAACATTTTAATCTTGAAACAGTAAATAAATAGAAACTCCGCAATACAACAGATCATTTTCTCACCAGAATCAACAGGAGCAACACGGCCAATGGCCGACTCCCCAAAATCTGGATCAAGGACTTCTTCAAATGCCTCTTTGTTGCCATCTAGAGGCACTGACCTCACTTTAAAACTTGCAGGCATCAAACCTTGCCCGGGGCTGTAGCAATCCACAGTTTTCTCCCAGCTCTGGACCAAAAGAAATAAAACAATCAATGACAGTTCAAGAGTGATCAATTGGTAAATTCTTTTCTGTATGAAAAGGAACTAAAACCCCTTTTCATTGAATCAATTGCAACACCCAACAACATTTGAGTTCAACAGGTGAAGAGCATTTATGAACCTAATCAAGCATCCACTGTCAACAATCGATGGCCTTAATGTACAATACATATACAAATTAATAATATAAGTACCAATTTTGTGATTTGAAATCACATAAAAGGAATGTTAAATTGCCTCATATCAAAACAATTATCCAGATTGTAACTGGAGATTACATATTCTGCTCCATGTTTTCCGTATTATGGTATTCGTATTGCCAAATAAAAGGGTAACAAGTGAGGCAGGGGTAGCAGGTACCTCAGAAATATTACAGCACATGTGTAATTCTATCTATTTTAAACTATAAACAAATAGGAAGAAGACAGTTGATATTTCAAACAGGTATAACTCTATTACTTTTTTTTTATGCCTATATCTTACAACTTCCAATTTTCATGTAAGTTTGATTTGTTTCACTGCCTTTTCTATTCACCAATTTTTGGGCTGAACGAGTTAAAGTAAACCAAAGAGCATTTGCATGGCCATTTCCAAGCACAAAAAACAAATCACTCAATAGATAAAAAGTAAACTACAATAATAGATAACGTAAAATTCAGAAAATTCTACATAACATGCAGAAGAAATTCTTGAAACTTGCGTTTGTACAAACAGATTTAAACGCAGGAAAAAGAAAACAAATTGTATACTAATACAAAGGCATAAGATGGAATAAAACTGAACTGGAAAAGTAAAAACAAGAACAACTAGAAAGTTACCTGCAATTGTAAAGTATGAAGAAGGAAATTCCGAACGATCTCGCTCTCTCCTTTGAGCAAGAAAGCAATTGCAGACGGAACAAAATCACGAATGAAAACCTGGTCGTAGTTAAGTGGCAGACTATCTGCTGGATCATTTGCCGCAACAGTCCCAACAGGAGACCCACAATAATTTACAACAGCCTTACGCAGCAACTCCCACGCGTCTGCTTCGCTTTTTGAGTACTCTTTCTGTACCGTACAAACGGTTGAATCATCGACGGAAGCACTATCTGTATCTACAACTGCGCTACCGTTTACCCTAGGTTCCTCTTTCACTGCATCGCCATCAATTCTCTCAACAACAAGGGGCTTCACATTAACATTCAACCCCTTGATATAAATACTCTCAAAGCCCTTGTCGCCCCCTATTTGGGGATCAATCGACGTCGATAATTTTCTAAAATCAGAGGCAACGTTACAAATAATCGATATGTTTCTGGCCTTATCCCGGCCCAAAACCCCCCTAGACTGACCCCACGTCAAACCAGAGACGGCAGAAGGAACCCGAAAATCGAGAATACTATGAGAATTGCATCGGATTTGCCGATCGATAACAACCTCCCCTCGGCAACCCGAAATGTTATTCTCCATAACGGTATGGCTGCATCTCCGGAATCCAAAACCCACGGAAACCGAGTTCCTGCAATTGACGAGCATCCTACAGCAGGGCTTCATGGTGGAAATTCCCATCGAAGTGCTCGAGCTCATACCACAACAAATTCGATACAAAAAATCGTTCAAAAAATCAGAAAAATATAAATCAGATCAGAGGAACAGGACGATTATTTACAGCTCTGTTCGCTTCAAAAGGAAAAAAAAAAAAAAAAAACAGAGATCAGAGACACACAAACCAATAAAACCTAAATGAAACCAAAATCTTTTCCTGAAATCCTCAAAAAATAAAAAGATATATGAGGAGATAAGATGACCAGCTTGGTGCCTTTTCGAAAACGAAATCGAAATCAAACTTGTGCTGCTACGAAACGGCGATGAAAGTGAAGAACAGTAAATACCTCTTTTTATAGGACGCGGAGACAGGAAGCTTCCTCCATGGGACCGAATATAATCCAGACAATATATGAAATGACGAATTTAGCCCCACCCTTTTATTTTCCGAAAATGCCGTGATGCCTCTCTCTGTTTTTTCTGTAACAAAAAACAAAATCGAAAGTAGGTACGAAATCGAGACTAAAACGAAAAACGTAGCCGCGAATAATTATTTTCGGTAAGGCTATTTTCGTCCAGAGAGTTAACACGGCCTAGAGAGAGAAACGTGTCGGAAGCAGACCGCTCGAAGTTCCAAAAATGCAGGGTACGGAATACCAGTTTCCGAGAAACGGAAAATACGTAGATTTTATCGATGGTATATACGAGCCGTATGCGTAGGAATCGCCTGGCTTGCTGTCCTGTTTTAGTCAAGTGCGGCGGCTTTGCTTGAACCACCGTATAGTATGCGTACATTTATAAGCTTCTGAATACATACTCGAAATCGAGATATATATATACGTTATATGAAATGTCATCTGACTATTTTCGAATAATATGATAAAAAATCAAACAACGATTTTAGGCTTAGATGCGTAGTTATTATGCAACAGAATGGCATTCTTATAGAAATATTAAATATATGTAATGTATGGTGTATAACATTCAATGGTTGAACCATGGGTCCAACCGAGTCTAACCGGTTTTTTAAAACATTCATATAGATAAGTTTTTCTTAAGTGATCTTTTGATAAATACCTCTGATAATGTCTAATACGACGACGAGAACTTCTAGTGGGGTCGACCCTATAGAAATCCGACACGTATTGGGCGTATCAGGTTATGTATGGTATTGTATAGGCGAATGTGGTAATGTGGGTCACATATTGAATACCACAAAATCCTATACGTATAGGCCAATACGTACCCCGGTCAAAGAAAAGGAGAGAAGGGGTCGGAGCCGCCGAGCTGGAATTTTATATTTTTCGTTTGTCAGGGCCTTATCTCCGGGGAAGGGGTGGTCGGTGACTCGGGGGTAAGGTTCTTTCGCTGCTCCCAAGATAGAAACGTATTGGAGAGGAAGAGATCAAACGGAGCATGCATCTGCTTATCTGCTTTCCTTCTTTCAGATTGCCTAAATATCGGGGGAGATTGAGTGGTTTTGCAGCACGAAAGCGCAGTAAAGAAAACGATGGCGAGCCCATTTTCGTACGTATCGTTTCGATGTAACACCCAAAGAGCGAAAAGAATTTTTATTCGAAATCAAGAATTGATTGATGCTGGCCAGAGTTTCTTCTATAATAAATCTGTGTTTTTATTTCGTGTAATGTGATAATATAACGATTAGTCTTATCATTATCCGGTTTTTGTTATAAGAGGAATATTAGCATGATCCACTTTCCTCTTACTGTAAATCTTATAAAAATAAAATGACACGCAATATTGATAATTTAGATGTATAATTATATACATAATTAAAGTTTTTAAACCTTAAATTCATACTATTTATTGGTTTTTTCTTGTTTTATATACACATTCAAAGATTTGGGTTAGCGGTGGTTTGGTTTTAAGCAATGTTTTAAAAACCGAACCAAACTCAGTGGTCCATGGGAGTTATTGCTGCGGGAGGTCTTGGGTTCGGGTATCCATTGTAGCATGGGGAATAAAACTTGTAATTAGAAGTAAAATGTATTCACCTACGTAAAAAAAAAACCGAACCAAACTGATTGATCCAACCCTATTGAATCAGTGATGATGGTTCAGGTTTTAAAACATTGATTTTAAGAAGTATTATTATGATATATATATATATATATATTTGAGGGTGATTACTCTACACGTACCTTTTATTCTTTAATAAAAAGTAAGTATAGAGAAAAGTTCTCTTACAACACTTTTTTTTAAAAAGTTTTTGTAGTGCCTGTAATTTTAAGATTTTTTCTCATATATATATATATATATATCTTAAATCACATAAAAAATGTGCTCCGCGCCCCAACGAATGACAAAGACGGCCCAATGGAGACGACGATAAGAATCGCTGACGGGGCATGACGTGGCCATCTAATTGGGATTAGGGTCCGATGTACATGTCTGTTTCTTTTTCTTGGCTTACGATTTCCCATTTTTCTTTCCTGGCTTTTCACGGAGAAATAGCGTCCACGAGTGGAACTGCTGCTACGTCGGACGCAATTCCAGGACCGAGACTGAACGGCTCGCTTTCGTGGCGTGACCAAATTGTGGGGCAGCATATATATATGTAGACCATTTACGTCTCGTTGTCCACGTGTCCTATTTCCCCATTGGTCCTTCTTTCTCAAAGTGGGACACATTAAAAATACCAATTGTCAATGTTACCGAAGGTGGCAACATTTGTCCATACCCCAAAAGACTCAAAAGTCATTCACGACTGTTTGTTGTGGGTTTCTTTTGAGCATGGAACAAGTGCATAAACGGGTTCAGATCTTTCCCCGATCAAAACCTACAGTATGTTCGGTTTTGGTCGAACCTGGTTACACCGGGTTGGACCAATAGTTTAATTATTAAATATTATTTTTTATACTTTCTAAATATATTATATTTTTATAAGTAAAAAGACAAAATTAATGCTGATTATAGAGAACCGGGCCGAGTCAATAAGAATTGGCCTCCAATTCCGGTCCAAGTTTGTAAAACAGTGGTTGTTATAAATTAAATAAATGCAGAAAATAATAATGATTTTTTGAAAATTAAATTTATAACTTCGGCTAGTCATTTTAGCATGTATACCATATTGTTCATCACACATGTTAGAGCTCAAAAGTGAGTCCTTACTTGCAAAAAGAAAACCTTTCCAACTTCGATTAGTCATTTTTTCAGTCTTTGATCCATTAGCGAAGTACCAGCTGAAGTAAACGTTTCAGATTGATGCTGTGCAGAAAAATAGACAGGGAAGGCTTCACCAGTAATCCCCACAAGAACAGGACCCTTCACGAAAATGATGAAACCTGCTCGTGTCTCTGATCACCAATTCCCTCCGTGTGACCAGGGATACAAGCTTGATAGCCTCATGGCAATCCCCACAAACACGAAGGTTCTTCGCAATCCTGATCGGACCCCTGCTCGGAGCATTCATCAATCCATAAGCAATAGCTAATCTCTCACTGTGACTACACAGCAATCTCTTCTTCTCAGCCTCTTCAACATCAAGCAGTACGAATTTCGTCAAAGGAACATAGCCCGCTCTCGCAATTTGATCTCCCAAATCCTCCAACTTCCTGTAAATGTTATCTGAATCCGGGTGTGATCTATCATGAGCTCCAAATACATGAGTTTTGTTCTTGATCTCAATCCAACTGCACCCGGGACTCTTTGTCAATCCTCTGTCCACCATCAAGTCTCTCAGTCTCTGTACATCTTCCCATTTCCCAACTGAAGCGTAGATGTTTGAAAGAATCACATAATTAGCAGCGTTATCTGGTTCTAGCTCCAAGAGTTTATTTGCTAATCTCTCTCCAAGCTCCACATTTGAGTGTACCTGACATGCTCCAAGCAAAGATCCATAAATACTTGCAGTTGGTTCAATGTTCATCCCTTCAATGAATTCCTCTGCTTCTTCTAACTTACCCACTCTCCCTAACATGTCAACCATACAAGCATAGTGCTCAACTCGGGCCACAATACCAAATTCTTCCCTCATTGAGTTGAAGATTTTCCAGCCTTGTTCAACCAAACCGCCATGACTGCAAGCACATAAGACCACAACCAGTGTGACATAATTTGGTCTTATACCCTTCTCGCGCATTTGATCAAACAGCTTGAGAGCAGAATCAAACTGCCCGTTCATGGCAAAACCTTCGATCATCGAAGTCCAGAGGACTACATTTCGTTCATCCATGGTGTCGAACACGCGAAAAGCATCTTCTGGATCCCCACATTGAGAGTACATTGAAACAAGAGATGAACCCACAAACGAGTTCAATGGAAGCTGTCTCCGAATAATATAAGCATGCATAGCTTGTCCCGATCTCAAGAAGGAAAAGAACCCGCAAGCAGGCAGCACTGAAACGATTGTAAGTTCGTTGGGTTTTAGACCTTCTTCCAGTTGCATTTTAGAAAAGAGTTCCATTGATTCGGCGTATTTCTTCAAAATGGAGCACGAACGAATCATGGACGTCCAAGAAACTAAATCCCTGGAAGATGCCCCATCAAACACCTGCAGAGCGGACGCGAAATCCCCAAGCGAACCATATACATGAATGAGCGAGTTCGTCACTGACAGAGAAGATGAATGCCCAGCTTTCGTCGCCAGCGACTGCAACTGTAACGCCAATTCTGGAGAACCCAACAAAGCACAGGCTTTCAGTAACGCGGAAAAGGTGAAACTATCGGGCTTTATCCCAAACTCCAGCATTTCTCGAAACAAATCAAAAGCTTGATACGGTTGTTCGTTCTCGATATACCCATTGATCAAGGACGTCCAGACGAAAACGTTCAAACTCCTCTTGGGATATTTATCGAACAGCTTACGGGCTTCCTCAACGCAACCACACGTCGCATAAAATTTTACCAGTCGCGGTAGCAAATCATGGTTTCTCTCGAATCCCGCCTCTAAAATCTGATTATGAAGCCTCACACCGTTCTGAAACGACTTCGTTTTAATGCAAGACTGGAGGAGAACACCAAATTCCCGCGAACTGGCCGACGAAGCCTTCTGGTTGCTTTTGCGACCTCCACCTAAGAGAAGATTTGATTGCAGACTCTGGGTAATTATCATCTCGCAACAATCGCTTCAAACACTTCGTTTTTTTTTGTTTTTTTTTTTCCCTGTAGTAAGTTTCGTATTCGTCTGCTTCTTGCTCATCGAAATGCAGTCCTGGCCGATTGCCAAAAGAGAAGAAAACCCATTAAACTGCAGAAGATCTACAGAATCGTAACGTGTTCGACGAAATGCCCAGCTCCAATCTTATTGCTTTTTTCTTGTAGCAGCTTAACAGATCACAATGAACATCAACGTTATTTTACTAGTACAACAGACGCACTTGGCTTCGGTTGTTTATTTACTGATATATAGCTCGACCATGATTCCTAATTTCGGAGATCAAGATCGACACCTGCGATACAGTTGTTGTAATCCAAACTTGGATATCTTCATCGTTCCGAATCTGAATTCAGACAACACTCTGAGGAAGTGGCAGCCACTTATTGCCGTCAACGTAGTAAGTTCCCATAAAAGGCTTGGCCTCTTTGTAACTCAACAATCTCGCCCACGGCACTCTTCCTGTAGAATTGGCACCCGGCCCACTGCACTTGTACTCGCCATAGAACACGCTCCTACAACAAGAAAATACACATCATTTCTATCATTGAAAATTTCTAACTAAGCCCTCAAGCCAACTCCGGAATACTAAGCCATTAAACTAAACCTGGTATTTATATTAAGCCCTTAAACCAAACCCTTCACCTATTTGTATTTGATCATAATCATGGCTTTTTATGAAGCTTACTAGAGTGCCCAATGGTGCCACACCATGTTAGTGTGCTCCCGAATAACGCGCTCTTTAATGTTGCTAATTTTTACGTTAGTTAGTAAGTACATGAGTTTCACGCACTCGCTAGTTACGTTCTAATCAATATAAATTAATAATATAATTTTTTTTATTTTTTTTAAATTGTCTACATTATTAATTAGTACTCTAGTAGTTACTGTACTCTTAAATATGTATAATTTAGAATGTGCCTTAGTAGTTAATAATAATAAAATTTGATGCTTAATATAAATATGAGACCATAATTACCACCTAGATGTCTAATTTAATATAATTGGATTGCTTACGATTGTCTGAGGGGTTGTCCCCAATCGTTCCATCCTTGAGGGAGGACGAGGGCGTCCATGAAAGTGTAAGAGAAGACGACCCTAGAAAAATCCCCCCAGGCCCGGCCCAAATAGACCCTCCCGCTCCCCGTCACCCTGCTCTTCGTGAAAGAGAACCCGCTCCAGAGGCTCCCGTTCGTCCCCTTCTGCGCCGTCACCGACGCCACCTTGTTCGCCACCGAGTTCAGCACGCACCCCTGCATGACCACACCAGTCTAACTCAATTTTTTGTTATTACGTACAAAAAAAAAATAGCACTGATCGTCTAAGTTCTACCTTTTATATACGCGGTACTAATCTCTAGCACAAGATCACTTAAGTACCTAGTTTGATATCATGTAGAGGTTTATACACGGGATAATCTCAATCGATTGAGGGAAAGGTGAAACAGAGGAAGCAGACCTCGTAGAGTGATCGGCCGTAGCCGAAGATGAAGTCGACGGAGCCTTGGATGAAGCAGTTGTTGAAGTAATGGAGGCCCTTGTGGTCGTACAGCGTGTCCTGGGTACCGTAGAAGCTGCAGTTGTAGAACGCGGCTTTGTCGCCGGAGATTCGGAGCGCCACCGCCTGTCCACCTCCCGTACCGATCGCCGCTTCCGGGGCCGTGTTCTGCGGGGGTTTTTTTTTTTGTTTTTTTAATGAGTAAATATGTGTTCGATGTATATGGTATATATATATTTATATGGGTATGTTATATATGTGTACCTCGAATCTGATGTTGGCGGCGATGAAGTAATCGGCGTTAACGGCAACGGTGGCGCTGTGGAATGTCTTCAGGGGCGTGCCGTCGTCGCCGGCGACGGAGGCGGTGTCGTTCCCGGTGATCGTCGGCGGGTTGTTCGGGTCCCCAAGGAGTGTCACGAATGGCTTCGTCTGAGGAATCAAAATCTTCTCCCTGAAAGGGGAAAAAAAAAAAAAACAGCCATCAAAGGAACTTCATTTCTTGACAGAATTTTTATGTTGCTTCTGTACAAAACTGGCGACAATGGCGTCCGTGTGGAAATTCACGAGACGCAAACTTCGAAAAAATTCCCACCACCTGCATTGTGGCGATTTCGATACGCATTCCTCCGAAATCGATAAATTTATCAGAACAAATAAAAAAAAGAACAGCTTTTAACGATTGGATTATTCGATTTTTTATTCCCGAATCCATACCCGACGTTAATTCCATCTTTCTTCGGTTTCAAAATATGAATCTGAGACTACCCATTAAGTAATTAATCCATATCAGGATTCAGGAACGAAAACAACTCAAAAATCGAAGAACAGAGAGATGATATATATCTTTCAAATATACCTGTAGATACCCGGTTTGATCTCCACCACCACCCTCCTCGAATTGTTCCTCGGAAAACTGTCGAGAGCTGCTTTTATAGTAGTGAAGTTACCGCTTCCATCTGGGTTCACGGTGACTCTCACTATTCCCTCCTCCGCCTTCACTAGCTTCGGGTCTCGAGCAGAACTGATCCTGCTGGCATTAGACCTCTTCGAGTTGAGTTTTGCCTCAAGAGTAGTAGTGATCTTCATCTTCTCGTGGTGCTCCATGTTCCACGAAAGCCATTTTTGGTACTCTGATTCGGTCCACGAGAGTGGCTGTGAAGGGAGAGTAGAGAGGAAAATGAGAAGAAAGAGGGGACTGATGTAAGTGCTCCGAGCTTTGGCTGCCATGAATGGTCTGGTTTGGAGAAAGAAGAAGGTTGTGGGAATATAAAATATGGAGTGCGCAATGAAATTGGGCTTATTTCCCACTCGTATTCACTAAAAATAACCTTGCTATGTCTCCAAATGCTTTTATTGTTTTCTTATTAATCTCTGTGTGATTTCTCATTATATATAGTTGATATATAGAGCATAAGCTCATATTAAAATATGACAATAATGGATCTTCATGATAAGAACAGGCCTTCTTTAAGTAATTAAGGTACTATTGTTGAGTGATTAAAAGCTCATTTTTTATAGATGAATTAATTGATCCTAAGTTGAGTAAAAGGCCACCTAAGTTTGTATTTTAATTTCTTCTTTTTTTTGTTTTTCTCTTTGATTTCTCAGGCTTAATGGTAAGGTTTCAACGGAAGGGTTCAAGTTCTTTTGAGAAAATTTTCCTGTGTTATTTCAATCATTTCCAAGGCCAAAACTGAAATGCCAAAAAAGAAAGAAAGAAAAAGAACCATCTAAGAATAAATCACTTGCATGTGTGGTGTAGAGAAGGAAACCCATGATAAAACTGAAGCTGTAGTCCATCTACTTTTGTCTTCCACAATCAAACCTCTAAAGCCTAGTGAACAGATGAATCTGCCCAGTTCTGAACTCATTGCCTGTTTGACTTGGAAGCTTTGTACAGGATTAAGGAAGACTGATCAAGCATCCTCCCAAACAGTCACCACAGTTCCCACGAACAGAAAGTGGTGCAGCAGGAAAATAATTAAGATTTCAGAGAGAAACTTCAAAGAAAAGGGAGGAGAAATTTCAGCTCCCCATATGTATATGTATAAGAGCTGGTAGTCATTTGCTGGGTGGAAAATGATTTCAGAGAGTAGGGTCTGAAAATGAGTAGTGTAGGTGAACTCACCATAAAGTAGTCAAGAAGGAATGTACAGAAGAAATTGTGGGATCTAAGTTGTCTCCAACTATGAGAGTTGATGAGGGTTGAAGTACTTCTTCTATATATGGTGGCCCAATGCTCATATATAGAAAACATGTAGCTGTCAACTTATTAGAATATTGCAATACATTAAGGGCCTAAAATACCATGTACATTTAGGGTTAAAATATTAAATTAGTGATAAATTACTATATTTTCGCCAAAATACTAGTCCCAACTCAAAATACTAAATTCAGATCTAAAATATCACATTTGAGTGATAATTTGCAATATGAGTGGATTAATACAAGGCAAAGATTAGCGGGCCTTATGAACGTTTAATTAACCTACTAGGACTGCCTATATTTTGAGTGGATATGGACTAAGAATGGATTGGATTGAACTTATTGGACTGGTTCCTGCTAGCAAAATAATGGGTGGGTCTTTGGAAGGTTAGGCTGTAGAATGGATTGGATATAGTACTGGAGACAAAATGGGGTAATTAAATTAAGACATAAGCCTGCTTTGATTAGTTGAAGATTGTAGCATATATATGAACTAAAATGCTATGGGCCATTAATTAGAAGATTTCTAAAGAGTAATGAGATAGTTGGACAGTATAAACTGAGTTAGCAATTGTTATTAAGACTAAATTGGAAGGATCGAAATGGGACAAAATTATGGACCTTCAATGTGTAATAGATTTTAGAAAGACCAGTCCAAATTAAGTCAAAATAAGAGATTCTTAAATGAGGAAAATTATAGAAATGAATAAAAAAAAAAAAAAAAGGTCCAAGTAACAAGCCAGTTGCCATTATTTATGGGATATGATACATTATTCATCCCCAAGGGAATGCTTCTACTTGGAGCAAATTTGAACTGCTTCTTGAGGTTCCACATTCCTAACTCAGTGAAAAGAATGTTTAGCTCTCAAATGAAAATAATGTTGGCCACATGTCATTTCATTGGCATAGCTGCCAAATCACATGGTACTCCAAATTGGGAAAATTAATTAGGTGAACTTATATGACTTTCTTTTCAATCTAACACAATTAAAAAGAATGATTTAGGAACAGGAAAGTTAATTTTTTAGGTGAAGAATAAGGTAATATCTTGTTAGATATATATATATATATATAAACGTATAACATAATTACTACCCCATCAATTCTACCCTTGATACATGTGAAATTGAACTATCACTTAATTTGTTTTTCTATATTCATTCCATCAATATTTTTTAAAAGCATTTTTACCTCATTTATTTAGTGATCATTAACGGGTTATAGTAATTAATATATTAAAATAATAATATACAAAAAAAAAAAAACCAAAAGTACCGTTTAAATATTCTGGTAAAAAAAAAACTAAAGAGTTTTTTTCTTGAGGTTCGAGTCTCCACGGAAGTGTTGTGGGAGCAACACATTGCAAAAGGTGTAAAAATATATTCACACATAACACACACATATATATATATATATATATATATGGTAGTATATATGAAATTGACTACCACAACAGCAGAGGTAGAACATTCACTAGGATATCCTTCCTTCCTTCCTGATCATGATCTTGCACGACTTCGTCTTCCCTTCTTCCCCATCGCAGTATACCCACATATTACATATATATATATATTCTTGTTCGGTCGATCCACCGAGTCGCGTTCCCGCATGCATGAACCGGGTCAGACCTTCTGATCAAGACCAGAAAATCTATCAGTCTTCCTCATCATCATCATCATCATCATCCACGAACATTAATTGCCGAGCTCCAAAGTTCCAATCCCCACGCACGTCACCGCGACGACGACGACGACGACCACCACCACCTTAGCCCTCCGTTCCCCCGCAAAACAGAGATACTGAGATACATCATATATCATATATGCACGCGCGCGCGGGCGGAGCGGATCAGTACTTATTAATGACCCGTAAATGGAAAAAGGAAGGAAGATTCATAGCACTTTACTCTTTTCCCAAACCCATCTCACATATATATCTTTACTTACGAGTTACGATCCCTGACTAGTCCATATCAACATATAACAACTGATTTGATTCGTTCTCTCTCTCTCTCTCCTTCTCTCTTTTCTCAGAAAAAATCGATGGGGCGTCTTCTCTGGCCACACGATCCATATTGTCCCATCGTGCACTTAATAAAAACTCTAGTGCCGGCGCCGGGTGATCTTCAACCCATGCATGCATGCATGTACATATAACAACATATATATATATATATATATATATATATATATATATATATATACCCGAAAATGTAGCTTTTTTTTTTTATTTAAAATTTTAATATATAGATAATAGTTTTAATCAAGATCAAAGTTATTAAATCGGATCTAGGAGCTTTTCTCCATCGAATCTGAACGAAAAGGATCCATCATATCCATGGCCGACCTCCGTCGCACGTAACCGCCACGTGTGGGGAGGGAGCTTCCGGCGTTCGGACGGGAAGCGTAACGAATTAACTTTTTATCCCCGACACGTGGCGAAATAAGAAGCCGTTAGCTCTCGGGACCACGCTAGGGGCTTCTCGTGCCGCCACGTTGGTCAACGAGTCGCGGCTGGCGTTTTTCCCCCACGTGTCTTTATTCTTTTTTTTTCTCCGACTTTTTTTTTTATTATTTTTATTCGTATCCAACTATCCAAGTCGAGAAGCAGCAGCCGCAACTTTGACTCGGTCTTCCTCC
The DNA here is from genome assembly GCA_019845555.1 of Aristolochia fimbriata. Lineage (NCBI taxonomy): Eukaryota > Viridiplantae > Streptophyta > Magnoliopsida > Piperales > Aristolochiaceae > Aristolochia > Aristolochia fimbriata. The sequence goes on along the minus strand of CM034078.1, from coordinate 14,639,075 downwards.
GACTCGGGTTTTCTCGTCTAAGTAGGAAGGAAAAGTTCGTATCGGAAACGAGCCGCGGCCGATCGAGATGGGGGCCCGCGTACGGGGTCCCATGAGAACGATCGGATTCACGTGCGTTGGCAGCCGCGTCACGTGCAATTCGCAGGGGAGGGAACGAATGATTGAAGGCGACGAGTGGCCGGACTCGGAGAGTCGGAAGCCCAATCTTTTTTTTTTTTTTTTTTTTTTTTTTTTAAATGTTTTGCGGATATATTATTAATTTTTTTAACCACTTGGGGGTTTTGTGACTAGACTCAATCATCGGCCTCAGCTAAGGAAGCCACTTTCATTTTATTATATTATTATATATTCCTTAATAAACTGCGAGTGAGCAGCCGAAGTGATCTTATAATAGTAGTTACTATAATTATCTTGAACCATGTCCTACTTAATTAATCAAGAAACAAGGAAAACAATGTTCAATGCGCTTACGACAATTGTCAAGTTGGGATCTTCTCGACTACCCACTACGGGTACGTACGTACTAATCCTATACAATATTATTACATTCTAATTCATATTCGAAAAAAACACGCGAATGATGTATTATTTAGGGAATTCTAACAACAAGCTGTTTGAGAGTTAACAGAGCCAAGTAGATGATGGAAAAAAAATCTACAATCAAATTTTCCAACATATGTATAACTCAAGACTCAAGACTGGCCCCCAATATATCAATTCCATTTAAGTGGGGTTACTTTTATTTCCAACATATATATATATATATATATATATATATATGTATAAATTGGATAGCTAGGTAGATACTATACGAATAGCGGAATAGGCTAAGGAATCTAAGACGTACGTACGTACATTTCCGGGTGCGTTACGGGTGTCACGGATAAAGCTGTCCTATTAAGTTCGTATACAAGTTTTTTTGTAGGGGTAGGGGCCCCCACTGAAGAGGCCAGGGTTTAGAAAGCCATGGAGCGAAAGCTATACCTGTAAAAAGACCAGTAATGGGTACAAAACGTGAAGAAGACAAGGACATGCACTTAGGGAGATGGTAGAGTGGGAACCCAATTATTCACAATTTAGAGTATTATTAAAATCAAACCAAGCTTTTCATCACTACAAAGTCAATTAAAAGAATGAGATCTGTAACAAATCACAACTCCCCCAAATTACAAAAATTAAAATTTAACAAAAAAAAAAAATTCTTCTTCTTCTTCTTTCTTCTTTCTTCTTTCTTCTTTCTTCTTTCTTCTTCTTCTTCCTTCGTTTGTTTCTAGCTTCACCCTCCACGGATGTTAATTTCTTCGATTATTCTGCTCGTATTTTATATATATATATATATATATATATATATATATCTATTTCTACGTCTGCGTTCTGTCGTTTATACAAAAGGGCATCCGATCGATCCAGATCGTCTCCTTATACGACCGATCCATTGGAGAACTGCTGCTGCCAGAACCAGGCGTCGTCGACGGCGTTCCACGACGAGTTCTCCGATCCGGGGAATGAGTCGAAGTCGAGACCCGGGTTGTAGAACCCTGCGGGACTCGTCAAGGCTTCCGGGCACGCGACCGGACCTCCCCACTCGAACCCGCCCACTTCCCCGCCGTTTCCGGCCGGCTGCTGAAAGTAGTAGTCGGCGGTCAGGTCGGACGGCGGCGACACCACCTGGACCGAGGATGGTCCCCCCGCGGAATTATCCGACGACGCCGCGGCGCTGGAGTTCTCCGACGCGACGTGTACGGCGCCGCCCCCGCCCATGTTATCGTAGGCCGCCGCCGAGGTGTACGCCGGCTGGGTCGTCGTCGTAGTCGCCGGATTGGGATGGTCGGCGGCGAAGGCGGAGGCGCCGTTGGCGGCGCGGATTCTCTCCACGAGCCGGGGCATCCAGAGGTAGCGCATCGCGTCTTTGAACTGCTTGCTGTTGACGTCGCATTGGAGCTGCTTCGCGTGCTTCTGGACTCGCGTGCGCCAGTAGTTCTTGATCTCGTTGTCGGTGCGTCCGGGGAGATACTGCGCGATCTTAGACCACCTGATAAATAATTTCAGGTTCATTATACATAAACGAGTAAAAATTAACAAGACCTCTGACTCAACTTCAATCAAACAATTAAAACGATGATATATAATTGAGTAATTAAATTAATTAATTACCGATTGCCCCATCGAGAATGAAGCTCGAGGATCAAGAGCTGCTCTTCCGGGGTGATATTGCCTCGCCGGACGTCGGGACGGAGGTAGTTCAACCATCTGAGCCGGCAGCTCTTCCCGGTTCGTTTCAGACCTGAAATTGTAATCGGAACAAGTACTAATTAAGAACAAGAGATTTTTTTTGTATCAACATCAGGATTACTATTGATTGAGCTCATTGTTCGATGATCAGTTGTGAGTACTATAATTAATACAGATCATTATCAAGAGTAAATTCTTTTTGTTGGGGATTTCATCTTTTTTCTTTTCACCGGAAAAAGTTGGGTTTGTTTCCTCCCTGACCCAGACACCCTTTTTCTTTTACTTTTCAAAAGAAATGCGAGATGCGGAAAAGAAATTAAGCTCGGGTAATTAAAAAGAGGCAGACGATCGAAGAAGGGTTTCATGACGACCTCGGGCAATCATTCCGAGATCAACCCACTTCCCAATCCATCATAATTCGTCTTTAGAAGATCGATCGAGGAAGAGAAATGATCGAGTTCTAGTAGTAGTTCTGCTATGTAAATTCGGAGGGCATTCGGATTGAGGAAATCGAGGAGAGAAAAGGAGGTTGTGATGATCAATATATATACCTGCAGAGCGCGCGAGAGCGTTCCAGCGACCCTCGCCGTGGTTGGCAATGTAATTGACGAGGATGACATCTTCTTCCATGGTCCAAGGCCCCCTCCTCAAATCCATATCCTCTTCGCTCTGGCTCCCTGCAGAGTTGCAGCCCCGCCCCCCAGCATCCATTACTAATGCTACCTGATCAGCACAGAAAGAAACCCAGAAAGCTGGTACAGAGTAAGAGAGAGAGAGAGAGAGAGAGAGAGAGAGAACGGAGAAGGAAAGGAAAACGAAGAAGTGGTAATCGATCGGGGGGGAGACTGGAGAGAGAGAGAGAGAGAGAGAGAGAGAGAGAGAGAGAGAGAGAGAGAGAGAGAGAGAGAGAGAGAGAGAGAGAGAGAGAGAGAGAGCAGGAAGATGAGTTAGGAAGGAAGAGAGCGTATTTTGGATTAATACGGGAGGATGAAAGAGAGACGTGTGGGCTTTTATAGAGAGAGAAAGCAGAGGGGAAAAGAGGACGGAGGCATGTGAGAGATGGAAGACGCCGCAACGCGATTAGATTAAGGATTAAGCTCCGCTTCTTCATTAATTAATAGGGGAAGCGACGAGTTTAGTAACAGGGTTTGAAGTTTGACTTTCTTTCCCCACTCGGACCAGTCCCCCCAACCCCACGCTCGAGTCTCGACTCGGAAGTCCGAACCCGAGTTCTTTTTTTTTTTTTTTTTTTTTTTTTTTCTCTCTCTTTTTTTTTTTTGCGTAGTTTAAAATATGAAAAGTAATTTTGGGAAAAAGGGTGGACGGAAAAGATAGGGAGGAACGTTTTTTGTCTGTTTCTGTCTGAGGCTACAGATCATATAATATTCGAATAAATAATACTTCGCGAAATAGGCATGCGTGCGCATTCTGTTCCTTTCCGGTCGAGGACTGACGTGGCGGGCCCGAACCAACACACGTGGGACCCTGCCGGACGAATCTCATGGCGTCTCATCGGTCAATTTAGTGTAAATTCAATTATGAAAAATACTTGATGTTTTTTTTTTTTTAATCCTGAAAAATACTTGATGTACCGTGTACTATTTTAAAATAAAAAAAATTAATATTTATTTTTACGAGATTATGTTTGTTTTGTTTCGATTAAACGAAGATGCTTAAGTAAGTACACTTAAAAATAAAAATAAAATTGTTAGGTTTTATATAAACTTGATTGATTAATCTACCTGTTTTGAGTGAAACCTTTTAATTTATTAATAGATGCATGGCTAATTAGTGTTTAAGTCATCTTCCTTAAAAAGCTGTCCACGTAAAATATCACATTTATCATTTATTTATGACCTTTTATAAAAATATCATTTTTTTTTAAGATATGGCTTCATCTCATAACTCCGAACTCTATCTTCTTATAAAAATCAATCTGGTAGACTTTTAAGTTAATATAATATGGTTTGAAGTTGGAACTTCTTTTTACAGTAAATAAATAAGTAAATACATAATAAATATTCAAAAGCTTAGTTTATATCATTTCTCAGCCACTCGCACTTAATAAAATGAAATATTTGTTGAGATACACGAAAAATTAAACCTTCTTTGAATCATAAATAAACCATGGCAGACCATGTGATTATGCGAATGCTCACAAGATTATTAAAAAGATTAAGGAAAAAAAAAAAAAAAAAACTGTTAACTGAATCTGTCACACGAGCCAAAACAATAACGTCCAAGGGCTTGTACTGTATAGAATGTTTCCGTGACGTAACACTCGAGTTCGTTTCGATTTTTCTCGTTTCGTGATGGAGCCATCTGTAACGCCACCGCACGTGGCAATCCCGTTTCGGGGAGAAAAAAAAAAAAAAAAAAAAAAAACCCGTCCTTAACCCCGGAGTGGCGGAGTCCCGTCACTTCACTAACGGGGTCCGATTCGACAAACACCGAAACGAGTGACGAACCGGCCGGTACGTTTTACGGATTAATTAATGGAAGCACGTGGTTGCTAATGTCAGTTCGGATGAGTCGAGATAAGAGTTTAACTTTTTTTTTTTTTTTTTTTTTTGCATTTATTGCATTTTTTTATTAAGGAGGGATTGGAATTGGATAACTTGGATTAGGTTTCGTTTAGATTAATCGAGAAACCGAGTGATTAAGCAGGCCCGAGGGGTGAACTGGAGTCAAAGATGAACTTGGTGGATTAAGACGCGAGAGCCGGATTAGGGAATAAACTAATTGCTAGAAATCTAGATTAATTAGCAGTGGAGTGCAGACTTGGGAGTGTTATCGTAGGCATGCACTAGGGGGTCTAGGCCTGCATGCCTAAGGGCGAAAACGAGGCTCCGATAGACGTCTGTGGGGCCTTCGGTGGCCACGTGTCGCGAATCCATTGAATCAATGTCGTCCATTTCTTGAGTTTTCTTAAGAATGTTGTTTTGCTTTTTCAACACATATACGGGATCATTGTCACATATTCATTGGTATGGACCCACGTCTCTCTCTACTCGTGTTAGGTCTTGAGAGGAGACAAAACTCACTAAATTTTGAAAATAAGTGACATCTATATATATATAATATATATATATATATATATATATATATAGATAAAATTGAATTTTTTTTTTTTGTTTGTTTTTTTTTTTGGGGGGGGGTCCCACTTTGCATTTAGGCAAAAGTCTTTATTTTTTTTTCATTAAAAAATATCTTCTCCAAAGAGTAATTGTATTAGGTCACTTTTTCCTAATAAAATCTATTAAAGCCAAAGATGAGACTCTGTTAATTGTTATATATCCTAATCAAAAGGAGAAGGACACAAAAAGGGGGCATATGGACCAAAAAAGTGTTACTGGTTGGTAGTGCAAAATAGCATAAAGAGTGGCCTTTTTATGTACAATTCTGTTAAGAAGAAGAAAAATCAAAGAAATTTTCTTCAAATGTGTTGTTTGATGAGGCTTATATGGTTGGCTTATGTGCTTAGAACTGGGTCATTAATAGCTTGCATTAATAGCTTGCATGTGGAAACTCACATGCATGTGGCTCTATAGATTAGGGAGCTAGGTCACTAATCCATACAACCTTACACTTACCCAAAATTAGAAAAAGAAAATCATGGAAGATAAGAGACAACCTAATTGGTTTCTTCTAGTAGGGGGGTGCTTACTTAAAATCAAGATAATGATTAAATAAAAGTTTGTGTTCCACATCAGGGTCTACAATTTGAACTATAAATGTAGTGTTATTAAAAAGCTAGTGAACCCAAAAGTGTACAAGCACTTTTGTGCATAATGAGACATAAATCCTAACTATCATAGTTCAAGTGAGTCACACATACCTTAAAAGTGTTATGGACCCTGAAAGTGCACTACATCTTTTGAGCTACAGGGCATGAGAGTTAGCTAGTGAGACAGACATCCCCTAGTTATAGGAAGTTGATCCATACCTAAGGGATGTATGTGTAGTAAACCAACCCCATTTAGACAATATTAATGGTATTTAATACACAAAAGAAGATTCTTATTGTTACTTTTAATCCATAGGAAAATATCTGCAGGTGAGGGCTTATTCTATACATTTCGAACCAAATGTCCATAACAGGCCTAAATAAGTACTACTAAGCAAGCACCTTGCTTTTGAAAACTAGGTTACAATAGGCTCCCTACCTAATACAATGTATAATCTAATTCATAAAATATATATTATTTATCAAAAGAAACTAAATTAAACTCAGATAAGTAGGGAGTTTGGACAATCTTTAATTGGGGGGTAACATTAAAAAAATAATAAATAAATAAATAATCCTTTTTATAAGAATCACACATGAACAATGAGATGGTATAAGTGTAAACTCTGTCGAAAAAACGGCGGAAAAAGGCGGAAAAAGGCAAAAAAGGCAAAAAAAAAAAAAAAAAAAAGAAGAATCTAATGCCTTAATTATAAAATAAATAACACCTAACTTACACACGATCATGATTAAAATCATATTTAGAAGCATCATTTTACAAGTTACAACTCTTAAAATATTAAGATTTGAGGTGCACTTCACTAGTTGGGAAGGGAGTGTGTCATTATGGTGTTGTTGAAAGTTAGAAACTTAGCCGGAAACTTAATTCCCGGGAAAAGAAAATAATCTATATATATTTTTAAAGGAAAAAAAAAAAAAAAAGGAAGAGGGGGTTGGTTTCTAGAAGGGATGTAATATGTTCGAAGAAGATGTTTAATGAAGTGTCGAAGCTGGTTATTACTCCCTTAAAGGAGACTGGTTGGGCGAAAGCCAAACAAAAGCCAAGATCGAAGCGACGAAGCAGGCCCCTTTTGGAATGCCACGTACGATCTTTTCTTCCCACCGCAAAGCAATTCCTTTCTTGCGGAACTCAAATACGACCGCATTTTACCTGCTAATGGCTACTTTTCCTTGGCTTGATCCGCCCTTCTCTGGTTTTTTCCGGCTCCATTATTATCATTCACTGTATCTGTACAGAACCCAGCTCATATAATCACATCCACGGATAATTTCGAGACTTTTTTTAATCTGGGATTCCTGGGTTTTTGCTGCTGCTGCGTGTTGTTAATTGAAGATCGAAGAACACGGAATTTTTTTTTTTTTTTTTTTTAAAAAGTATATTTTTGGTGGATTTTGGAACTCGAAAGTGAATGGGGTGTAATGGGAAAAGGGGTCGACTGGAAACTGCAGAGATGATAGCGAAATGGCGGTGGCTTTATTCGTCAAAAGAAATGGCCGGGTTTTCAGGGGCTACGCTCTCATTTCCATGGACGGTGTCTGTAACCACAGACCCTCCCTCTTTCAACCCTTCATCTTCATTTCTTTTAATTTCCCCCCAAGTTTTCCTCTTTTTTTTTTTTTTTTTCTCTCTCACTCCCTCTCTCTCTCTCTGAAGCGTCTTTGACCCATCCATGGAGCTTCAGCTTCTTCAATCAGTATTCAGTAAACTAGTAATGTAATGCCCTCTCCCTTTTTCTTTTTTATCTAAAAAATAATGCGATTGCTTTTGCTTCGCGTCTTTTGACGGACCTCCGTCGTCGTCGTCGTCGTCGCTGAAACGCTAGTGCTTATCTACGTATAAATGTAAACGCCCCTGTTCATTCATCGTACCGAGAACCTGGTCTTTGTGTCATCCGGGGGCAGGGAGTATTAGAAAAAAGCTCCGAGGTCCCCCCATCTAAGAACAGCCGCCAAAGCAAACCCAGAAAGTAGAAAGCGGTTTTTTTTTGGGGGCAGGGGGGCGCACACTCTCCATGTTTTTCAGTTTTCCTTTTCTGTAAATTTTTTCGAAAATGAAAGTATCAGATTCCGTTCCGCCGTGTCCGTCTTCTCCGTCGGTTAGTTAAGAACCCTGGCGGTGAAGGTATAAGACATGGCACACTCTGCTTCTGCAACTACTCGTTGACCGAGCGAGCAGTGATTAATTAGTGGGGAATGACCTAAAAAACAGCAGCGTCTGGTTCTGGAGCCGAAATGGGGGCAAGCCCAGTTTGAACTTTGAACAGCATTAATGTCTCCATGTCGGTGTGGAGTCTGAAACCCGGGGGCCTCCCTGTTCTTCTTCTCTTGTGCCTTGGGTGCTGAACCCGGGCACGCTCAATTGTTTAAGGAACCAAGGAACAGAGTCATTAGATGGGTGTTTCTTTAATGAGGGCTTGTAGTGGAGGCACTCGGCAAGAGGCCGCAAGTGCCATGATGAAGTTCATTAGTTAAATCATTTGGTTTCTTCCATGGCGGAAACGGAGGACCCTTTTTATCCGTTTCTGTCAAATGGAAGCAACCCATCTCTGTTCCCACCGTTTCGCTTCCTGGGTCTCTCTGTTTTTTCTTTCTTTTTTTTCTTTCTGTTTTTTCTTTCTTTTTTTTCTTTCTTTTTTTTCTTTCTTTTTTTTCTTTCTTTTTTTTTTTTTTTTTTTTTTTCTTTTTTTTCTTTCTTTTCTGTCTCTGTTACTCTGTATCTGAAATCTCAATCAAAGGGAGAAGAGAAGAGAAACAGTAACGTCCTCCAGATGGCGAGTTGCAGAGATAGGAGTCGCCACACTTGTCAAGGAGATGAGAAGTGGATAGGTACGGGGATGAGAGTGACCCTATTGGGTGGGGGCGATGCACGGAGACGCAGTGCAGCCACCATCCACATCTCCAAAAGCTCCGAGTACTTTGTTCAATCTTCCAAGTGGTCTCGAGGGTCCTGTACCAGTATTAACGATGCCCACAGATGTGTCGAGGTCGAATAGGAGTTGGGATAGGGAGAGGCAGATCAGTAACAGTTGGGGATGAAGATCTCGTCGGCGCTAACTGCCGATGGTTGCGTTTTCAGCTGAATGACTTGCAGAGCCCAAAGACCCTTGTGGTGGTGGGCTTCCATTTGTCAATTCTTCAGAGACTTATATTTTTTTTCCCCTCTGGAACGAACTTTTAGCAGAAATTATATAACCTGGGTTTTACTCCATTGATGCGGAAAAAAACAAGTTTGTCCTAACTGGAAGTAAAGAAGTGGAGATTTACAGAGGGTTCCATACATACTTCCATTTGTCAATTCTTCAGAGACTCACACGCATTTTTTCCCTCTCTGAAACGAAATTTTAGCAGAAATTAATTCAGCCGTTTCTCTTCCCGGGTTTTACTTCATTGATGCGGGGAAAAACAAGTTCGTTCTTCTTTCTTTTGCTTAACGAACTGGAAGTAAAAAAAGATTTGATTAAATGGGTGGTGTGAAGTGGAGGTTTACAGAGAAAGAAGGAGAAGACTGCGATGACGGGAGGGTGATGGAGAAGAGGACGAGGAAGATGATGAAGGCAAAAATGAATTCCCTGTGTGACCATAGTGGAGGCGAAAAGCAGAGGACAGGGACGTGTAAGGAAAGAAAAGAATTCAAATTTCAAAGAGGAAAGAAGGGAAGAAAAGGATTAAGATAAAAGAAGGAGAAGGGGTGTGCAGCTTATAGAATAAAAATACTCTCGGATCCGAAGCTGTCCAGATGCAGTGGCCTGTATCATGAGTCGTCTCTTTGGTCCACCTTTCTGAAAGGCTAACGCTTCGAGGAAAAACTCCCACACGTTCTTTTACCAGTTAAGCGGCCTCCTACTCGAATGCTCTTAAACTAAAAAGCTTTACCACACTACCTCAAAAGAGAAGAAGAAAGAAGTCGACATTAAAAATAGGAGGTTAAACTGAAGGTGCTGCCGCCCTTTGGCGTCTTCTCCACGCCATCGCTTCGACCATAGTCTGCCGTGATACCCGCCGGGTGTCACAGTTTTATCAAGAATAATTTTTTTTTTTTTTTTTTTTTCACTCTTATTATACTGGAGAGTGGAGACGAATACTATCCCGTGGACAAATCCTCCTACAATAATGTAAAAGTTGAGTTCGACGTCTACTGTATATCCCAAACTGACTAGCCGAAGTTAGTTTTTATTCGTTTATCTAGTGTAGAACTAATAACTAATATTTTTCTACTGATCTGAAACAGGGGAGATATAGGTGGATTCGTAATGAAAGAGGGACGATCTGGGCTACAGCTAATCCGCACTTTTGAGGGAGTTAGACGTTTCTGGGTGGGATAAAAATGCTAAAACGACTGATGGGTCGTTCATACTCTGCCATCTCTGCGATCGGGGATCTCCGAATTTCTAACAACTCAACTGTGTTGTTGGTAATCTTTATACGGCAAAGAAGAGGAAGGAATCGGGGACTGGTTTCGTTTCACTTTCGAATCGGATATGTAATAATATAAGATTATATTCCTACTCTTCCCCACTTTGAGAACCCCAGATGGATGGATCGAGCTTTTGGGTTTCATGTAACGACTGATTTTACAAAGGGAGAAATGATTGATGGGGGAGTGAGTAACTTGAATGAGTCTCTGACGTCGTCTGGCACATTCGTTGCTTCGTGCGTCGTTTTTCGGAGACATCCACTTCACAGTGCACGCGCGCTGAGACTGCGAAGAACAAATGGCCATCTGGAATTCTGGATGGGATTAATCGACGTAACCCCGGAAGAGGGATTATCCGACACTGACTTTTCTTCTTCTTTTTTTTCTTTTTTTTTTTTTCTCATTCGGAGTGTTGATCTGAGGTTTCCACATGGCGGGTTGCTGTTTGTTTGTGAATCTTTTTCTGGGTCGCGCGGTCTGCGAGTGCTAGTCCTCGTTAATTTCTTGGGTGGTTCGCGTTCATGGCGATGTTGCAGAATTGCAGGTGGCTCCCCCAATAATCAGCTGCACGTTAGCTTCGGGAGCATTAGAATAAGGGGAAAAAAAAAAAAAACCCATCACGGCCGCAATGGGGTCTCCGATGTCGATCGTCGTCTAAGTTTTCAGAAATTATGTTTCTTTAAAACACTCGTAAGCGAATTCTTTGAAAGAAGAACGCTAGCTTGTTGCTTTTACCCTTTCGAGACTACCGAAGGTTAAAGACTAATTAATCACAGACTGTAAACACGAATGTATCAATCAGACTCAAAAGTGGAGAAAGTTGTTTACCCCCATTTTTCCTTTTTTCCGGATTGAGAAATAAAGTCGTGAAAGTGAGACGGCTCCACCTTTTGGCCTCTTTAATTTGGGTTCGGATCACCTCGTGCGGTGGAACAAATACAGCTCTGGTACAACCAAAGAAATTGCAACACATTATGAGCCTAAAATACTATATTAATTTAAGGTTAACATATTTAAACATATTTAAGTATGAGACAACCGTAGTATTTTGCACACTGCACCAGGACTCCGGCCAGCAATAATTCTCTCACACTAGCCCTGCTCTACAGTGCAGCTACATTTAGTCTTCGTCCAAACCCATTACATGCAAATTAGTAGCAGAAATCTGAAGTGGGGAAGAAAGAAGGAGACAGTCAGAGACAACCGAAGGCAGCCATTTTCAATTTTCGTATAATTATATACTTATAGCAGTCAGTATAAGATCAGATCATTAACCCCGTGGAGGCTTCTATTTGACTCCGGAAGGTAAATCGGTCTTCGGTCGTAGTTCTCGATCCAAAAAAAAAAAACGAGGTAATAATGAACCACATTCCTAACCCCATCTTATCTCCAGCCTAATATCCATTAACGTTAAAAATTAAAATAGACATCCTTGACTTCCCCTCATTGGTCCCTAAACCCCCAAACCAGCTCCCCGTTTGGATCGCCTCCATTCCCCTTTCAAAAGACGACCAGAAAGCTAGACGTTGAATCTCTAGATAATTAGCTTATAGAGTGCTGATAGAGTAGTAGCAGTAACCCCCCATTAGACCATCTCGATCTCCCATATTTAATAAACTAAACTCCAAGTGGGTTTAATTAATGGCTCCATTTTCATGGACCACACTCTTGTGATATTTCGCAACAGTGTGAAACGAAATCACGAACACTGCAACAGAGGACTCATGAACAGTGTTTAAAATACTAAATATTCTACGAAGACTCGTGCGTTAATGAATCTGGAACGGCCTGGGGGGCTGCTGATCGGAATTCCGATCGATCCACATCATAAAATATTCCAAAAAGAGCTCTTTGGACTTGGGAGTCTCGGACTTGGGAGCGATCGTAATCTGGAAAAAAAAAAAAAAAAAAAAACCAAATATTGGGGAGCTCGATCGGGGTAGAGTAAGAGACGTGAGGAGGAGGAAAAGAAATTCTGGGTAGGTATCGGAATTTTGAAACGACGAGGGCTTTAGTGAATGAGTGGTGTAAATTAAGTAGAATCGTTTTACTGGTCGCATCTCTCGTCCTTCCCCGGTCGCGAGTCGGTGTAACGATGATAAGTCAGAGCGGGAACTGCGAGTGCAATGCGGGGGGGGGGAAGGGGGGAAGGAGGCAGAGGAGCGTTGACTATTTGACCGAGCCACGAAGTTAGTGAACTGTCCAGGTTTGACCCAACAATGTGAAAGGGGGCCCCCTCTCAGACGTTGACTCGTTGACCGATTGCTGCGCCGCAGTAGGGAGTAGGGGGTGTTGAACAATTGAAGAAGAAGAAGAAAGAAGAAGAAGAAGGAAGAAGGGCCTTGGCTTGTAAAACTTGGATTTGATTTGTGATTATTTGTTCTACAATGGGTATTTAATATTAAGTATTGTGTTAAAAAGCATGTTAATTATGCAAATCCTATATTGGGTACAGGTGTGAGGATCTAAACCTAAGACCTCCCACAGTATAACTCCTTGAAGGACCACTAAGCTATCATTTTTAGCTCGGGGTAGAAACGAGTCACTCAAACCTTGATATGTTCAGCTTAGGTTGATAGATTTACTTCGAGCTCGAATTCATGGTGGAGCTTGGTTAAACTCTATAGTATACAAATTCAAGCACAAGCTTAAAAGAATATAAGTGTATTGGAGCTTAAATAGAATATGTCTCACCACTCTTTTAGTGGAAGAAAACAATAGAATTAATGTGTATTGAATAAAAATATTTTAAAATCAGTTTTTTTTTTTTTTAATTGTATAATGTATTTTGATTTTTTGAAACAATATTTTTTATTAATAAAGCTGATTTATTTTATTAATATTTTATAAAATTTATATAACTTAAAAAAAAAAATACTAACAGGCTGACTCATCGAGCTTCAAGTTGAACTATCTGAAGTTTGCCTTGGACTTGATTAGCTAAACAAGCTTTACTTTAAACTCAAGTTCAATTCGAGCTTGAAATAATTCGGGCCGAGATGAGGTTTTTTTTAGTACTATTGGGCTATTGGGCCTAGTCGTATAGTCTTTAGATATACTAGTCCATGATAATCACTACTGGAAACTGTATAACGTCGTTTAAAAAGCCCATGTAGTAACGTCCGTTTCAACTTTCAACCGTGATAACGGCGGTAAGAAATCACGTAACGTCATTTCATTTCTACCGCGATAACAATGTAACGTCGTTTGGGCTGAGACGAGAAAGTTTGTAACGGCGTAACGCCGTTCCGGCGGCGCCTCTTGTTTTTTTTGCCGGTTTACGAGATATGAAAATGTACGGGTTTTGAAAAGCCCATTGCGGTCTGCGAGCCATGGCTACGAGTGGCCTTATCAACTCGGCATCCGTCGCCGTCCCGGTGACTGATCCTCCGCCGGCGCCGGCGACGGTCCAGACGCCGCAAAAACGGTGTCAGAATCATGGCCAGGAAGCTTCTGGTGTCTTCGGAGCGCGCAGTAGGCGAATCGTTCTCTTCTCTCTTCTTTCGTCCGCTCTCGCCCCTCTTAAACCTTCTCCCGCCCGCGCGGTTTCCGGCAATGCCGTCTCTTTCGGCATAAGTAAGCGTTTTCTTTGTCCGCCTGGCATTTACCGGCGACCGATTATGTTTTCGGATCGCGAGGATGGCTGAAAGAGCAGAAATTTGTCCGTGTTTTAACATTTACATGCGATAATTGATCGTGCAGGCGGACCGAAAGAATGGCTGAAAGAGCAGAAGAAGAAGACGTCCAAGTACCTCTTAGCGCCCATTGATGCGTCGCGGCAGAGCCTTCAGACGGCATCCCTCTTACTGTGTAAGCTCTAGCGGCTTGTATGGTCCTCTGTTTTTCTTCCTCTTCTTTTTCTTATCATTTGGTTGAAACTATTCAGCTGCGGATTCGACTTTGGATGAGGATATGGAGCAAGTTAGGAAGCTGTTGAGGAGTGCTTCGAGGGACTGTGTTCCTCAGGAGAGGAACTCAATTGTCACATTTCAGTCGCAGACGGGGGTTGAGGTTGGTTTTCTCATTCCTTTTGTATATGATCGGATTGCAAGAGTAACTAAACATAAAAACATCACTAAAACAAGCAGTTGATGCTTCGGAAAAAAAAAATTCTGGATCAGAAGAAATACGGAAAAGAGAAGAACATTGTTGAATAAATATCTGTTTCTTATATTTCCGCAGGCACATTTCGGCATTGAGTACATTGTGAATTTAAGAGTGTTACGAACCTGTTGCTGATCTAGCTCATTTAAATGCATCTCTAATTTGCAGTATAGAAAGTATTTTCCTTTCATCTGTAGTTTCCGAAAATGTCAGCTTCCTCAGTTTTCTAAATTTCCTCTCGTGATAGCAAGATGCAGCTCACTTCCTCCTAATTACTACCCCCTGAACAATGCACATTTTCCTTGCACGAGTACCCTTTCCTCCACTCTTTTTGACTTTCAAATAATGTTGATTTCTCTTCTCTTTATGCAAATTTGCACACAGAAGATAAATTAGAATCTTATGAGCTAACATATGGAATGTAGTACTCATAGCTGACAAATGCTATGCGCAGGTCTGTACATTCAGTTTGATTTTAAAAAATGCTGCATCTTTGCTCGATGAAGGAAGCCCTATAAAGTTGAAAAGTGAATCTGACCTTGGTAATCTCATAAGGTGGTCAATTTTGTTCCCTTTTTATTCAACTTACTTGATTACATACCTTTTTTTTTTTTTGTTGAAAACTCGGGAGGAATTCAACAGCTTTTCTTGCATTTTAAATGTAGTACAAATATTATTAGTAAGATAAAGCATTTTTTTTTTAAAGTATAATTAATCCCTTAGTGATAATGAACACACCCTCACTGGAGGGGGGGGTTGCGCTGTGGGTGTTGCTGTGGGCTTCCTCCTTGTACTTAAAGTCCACTTTTTCTTGTCAGGAGAGGAGGTAAGAGGAAAGGGGTAGCGAGTCTGTTCTCCTTCCCCTATATCAGAACTTGAGAGTTGTGTCGTTCTCTTAGGGGTCCAAAATAGAGGAGGAACCTCCCCCTTCCTCTCTTCCATGTTTTGTTGTCCTCATCTCTTGCACAAAGGAGGGTGTATGTGCGTACCAGTCAGGAAATCAGTGTAGTTACCGATACTCCAAGGCTGATTGTAATTATGCAATTTTAAGGAGTATCGGATCAGGTTTCTTGCCACAGGCAGCTGGTTAAGACTTTATCCTGAGGTCACGAGTGTGGTGGGTGGCAAAGTAGTATCGGATCATTGGCCTATATTCCTGGACACTCATTCTGGGAATTGGGGCCATAAACCATTCAGGTTTGAAAATTGGTGGTTACAAGTGGAAGATTTACCTCCCTTGCTCGAAAGTTGGTGGAATGACATGAACATCGGTGGACCAATTGGGGTAAAGTCTCAATGAAATTGAAAAAGCTCAAGGGGAAGCTTATAAGTTGGGTGAAGTCATGGAAAGCCACTACTGTTGCTCAAAGGACACTCTTACGACTGCAGGTTGATGCGCTGGATATGCTGGAGGAAGGTAGAACTCTCACCTCTGATGAATTTATAGATCGTACTAGTGCTGCTAGAGAACTCCGTTCTCTAGTCGCTCATGATAGAATTATCTGGAAACAGAGAGCTAGGTACAAATGGCTAAAAGAAGGGGATGCCAACTCCCGCTACTTTCATGTCATAGCCTCGGCTAGAAGGCGTGCTAACAGAGTGAATTCCCTTCGGATCCACGGGGAGCTTACCTCTGATAGGACGTCCATTACTAATGCTCTTGTGGATTATTATGCAGCTTTGTATACAGTCAGTGCAGGAAAAAGACATTCTATGGAAGGGGTCCCTTTGCCTTGCATCTCTGGAAGTCAAGCTGATCAGTTGGAACGCCCTTTTTCTCTTGAAAAAATAGAAGCCGCAGTGACAAAATTCCCACTGGACAAAGCCCCCGGCCCAGATGGGTTTAATGGGGAATTTTACAGAAAAGCATGGGGGTTTATGAAACAGGACATAGTAGACATGGTCAATGACTTCTACACGAGAGGTATAGTCTACAGGAGTATGGGGGCATCCTTCATTGCCCTACTACAAAAAAAAGAGGGGGTGGAGAATGTGAAAGACTTTAGACCAATCAGCTTAATCTCAGGCTCATACAAGATAATATCAAGGCTTCTATCTGCAAGATTGAAGAGAGTGCTGCCTAAACTCATTGATAGGGTTCAATGTGGTTTCATTCACTCTAGGCAATTACTCAATGCCACTATGTTTGCCCACGAGGTCATTGAATTGTTTAGCAAGTCTAGTGAGCCAAGGGTAATTCTCAAGCTTGACATGGAAAAGGCATTTGATAGGGTGGATTGGGATTATTTGGAGGCGATCATGGAAAGGATGGGTTTTGGTGCAAAATGGTTGATGTGGATCCGGTCTTGTGTTGCTAATGCCTCTTATACGCTTCTCATAAATGGAGGAACATTTGGACACTTTAGAGGAAGCAGAGGTCTCAGGCAAGGGGATCCGCTGTCCCCTCTTCGCTTCAATGTTGCAGGTGAAGGACTAGTAGGAATTCTTAAGATAACACTCTCCATTGGTTGGGTCAACAATGTACTACCCGAGGGTCTCCTCCCATTGACCCAATTCGCAGATGACACAATTATCTTTGGTGATGGGTCACTTGAGCAAATACAGAGATGGAAGGCAGTCATTGGATTATATGAAATGGCTACAGGGCAGAAAGTCAATTGGGCTAAAACAGAGGTTTTCGGGTTTTATATGGATGCTAGTTCAATTAATAGTATTGCTACAATTCTGGGTTGTTCAGTGGGGAATTTTTCGAGCCTTTATTTAGGCCTGCCTCTATTCCATGGCCGGGTGACCAAACCATTATGGGACCCGGTAATAGAAAGGATCCAGAAGCGTCTATCCTTATGGAAGGGTAGGATGTTATCAAAAGCAGGTCGGCTTATCCTGATCAAGTCCTGTTTGAGTGGAATACCAGCTCACTACCTGTCCTTCATGCCATGCCCCACAAGCGTAGCCAAAAATATTGAGAAGCTGATTAAAACATTTCTATGGAGGGGTACAGTGGAGAATTTTAAGTACCATTTAGTGAATTGGAAAAATGTTTGTCTTCCCGCAGCCAATGGTGGTTTGGGCATTAGGAGAATTTTGTTGGTAAACAAAGTTTTTTCGCTGAAATGGTGTTGGAGGATTAACATGGAAAGGCAGGCCCCTTGGCGCAAGCTTGTGATAGACAACCTTGGAGTGGAGGAGGAGTCATGGATCATGGGATGGAATTCACCTAGAAGGTTATCTACCATTTGGAGATACATACACAAGCTCTTCGAGGAATTCAGATCTCATATTAGATGGGCAGTCGGGAATGGGCATCACACTCTATTTTGGGAAGACCCATGGATGGATGAGAACCCCTTGAAGCAAGCATATAATGTGCTGTACAAACTTGCAAGAGTGCCGTCAGCTACAATTGCACATATAATGGCTTCAGGCTCTCCCTCAAGTATTGATTGGAGCTCAACTTTCAGGAGAGAACTTAGAGATGATGAAGCAATCAGACTAAGCAATTTGGATTCTTCCTTAGGAGGATTCTATAAAGATGCTACCAAGTCGGACATACTCATATGGACACCAGAAGTTGATGGATCATTCTCAATAGCTCCGGCTTACAGACTCTTATTACCCGTAACTGGTATTCATGAAAGTCGGGTAGCTTGGAGCCTTCCAGCTCCCCCAAAAGTCAGATTTTTCATCCGGAGCACATTACATAGGAAAATCCTCACCGGGGATGCTTTTAGTCGAAGGGCGCCCCATTCCCTCCTCACTTTGTACTTTATGTAATACGCATGAAGAGACAGTCAGTCATCTCTTACTCCACTGCAAATATTCCTGGTCTCTATGGGCTTACTTTGTTTCAATATTCGGCTTCGAATGGTGTATACCGAGATCCTTTGCAGAAGTGGCAACAATCAAATTTGGTCATCTATCTAGATCAGGGCGGATAATTTGGAAGGCACTTGTGGCTTTTCTACCTTGGTCATTATGGGAAGAAAGGAACAAGAGGATCTTCCAAGGGAAAGAAGCACAATGGATAGATCTAAAAACACTCATTCAGAACAGAATCATACAGTGGTTGGCTGCTCAAGGCATATTGAGCAACACCGATAGGGATCATTTGAGGGCATCTTGGTGTGTTTTTGTCTCCATCCCTTCTACTGCACCGCCCAAAGTGCCTATACCTTGGCTCCCACCCCTCGTTGGTAAAATCAAGATGAACTTTGACGGTTCCTCATTGGGTAATCCAGGACCTGCTGGATATGGAGGAGTTTTTAGAAATGTCGAAGGTCAAATCCTCCTAGCCTATACGGGCTCACTTGGTATTGCTGATTCCACTTCAGCTGAAGTTCATGGAGTTCTCCATGGACTTAGGATATTTCAGAATCATTTGGTGGGGGAGTTGGTAGTGGAGGGAGATTCACAGAATGTAATAAGGTGGTGTAGACAGACTTCGGCTCCACCATGGAGGTTCATGTACTATTTTAGAGAGATTATTTCATTATCCACATCGTCTGTACACGAGTGGATCTGTATTCCTAGATCTGCCAACTCTGTGGCAGACTCTTTAACTAAAGAGGGTGTGCATCTCACTGGCATCTCGGTGAGACTCACCCCTCCTTTTGTATCTTGATTTCAACAATCAATAAAAACAGCACTTTCCTCAAAAAAAAAAATTTTGAGTGTGAGTATGATTAACTCTTTTTAGTCAATCCTCCCCCTGTCCTATGGTGTGGTGACCCCATCCTTACTCTTGCACTGAACTGGGAGCAAGTTCTCTGTTTCATTGCTGCCATTGCACCCTGAAGAATCTCAAATTACTAAGATTTCCAGTCAGCTCTCAAATTTTGTTCAGCAATTTGCCCAAGATAGAATGCTTAAATTGTTTCTGTATCCTTGCTCCAGAAGCCAACCTGTGTCAATGCAAGACCACCATAGTTGTATCAGAGGCTTCTAGTGGTAGTAATGGCATACATTGAACTTACTACAATGTACTTGACAGTATCTTGAAGATGTTGTCTTACAATTTAATTTATGCATGCTACAATCTAACTAGAACTGTTCATTCCTTTAGTGGAATCTTTTATAAACTAAGCTAAAAATGGGCTCATGCACATGATAGCTAAATCTCACTTTTATAATATTAGACGAAGAAAATTACTTTATTCTTATAATCTTTTGTATTGTCTCAGATCATTTACTTCTCTCAGTGCTGTTGCAAATGGCAGCAATCTTCAAGTGGCCTCTGAGAGGTATGCCCTGTCATGATATAAGAAAGTTTTCCACATAGTTTATTTGAGTCTATAGAGGGATAATTGTCTCATTTTGTTCAACATTTTAATACTTAAACACCCGTCTTTCCCTCTTTATGATTTATTCCATTGTTAAAATACGTGTGGGTGCTCAGTAAGTCCTAATTTAGAAGTAATATTAAGATCTTTGAGACCTGCTTGCATGCACTCCTTGGCATCTAAGTTCATTTGTTGTTTCTGTGTATCCTAGTGTTTGACAAATCTGGTTCATGGTCACTTTCTGCTTCAAAAGTTTTCTGAGAGCAAGTTTACTATATGATTAGGGATGTTCATTGCTCAAGTCTCTTCCTTGTTGTCTGTAACAATAATATTGGCAAACTCCCTGGCCTGTATATTTGTGTAAGGGATGGTAACAGGTATAGTCCTGTTGGGCTTGCCTTCCTTGGAAACTGTTTCTATTGGGCATTGCACGCAAGCATTGCTTGCAAAATCTGCAAATACCAGGAAACTGGGTTTTGTATTGACGGATTCCATTTCATATGTCCAAGGGACGGCAACATGAGTGGTCATGATGGCAGAATCCATTTTATTAAACAAAGTAAAGGTGGCTTGAGATTGACTGTGTTATTTACTTGTTTGTCAACTCTAAAGCTTTCTTGTTTTTGTCTGATAATTATAGGACTCTTCCATTAGCACATTACTGAATTTTCACCGTGCTTCAGAGACAGGCTGAAAGAGGAGTTGATCAGTACTATGTCTTCCCTGGACAAGTTTGAGCAGGGTATAAAGGATTGCCTTGACATATGACCATGAGCTCTCTTCACAGATAAGCATTCTGTAGTACTTTGTACAGAAAATGGGTGACCATGGTATGAAAAATCTTGGACCATGGCAATGTTTGAGTATCAGTAATCACGTATTTAGGTAGAAGTTTGGACAAAGTGGTGGATTTTCTCTATTCATTTGTGAATCAAATATTCCACTCCTAATTTTTCTTATGTTTGGTTTTTGTATCAATAAAATGATTATTTAACTAGCATGACAATGAACAACCAGAAATTTAGAAGCACAAGGGTTACAACTAGTAAACCAAGAGAAGCATAAAACAAGCAAAAGAAACTGGCTGATAGAGCTCTTCCATTATGAGAAATCTAAGCGATCTACTTGCCAAGTTTGGAACATTTTCACTGTGGTCTGCCGTCTGCCATTGTGGTTTGATTGGGTTGTGGTTCGATTTGGTTTTGATAAAATTAATCCAACCAGTGACAAGGGACTCCAATTTAAATGTACTAAAGTACTGATTGGCCGAGAATGGTGGTTCATTGTTTTGGGTATTTTATACCTGAATTTACTCTATGGTGAACCCTATTTTTCCAGAGGGTCACTTTTATTTCTTCTGCTATTCTCTATTTTTCCAATAATGCTTTATATTTATCTTCCTCTTTCCTTTTTCAAAAAAAAAAAAAAAAAAAAAAAAAAAAAAAAACAGTGATTCTTTTTACTGCCGCGGGCCCGAGTAGGCTCCATTTTTATAGAAGTGGGCCTCAGAAAGTGGCCAACAAAACTAAGAAATCAAAACTCGCGGGGCCTTCTTCTTCTCGCTGTGTTTCTACTTTCTATCCACTCAATGCCATAGTCTCTGCGTCACTCGATTCCAGCTCTGTCTCACTCTCTCTCGTTCTAAGCTTCAGCTTTCATGGCTTCTAGGCTGGAGCTGTTTCCCCGTCCTCGTTACTCTGCTATTCCCACCGTCATTCCGTATTCTCAAAAATCGTTCTTGCCGTCCAGTGCCTCCGCGCGTTCGTCCCGGCTCGTTTCAGTAGCTTGTGCCGATGATCGGACTCACCCCTGGCGAGGTGAATCCAGTGTGCTGGTGACGAGCACCCGACGTGAGTTGGTTTACATTCCCTGCTTTTAACTTCTGAAATTCGTTGATCTACTACATTTGTCCCTTCGTCTTCTGGGAAAGTGTGCATTGGAAACAGGAATGCTTGTCAAGTTCGAGCTACTCGGCGGTGCTTATATCTCCTGCTCGCCATGAAACCCCTTTCTAGACATTTAGTTGTTATCGTTGTTTGGTATTTCATTGCTGGGTCTCCGCCTTAACTTCGTGCTGAAACCCTTTAAAGGCGGTAACTTTTATAGTTAGGAACAAAATTGTCTGTTATTGCTCTGGACCTTCCATAGCCTGCAAGCTTGGATTACTAAGTCAAAAGACGGAGAACTTGCACTTCTTTGGTTTACTGATAGATAAGCTGCTTAGCTCCAAAGATTGTCCAGACCAGGATCGTTTTTATTGAAACCTACAATGACGATTCGCTTTAGTAAAAGAAAGTCCCCAAACGTGAAAATTGCTTCGTAAATATTGCTGATACTAGCTGAAGGCTAACCACTGCATGGGTTTTCTTGTGTTGAACATTATTTATTCAGCTCTATGATGTATCTCAGGTGAACTTGTGCGAGTAGTTCACCATTATTTGTGATTATAAACACTGTGATTTCTTGCATTCTTGTGTTTTATAATCTAATTTCCAATACTTTATCTATTTATTATCTTCTCCATTATAAACAGAGCAAAGATTTTTGCAGTTCCTAGGAGGAATGCAATGACCTTCATCTTCTCGAGTTTGATATTCTCTGAAGTGAACCTCCGTGGTATAACCTTAGCTCAGCCACCAGTGGTGTTCAGAGAATATGTTGATACATTTGATGGTTACACTTTAAATTACCCAAAAAACTGGATCCAGGTTCGAGGTGCTGGTGCTGACGTATTTTTCAGGGATCCTTTTGTTCTGGATGAAAATCTCTCTGTGGAAATGTCATCTCCTTCATCCTCTAGGTACAAAAGTGTTGAAGATCTGGGTCCCCCACAGGCAGCTGGAGAGAAAGTACTCAAGCAATATTTAACTGAATTTATGTCTACAAGACTTGGTGTGAGGCGCGAATCAAATATTCTTTCCACTTCCTCGAGAGTTGCAGATGATGGAAGACTTTACTATGACATTGAGGTAAGGCTTCTCATGGTATGAAATGATTGGTAATGAAAACACACATAATTCATCGATGAATCACAACCAAATCAATGTGATTATATATCTGTTAATGAATCATGATTAACTCCAAACTTAAGCAAGAAGAGGCATCTCCAAAGATATTGTTAGTAGATGTATCTAACTCTTCATTTTTAAGTGTGCATACCTCTAAGAAGGTTAGCTATACTGCCGGAGACTTTGTTGGATAGCTGATACATTCCGAACCCTTCCTGAATGAGCCCTTCTGACTTACTGTTGGTGCTTTCTGCTGAATGGGCTTTCTTCCAATTGCATGCAGGTAAACATAAAGTCCTATGCAAACAACAATGAGTTGGCTGTTATGCCCCAAGACCGGGTTGTTCGTCTGGAGTGGGATCGTCGCTACCTTTCTGTTCTTGGAGTTGAAAACAATAGATTGTATGAGTTGAGATTGCAAACTCCGGAAAATGTTTTTCAAGAGGAGGAAAATGACTTGCGTCGAGTAATGGATTCCTTCAGAGTAATGAAGGTGACTTAATGTAACAGAATTGCATAATCAAAAGTTTTGGTTATTCATCTCCTGGTCATCTTTTTGTCTCATTTGTTGGTGTATGTGGAAAGCCAAATGCCTGCGTGGAATAAAAGCTCAGCGCTCCATTCTCCTCTGCTTTAATATAAACAACGTGATCCACACCCAAAAGTGTAGAGAGAATGATAGAGAGGGAGCTATTGAATGATTTCTCTCCTTGCAATTGTTGAGAAGAACAATGGAAGTCATTGATGTAGTAGCTTCACAGGCACTGAACAGGGAAAATCTAGACGAGTTTGCTAGTTGGCTTCTTTTCAGTAGCTTTTCATGGATTTCACCTTTCTCTTCACCTAAACACTAACCATACATGTCAATTTCTTAGCTGCTGTACTGGAACTAGAGAATTTATCTGTTTTCATAATTGATTATAGAGTTGTTCTTGAATTATTTTTCTCCTTCTTTCTAGCTGTGACCTTGTTTCGACAATTTTTTAGGCTAGTCCAGAAAGTGAAGGTATTTGGTTTCCTTTATGAATTGGTCCAATTCATGGTTGGAGGGGCCTAACTTCATGTTAGTTATATAGCAGGCTACTCCAGCTCCTACGGTAATATTTATCCCTTTATCCAAAGTATTAGAAGGTTTAAAAATTTTCAACAGACTGTGTTGATCAGAATAATTGAAGCAGCAATGAACAGTTGGGCCAGTTTTGTTTAGGAAGTGTTGTTTTCTGAATAGGATATTTTCTGTTTGGTCCTTGGACTCTTATATGTGTATACAGCTTGTTGAGGACATTGAACTGTGCAAAATGCCAAATCCTTTTAGTCTTCAGCTCCTAATAAAACAACTGGATGAGGACCCGCCATTACTAGGTTGGGTGGAACGACCGGGTTGGACTGGACTCAGTTGATAATTACCGGTGAAAATGATGACTCATATACTGATTGTTGCCAAAATGCTGATTCATATGTGGATGTTGATATGATGGATATATACCACATAATGAAAATACCCTTTTATTTTTTATTTTCTGAACCGGAGTGGACAAAAAAACTCTAACTATATTAATTGGTGGTCAATAACATATTAATTGGTAGTTAATCAATATATTGGTTGGTGGTTTATAACATACTAGTTGTAGTTTTTTGTCGGGCATGAAGAACATGATACTTAGGTGTTCATAACATAGTTTTCCATTAAAGGCTAACATATTAATTATAACTTATAACAACATCAGTCTTGTAAGTATGATAAATATTTTCGTCATAAAATACGAAATCATCATTTTTGTGACATTATAAGCATTTTGACAATGATCAATATACGAGTCCAGATTTTATAAATTGATGTAAACATCAAGTTTGTTTCGAATTATTGAGTTTTGTCCAATGTTTTAAAAACTTAACCTGGCCGGTCCGACCCGGTTGAACCAAAATTTGAGGCCAGTCCAATTTTTATTGACTCGGCCCGGCTCACTGTAACCATCATTAATTTGGTCCTTTTTCTTATAGAAATATTAAATACATGTATAATATTCGACGGTCTAACCCAGTTTAATCGGGTTCAACCAAAACCAGACATAATGCCAGTTGGATGGGCGGTTCGGTTTTTAGAACATTGGTTTTGTCTACTTCAATTAGCAAGTTTGAACTTAAAAAATATATACTAATCAAGCTCCAAATCTTCTATTAGAATAATCACCATAGACATTACATACAACAAAGAAACACGGTGGAATAACTTTTTTAAGTTGAAGCAATTGCAAACGTGTTAAGAGAATGAATAAACATTGTATCAAATACAATGCTTTAAAAATCCGACCCAAACTGGCTGGTCCGACCCGATTGAACCTGAACCGGATGCCCATCTGACTCTAATAGAGACCATTCGACGCTGCCATTTGGTTGGGTCCAATTGGTACTTGAACCAGTCGACTTGGTCGAGTTTATTGAAAATGCTCTTGAAAACTGAAAAGGAAAATGTTTATGCAAAAAGTGGTGGGATTCTTCCATGTAGTACTATGTAAGTTACATATTGTAACCAGCAGAATTAAAGAATTTAGACGTGTAGGAAAAACTGAAGTACACTATAAATGGTTGAACCAGTGGTCCAATCCGGTCTAATCTGGTTCGACCAAAACTGGTGTGACACTGATTTAATAGAGTAATACGTACTATTACTTGGTAGCAATGCAACATATATATATAAAGTAGGTATTTTAATCAATGTTTTAAAAATCGAACCCGCTATCCAACCGGCACTATGTCTGATTTGGGTCGAACCCCATTAGACCAGGTTGAATCGTTGAATATTATACACCATATTTGACTTGTATTTAACATTTCTATAAGAAAAACTGTAAAAATAATGCTGGTTATAGTGAACCGGGCTGAGACAATAAGAACCGGCATCAAATTCTAGTTCAACCGGGTCGGACCGGCCGGTTCGATTCGTTTTTAAAACACCGGTTTTAATATTGGATAATTTATGTCATCATAATTAATTTTAATTAAGTTTCTTTTAATATTTATATTTTGTAAACATTGGGATTTGGGAGGTCCCTCGAATTTGCGCAGGAGCGTGTGAAATTGTAAAAAAATGTTAAATTCTCATATAAATATTTCCTGCCGCCAAGGAACCCAGTCGCCTTTTTCTTTTTGCTGGTTTCTGGCGGAAAAGGAAAGCTCTCTCCGTTTGTCAGCTTCGTGTCGCGCACTTTGTTGCCGATGCTATTTGCTGCGAATTTCTCACGGCACCTGCGATCGAAAACCGCGCAGATCTTTGATCTCAAGCAGTCGCGGATTCGGGAGTGCGTTGGTCAAGATTACTTGCTTGTGTCCTAGGGCATTGTTTCAGCTGCTCAAAGCCGTTTGTATGCAATTCGCTGTAACGTGCTTTGTCCCTAGAGTGCGTGCTTGTCGCGCATGTGTAGAGGAGCTGCGTTTGTAGTTCGGCGACGGATTGTTACTAAAATTTGAAAGATGTTTTTCTCCGGAGAGGCGTCGACTCGTCGAAGAGTAGATTTAGGGGGACGGAGCTCGAAAGAGAGAGATAGACAAAAGCTTCTGGAGCAGACGCGGCTCGAGAGGAAGCGGAGGTTAGATTTACGCCAGCAAAATTCGGCTGCATTGAAGATCCAGGTGTGTGAAATCTTCCTAATCCGTAAAATTTGTTTCGGCTACGATACTTGATAGGCATGTAACTCTAGCCTGTAACACTTGTTTCTGGATAGGTATCAATAACCATACCGTTCTTCCGGAAAAATAATTTATGCTGGAAATGGAACAACTAGCAATAAGATAGAAACGATGAATCATAAAAGAGTTGGTATTCATTAGTTTTATAAGTAGGTAGTGTTTGATTTCGTTTCGTGCATCATTTTGCTGCTTCAATCTGTTGGGAGTTGGGAGTCGTTAGTGCTCCAAAAGAACTGTTTAATTTATAAGAAGGCCCAGCGAGAGCTGGAAATGGAAATTATTTTTCTTTTCCTTTCTGTAATCAATTATGCATTGATTAATTATTAGTAACAGAAATGCTTCAGAGGGAGGAGGGCTGTCGAAGTTGCACGAGCTACTGTGCGAGAGCATTTCTGCATTTCCTTTGGTTCGCGCTGTCAACAGGTAGACAGGTGGGCATTGGTTATTGTATAAGGATTTTTCCTCGTTTTCTTATTCTCTTAGTTTTGGTCTACTGAGAAAATTAGAAATTAAATACAATCTTCTGCAAATACAGGAACTGTTTTGGGCCCAAATCTGGATTCCTTCGTCAGTTGCTTTTCTTCTTCAATGCTCAAAATAGTGATGATTTCTCTATTCTTGTTGAGACCTGTCGGTTACTTCAATATTTTGCACAAGGTAAAATAAATGGACAGCACTAGTTCTTAAATCCGTTGTCTTTAGCTATAAGCTTGGTTTCATTATTTTTTTCCCCATTTTGTTTGTCATGTCTTCAGTTTTACTTATTTGTTTATTTTAGAACTTTTCTTGATAACTTTGTAATTTGTTTCGCAATACGAGCAGAATATAATTTATTGGAGAGTTATGCCTTGATGTCCTGTCAAAACTAGAAACTCAATTCTCTGGGCCTGCCTGCTGCTGCTCTTCGAGGTGGAGTCAAGAGCCCTGCCAGCTGGATCTAAGCTCTTCAATTAACCCTTAACTGCCCCTTGGGGATTGAAGGCGACTCAGCTCTTGTTTTCAGCTGGACTAGCGACTCTTCTCTTTCCCTTGGAAGCCCAAGCTCCTCTTTGATGTGTTTTTCGATCTCTTATCTTAATGGCTCAATGCCTGATCAAGGGTCCCCAGGCTTGCCAATCCCAGACAGACAATTTGGCTAGGGTGGTGTCTCAAGAGCTGGTCTCTCGCCTGTGCCTCTGCTGCTCTTAGCTAGCTTTTGCTCTCTGTGGAGTTTATAAAGCCTTTATACATTATGTTTTGCACTATGTTGTGCTAAAAGTCTGTCTTCTTTAATAAAGTTATTTCTATTTAGAAAAAAAAAACCCCCAAAATGTCTTGTTTCTCTTTATTTTATTCCTAAAAGAATCGTTGGGAAACTAAATTGCACTTTGAATGAAATTTTACCAAGTACAGATAGCGACTCGTTAATCATACCTTTATAAGCAGTTTCATAGAGGGAAAATATTACCTTGAGCTTTTCCTGGCTGACTAGAGCAATTAATTCTCTTAATACGTAACTGCTATCCGTTTTGGTTGGGAATATTCATTCTCAAGCTCATGTTCCATACTACTTCTTTTGCAGGGGACCCTGTGAGCCTTCTTGCAGGAGCAGATTATCCATCAAATTCTAGTATTGTGGAGAATAGGGTCAAAAGACTTGCTCTCACTTGTCTTCAAGCACTGCACCAAAACAGGTTTGTCCCTTTCATATATGTCTATCACACAGTCAAAACCTTGAAAAGAGCCTACTCACAAGTGGTTGTTAATTCAAGGACATAAATATGAAATGAGAAAAGTGTAGAATGTATAGAAATAGAAGGTTACTGAATACTGACTAAATTAAAAGATAGGGTAATGCTGCATTTTAAAAGCGAATTTGAAAGAATAGGGTCACTGAACTTGTGTTTTTGAGTCTGCTTTCCATCTGGCCTCATATTATCTTTCTTCTGTATTTTATTCTCCGTCTCTGCTAAATAGAATTTGTATCTACTTTTATATGAAGTAAACTGCAAATGAATGGGCTGTTGAGTCTGGTCAACTGCAAAAAATATGATGGTTGAATTGGATGAAGTCATGACATTGTCATAAATATAAGCCAGGAGAAGAATGGATTGGATGCTTGGAGCCAACTCTGCCTTCTCTCCATTAAAATGCTAAGAGGCTGGGGAAGAGAGGGGAGGGAGATGTGGGCCGGCTGGCATGGTTGCTGGAACTGCGTCAACTGGATGGGTTTGCTTCACCTCATGTTTTCCTATATGAGACCTGGGGAAGGCACTAGGGTTGGTTGAATCCCGTCAGTGAGTTGGTTTCATCTGCTTATGACAAAAATATTTATTTCAAAATTTTCAAAGTGCAGTTTCATTGTATCATATCATACGCTATGCTGTTCAACATCTTTTTTTTGAAAATGGTATTGTTCAACATTTAAAAGGATAAAAATGCTATGTTCCACATAGCTTCATCAACTGTTTATTTTGATCCATCAATTTCTAGGTAGGTTCACAATTTCCTCAAAAAAAAAAAAAACAAATTCTAGGTAGGTTTTCCATTAAAATAAAAAAAAAATCTAGGTAGGTTTTGTACTGAAACTTTGGTTATTCTCAAGAAAACCTAGCTGACTGAGTTGACTTTGTACAGGGATCGACTGAAGGCTGAGGTTTTGATGTCACTCGACTCTTCTACTAATACTTCAACAGGCATATTACTAGCAGCGGTGCTCCTATTGATTAATCCAAAAGTTCCTTGGGTTTGTAAAGTTATTGGATACCTTTTGCAGAAAAAGTCATTTGCATTGTTGAGAGACATAATTCTTACAGGAGCTGTAAGCACTCCTTATACTTGTCATATTTTTGGTTCATAAATGATTGATATTTCAATTGAAAATTAGTTTGATGAAATCAATTGCTGAACTTAACTCAATTAGGTCAAAAAGAATTATTCATGGTCCTTTCTGATGTTAATATCAATTTTAGAGCATCACTTTTGTCTGTTCGACTGTTTACCAAAGCAACTTCTAATTTATTATTTGGAAGTGGTCTCAAGACATCTATTCTTCATGAAGCTCATTAAGGCTTGTCAAATTGTCTCATTAGGCATCAATAAAGGGGACACAGAGGCAAGATGCCAGTGGGAAGGTATCTTTCGTGGAGCATGTTCTTACGTTGATGGCATCACATGTTGGTCAACATCCATGTAGTTGTTGCCAGAATGATCCACGTCTAAGTTTTTCTTCCCAAATCCTCACTATACCTTTCTTATGGCAGCATTTCCCACTTTTGAAAGAGGTAATTCTCTGAGTATGTTTCCTTGCATGGAACATGTGATGCATTGAGTCGTGGAAAAATGCATGAATTTCATTTTGAGTTCCTTGTAACATGTTTTTCTTTCTTTCTTTCTTTCTTTTTTTTTTGTTTTTTTTCTTGGCAACTGTTTTCCTGTAAAGTTAATTATCTTGTCTCTCCAATAGCAGTTTTTTTATTTTTATTTTTATTTTTTATTTTTTATTTTATTAAAGCAAAAATTACATTCAGAAAGATGAGAAGGCTGATATGTTGTTTCAGGTGTTTGGTACTCGAGCGTTGAGTGGGTATTATCTCCACCAGATAGCATCATGTGTGCAGGGCTATTCCAATGTTCTGCCGGATGATTTGTCACCTGAGTTTCCAGGTTATGCTTGCCTACTTGGTAATACAGTAGAAATTGCTGGGGCTGCTTTGTCTGGACCGAACTGCAGTGTTGATATGGTAAGCATTGTTACTTCAATAATTTTTTAAACCATCCAGGTGATGTATTCTCGAGTTGTTAAGTACTGCTACTCATCACAAAATCTTGTTCGTTAAATCTATTTTTACTATTTCTTTTCTTTCCCAGATAATTTGTGGACCTTGTTCTCATGTACTTGTCCACGGTAAAAGTTCCTCCAAGGAGGCAGACTTGATGATTGTTTGGTATTTTTATGTTGCATCAATAATCTGCATTCACTTTTGTCTCTGTTTGTTCTCTCTTTACCTCTCTCCATAAACTAAAGTTCTGGCGATTCTAGTACTCTATATCATAAAATTCGTCCCAAGAAATTAATCTGGTTAGGTGAAAACGTGATGACATCTTAATGACATATGCACCGATCCCTCACCCCACATCCTCCTTCCTCTTCTCCTTCTCTCTTTACCTCTTAGCTTCTTCTTCTTCCCTTCCTCTCTTCCACTTCTTCTTCTTCTTCTTCTTCTTCTCTCCTTCATCTCTTCCTCTTCTTGAGTTCTTTCCCTCCCTCTCTTCTCCTATTTTCCTCTTCTCTTCCTCTTTTTCTCTCCCTCTTCTCTCCCTCTTCTCTCCCTCTTCTCTCCCTCTTCTCTCCTCTTTTTCTTCCTCTTCGTGTCTTCTCTCCCTCTTTTCTTCCTCTTCGCTTCTTCTCTCCCTCTTCCCTTCCTCTTTGCTTCTTCTTCTCTCCCACTTCTCTTCCTCTTCACTTCTTCTCTCCCTGTTCTCTTCCTCTTCGCTTCTTCTCTGCCTCGTCTCTTCCACTTTTCTTCTTCTTCTCTCCCTCTCTCTTCCTATTCTTCAGTTCTTTCCCTCCCTCTCTTCTCCGTGCTGTCTCCCCTTCTTTCCCCCAGTTCATGCTTACCCACCTGCTTACACTGGTTAGCAGTTTAACTGCTAAAGCTGGCCAGGTCAGTTGGGTTTTAGGATTCTCTGGGTTTGTCTCACTCTGCTTCTGAAGTATGCCTGGGTCCTATCGAAACCAGTTGAACCTGCTGGACCTGCCGGGTATTATCAGACATATCACTTATTGTGGCCAATTATGTGCAAATAAGTAACAGGCTTGAATTAGTTGTAAAAAGAAAAAAGAAAAGGAAATCTCATAAAGAAATAATGAAAGTTTATTTGTAACTCGTTTGTGCTCTTTGGAAATGAAGAACAAAAAGCTATATTTTGGCTTCAGATATGGTTCAAATTAGTTAAGCATAGGATAGAGGGATATTATGAGACTTTCAAACCCTGTAGCTGAGAAAGTAAAGGATGGCAGTCTGGATTGTTCTTTTGACATGCTGGTTTGTTGGGTCCTCTAGAGCCAGCTCACCCTGCAGTTAACATGATATGGTGTGTCTCTTCATCTGTATTGTAACTATACCTTCTCTTTCTTTTCTTTTTCTCTCTCTCTCTCTCTCTCTATATATATATATATGTTATATATGTTTACCTTTCCCTTATGTTTTAAATAATGAGGATTTTATTAAGAAAAAGAAGAAAAGCAAAGGGTACAATCAAAATTGTCTTAGAGGGAGTCATGCACTAAGTGCCTGGTCTTAGTGGGGATACTGATGAGCCTTTAAATCCTTTTGTAAAGGATTTCTCTCTCTCTATGTTTTTTCTCTGCTCCCTTTCCCTCTCTCTCTCTCTTAATAGCTTTAAACCCATTTACGGATAGCTAAAATCCAATCTGGTCGTATGGGCTCAGCCAATTTGTACTTCGGTTGTGAGCCTTCTGAAAATCCAATTTTGACATCTTGTCAATTGCCAACCAGAGTCTTACTGGCTTTTGAGGTGTTTTCTGAGAGTCTAGCGACCGCATATCTTTCCTCCTATGCATGTTCATGTGGGATATCTGACTCTTAAGCGGAACTTCCTGGTCTTCTTGATGGTCTTTGCATTGTCAAGGAAACAATCTCAGATTAAGTGTTTGTTGAGGGTGGTTCTAGTAATACTATTGGGTAGTGTAGTAAAGTAAAGCATCCTCTGTGGCAGCATTTGTCTGTGTATTGGGACATTCTAAACTACTACTATTGTGTCTTGTTGGTCTTGTATTTCTTGATGTACCAACTCTGTTGACTCTTTTATTACCAAGGGGACCTCCCTCCCTTCCCTTGCTGTAAGGTGCCCCTTTTGTACTGTATTCTGTTTGCTGTACTTTGGCTTCAATAAATTGCACTTTTCTATAAAAGTCCATGTTTAATTAACCAACAGGATCAGTGATAATTATCCATTGTTTGTCCAACATTCTTAACGGATTGCACCTTTATTTACATAACATTTCGTAAATCTTATGTTGTCTTATGTTGTTCAGGCTAAAGATTTTGCAGCTGTGGCAACATACTTGCTGGATGCACTGCCGCCTTTACGATCATACTCCGCACAAAGTAAGGGCAACATCCTGTCCTTATTATTAACTGCTTATCATTTCAGTAGTGACAGTATGAACGTAATATATATTTGTGATTATGGATCGAAGGGCAACTCCATTTCCCCCTACTTTATAAATAGAAGTTTGATGAACAAACTGTTAGAAAGAGTTGGATGAATAACATCTTTTTGGGAATAAGATTTGCTCTGTCTGTCTGTTGGTCTTCTATTGTACATAAGTATAAATATGTGGACTGGAGCACATTCATTTTAATGTGCAAGATATGAAGGTTAACCCCCCCCTTCAAGCAGCTAAACAATGCTCTATAACTAACTATATTTTATTAGAATTATGTCTTCATCCACTGTGAATATGAAGTAGTTGTATTCCATCTAGAGAGGGATGCCCCTTAGTGCATCATTGTATTTTCTCAAACTTCCCTTAAAAGGACAAAATAATATTCCAATTCACGAAATAATGTCCAGTTGACTATTAATTTTTTTTTTGCAATGGTTATACTGTATATGAATTTCTCTGTATGCTGTTTGCAAAGACAAGGAGCAAGCAACTTAAGTAGAAATTGGAATTTCCATATTTATGTACACATGCTGGAGAATAGCTACTTGCACTTATATACACTGGCAAAAATATTTAGAAATAAAAATTCAAGTATATGCTGACTACGTCAGATTGTGAAAGAAGAACAAGTATATGTGAAATAGCTGTTACACTTCTTAGATGATAAGTACTTCTGAGACCAGTTTTTCATGATGGGACTGTTGGTGCTTTTCTGTTAAAATACTATGCCTACTACATGTTTTAGAGAAAAAGGTGTTTGTCCTTGTACTTTTTTGTTCTTTTTAACCTTACAATGGTATAGATGACAAGGGGTTGTATATAAGTTTCTTAGCTTTTAATGGATATCGCTATAGCCATTTCTAAGGGGCCTTATAAAAAAGAAGGGGAGGGGGTTATAAATGTGTTTTTATTTATTTATTTAATTATTTATTTTTGGGGAGTGGGTGTCTCTGTGTGTTGTGGGGTGGGGGTGGGTAGAAAACTGTTATATTAACATTAACATGATATAAGTTAATGTTAAATAATGAGCCTCTTAATTCTATTTTAAGAATGACTGCTTCTAGGTTCGTTCTGCTTTCTTGAGTCTGCTCGATCTTTGGGTGACGTTTGCTTTATACTGGATCAAAATTCTCTGGGACCCACTAGCCATTGCTGTCCTTGATGGACTGCATGTGGTGCAGGGTCTCTAGTAATTTGAGTGGTTTAATTAATACATTATGGTGGTTTATTAAATCATCTCCTTTTCTGAGGGCTCAAATTGAAGTATCCTGTAGGGAACTTGATGCTTCCGTTGCTGTCCCATGTGACACCTTACATATTATCTGGTTTTTCAACTTGCAATTGAAGAGTCAAAGCTTCAACCTCTTAGTTTTAGGCTCTTATCTTCCTCAATTTTCTTTGTTAATTCGGGCAGTAAAGCTCATCATTCTGCAGAAATATAAAATAGTATTTTAGATTTCACAGTGGATGAAGATGAAATGGATGTGGATGTGGAAGTCACGAGGGAAGGTCTGAATGAGAAATTAGAACACCAGATCTCAAATGCAATAGATTCACGCCTCCTGCATCAATTGGTATGTTGTTTTGTAAAGTATCTTCTTTTTTATTTGAAGTTTAAAAACTGCTCAGTGACACTGTTAGAAACTCCGAACAAGCTGGAAGTAACTCTGTAACTTCTGGTTTGTTATCTAGGCATTCCACACTAATTCTATGCTATAAGATCTTGGCAATTGTCTACCAAAGACCACTAGCATTTTCTAGATCAACTAATGGACATATTATCATCTTCTTGATGTGCATCTCTATGTTTCTAAATTATCCCTAAGCATCATAAGAGCTTACATTTTGCTAGAAACTTGATCATTTATATGTGTATGCAACTGAAAGCAACTGATTTGAACAGGTTAATGTTCTATTCAATGATACCCTGTCTGTTGATGGTTCACATGGAGATGATGTGGTGGCTGCTGGTGCAGTTTGTGCTTTCCTACATGTTGTTTTCAGCATCTTCCCTCTTGAAAGAATTATGCCCGTGCTAGCGTACCGAACTAAACTTGTCCTGACACTTTGGAACTACATGAAGAGGTGTCATGAGAGTCATCAGTGGCCATCTTTGCCAGACCAAACATCATGTTTGACGGGGGATGCTCCTGGTTGGATCTTGCCTCTTGTAGTTTTCTGTCCTGTCTATAAGTAAGATATTTTATATTTTCTGAATTGTTTTCTTTAGATTAATTAACGTCTACCAGTTTTCCTCTTTCCTGAGTCACATGTTATATTGACCATGCGACTGTCTTCATGCAGGTACATGCTTATGCTGCTCGATAATGAAGAGTTTTATGAACAGGAAAAACCATTGTCACTAAAAGATATAAGAGGCTTGATTATCATTCTGAGACAGGTATCCAGAAAGGATGACTTCAATCAATATTTCCTATGAAGCAGTTGCATGTTGTTATTACATTCTGTTATGTTATGTTCATTGCTTCCTATCATATTTCTTGCAATTATTAAGTGGTAGTTGTAGAGTCTTGCTACAAGTTTGGGTATTGGTATTCTGATTAAGAAATGCGAATTTTTATTAAATTTCTCTTTTACTGATCTTTCCCCCCCTCCTCCTTTACACAACTTTTCTGCAGGCATTATGGGAACTTCTATGGGTAATTTCGGCAAGGCCTCCAATGTCTAACAAGCCAACCAGCAATAAATCTTCTCGCAAGAGATTATCTGTTGATTTCATTCAACATAGAGTTGGTATTGTAATATCTGAGCTCCTAACTCAGGTATATGGCACTGCTGCTTGCTTCACTTTTATTGCAAAAGATAAAGCCATTGGATTTGAACTATCTTGAAACACTTAAATTATATGTGATGACAGGAGTCACTTTACCACCGTGTAAAGAATTTCTTTGTTTAGCTACCTTTACATTAGATTATGTTAATAAATGAGTTTCCACCAAATTTTGTCAGCTGCTTCTTCTCAACTGTAGTTTAGATTTTTCTTTCACTGTAAGAAAGTGAAAATGAAGATAGCACGAATTTGTTACCTTCTTTCATACTTTGATCTCATATATCAGTTAATGTTGGAAGTTAGCTTGAAAAGTATGAGGAAAATTTCATGTGGCTCTATGTTTATTATATTTTTAAATCCGAGCTCATAGAACACACTGCAGGCAGGGCTACCTAACCTTGAGAAAACTACGTAAATGTAGGGATAGTCTTTACAGTTGATATCCTTTTTGCCAAAAATTTTAGTTAAAAAATGGGTGTCTAACTTCGTATGCTTGGAGTTCCATTTTTTTCCCAATATAAGGGAAGGAGGTGTCCACCTCTTCTCATGGCCAGTTGTCAAGCATTAGGTGCTTTCTTCATCTGAGAGCTTATTCCTTCTGATGGAGAGATATACTCTTCCCTGGACAGTAGGCATTTTCATGTTCTCCAGCAACTCAAATGAGAGGAGAGGAGGGCACCTCTATGTGGAAAGAAGGCAGAGGAGAAAGTTGCTTCCCCTTTCTTCTATGAAGAATAGAGGAAAGAAATTGGTCCTCTGCCTGCTTTATGAAAAAGCAAAGAGGAGAGAATTACCCACTGCACCGTTTATAAATTTTGTGTTCTGATTTCTGGACAAATTGAGATGAGGTTAAGTTCTATGAGGCTGTTATGGACATTATATAATCAGGGGCATATTATCCTCTAGTATTTATATAGGTTATATCCTGAAATTGGATGTCTTCGGATTTGGTAAAAAGAAACAACTTAGTGCATACATATTAATGCAAAATTTTGCTATTTAAAAAAATGAATTGAAAATTGTACCACTGCTATGAAAATCTGGTGTTGGTTACAAAGGATTTTCTGATGCTTTTCTGGTTATCAGAAAAAAAGTGGCTGTGTTTAATGCCAAAGGTCTTTAGTCCAACTTACTGATGAATTGAAAAGTTTCTGTAGTTTTTATTTCATCTTGTTCTTCGTGTATTATTCCAGCTGCAAGATTGGAACAATAGACAGCAATTCACGGCTCCCACCGACTTTCATGCACTGGAAGCTGTTGATGAGATTTTTGTTACCCAGGTGGTTATTGTTGTGGGATGAACTGATTTGAAACCCTGAAAGTGTTATATTCCTCATTTCATCTTCTTCCTACAGGCTGTGGTTGAAAACACTCGAGCATATGACATATTGAGACAAGCTCCTTTCTTGGTGCCTTTCACTAGCAGGGTTAAAATATTCATAGTAAGTGAACTAAGATCTGATGGGTCTTCTGAATTATTTCAACCATTGTATAATGAGAGATCTCATTTCACATATTTAACAAGTATGTGGATTTCTTAGTGGTGTTCTTCAGCAATCTTGTGTGAGTAGAGCAAGGAAGGGTGGGGCGTAGCCTTATCTTTCACCCTGCTTGGATGTGAAAAACTACATTGCATATTAACATATGCAGAATTTTATTTGCTGTATCAGTCACAGTTAGCAGCGGCAAGACAAAGGGATGGCCATCATGGTGGGTTTGCACGCAACCGTTTTAGAGTAAGGCGAGATCATATTTTTGAAGATGCTTTTAATCAGTTGAGTGCACTATCCGATGATGAATTGCGAGGATTGGTATGTATTTTCATTCTTATCAGGAAGGGAAGATTCACCAAATATGTAATCTGTGATTGTCATTTTTTGAGGGATGCTTATTGTGTTATCCAACTTCATAACTTCAGATTCGCGTGACTTTCGTCAATGAATTTGGGGTAGAGGAGGCTGGGATCGATGGTGGTGGAATCTTCAAAGATTTTATGGAGAATATCGCTCGAGCGGCTTTCGATGTGCAATATGGGCTATTTAAGGTTGGTTTTTGTGATGCATTGGTTGAGATGTATCTATCCATGTGCTGGCTTGGGTGTTTTGGAAAAATAGAGGTCTTGGATACCTGAAAATCTGAATGTTATTGTTGAAACATTTCAGGCAAGAGATCCCCATAACTTCCTTATGGATGGTATGCATATAATCATTAAGAAAAACCTTCATTTCGAACCTATCTCATTTAGAAATTTTAGCAAGCACAGAGAAAGTAGGAAATTTTTAGTGTAGAAAATATTATTGAACATGTTTGGATGGGGCCGAAATTCTCATCTGTAAGCTTAATTCTTGAATCGATATTTGTGAGAATCACCTTCAATTCAAATTAATGAAAAGCACTTTTTGAAAGCCAAGTCTCATAATAGACATTTTTTTTTTGAGGAAATTGAGTATATATTAATGCTAGGCAATTGCCATAATCATACAATTACATAATAGATTGTCTAGCGGGGTTCTCTCACAACGAGTGTTGTTGAGTGGACTCCCTCCTTTGCTAATTCATCTGCTAGACTGTTAGCCGACCTCGGCTTTCATTGTAATGAGTACTGCAACTGACTTAGGATACTTCTAATTTCTCTAACCATAATAGACTTTCTCAAGCAGATCCCAACTTTTCTATCTATTTGTCTCTTTAAATAAAAAATTTGAATCAAGAATCTTATGATTATTTTACGATGGGTGAAAATCCTATAAAAGAAAAGTCCAAGTAAAATGTCATTGTCAGCATAAAAAAGCTAAAGAGAGGTCTGCTGTTAAATGTAAAAATTCAGCAGTACCAATAAGTGAAGGAACTTGTTTCTTTATAATACTCAGGAATAGAGCTTGTTAAATTTTACCGAGTTTGTATATTCTGCATAGTTAGGACCTGATAGTCATTTTTGATATGTAATGAACTTTATTTCAGGAAACAACTGATCACCTTCTGTATCCAAACCCTGGCTCAGGCTTGGTACATGAACAGCACCTCCAATATTTCCATTTTCTTGGATGTCTTCTAGGAAAGGTATGCCTTCTTGATTTTCTGAAATACTAGGTTGACTGCATGTCTTGCTCTTTTTGATCTTGTGACAGTCACTTTCTTGTTATTTAATTCTACATTGTGGCCTGAAGAATATTTCTTTATGTGAATAACTGGATTCAAATTTGGACAATAGTGAGTTCCGCTAAGTTAATCCTGTCACATGTTGGTTTGAAGATAGTCACAACAGTGAGAAAATGCAAATACTTGTGATTGGCTACAATAATAAAATGACTAGTTTCATTTGAAAATATTAGAGAAGTATTATTTAATATGAACAACTACCACAACTCTTCATGTAACACGTAAGAGTTTTTTTTCAAACTTGAAACATTTAATATGTAAGAGTTTTTAAACTCTTTTTAAAGTTTGTCTTTTTAGTTTGTTTTAAATATTTCGTTTTGTTAAACTTTGTGAAAAACTTTGTGATGTCGCGACTCGAAGGGAGCTGCGACACGAAAGAAAGGGTCGCCGCCGACCCTTCCTCATCCTCGGCGGTGGAGAAGTGTTCGGCGAGCGGTTGTGGCGGCGATGGCGGCGACGACGACGACGGCAGGGGCAGCAACAATGGCAGAAATGAAGGGGAGGAAGAAGGCCAAAAATGGATGGAAGTTCGGAGGAGCAAGAACAAGCCATGGAAGCTGAAGATGAAGCTTTTGAGTATGGACACAACTGCATTGAAGGTTGAAGAAACAAAGGAGAACTCCCGTGGCTGGAGAAAGGGAATCATGCTTACGGCGACCTCGGGAGAGAAGAAATTGTATGTTCGTGTGTCGGCGGAAGCAAGGGGAATTTTTTGCACTCAGATGAGTCTCCTCCTTCGAGCCTCCACCCCAGGAGTTCGAGATAGGGAAGTATGTATTGGGGAGATGCAGTTCCTATTAGGTTTTGTGGCCGGAAGGAAGCCTTTCTACAAACTGATGCAGCTTCGAGCTGGAAGGATTCTCGCGCGAGTACATATACCCAGATTTGCACGGGAACAGGTGACGGAAGCACTGTATGAAGTTGGATTTGGAGTCGTGGCAGAAAAAGCTCACTTTTTACCGGAGTTTCAGAAGTCACCGGCGCCGGAGAAGGTGACTGGACCTCCGATGACTTCACCAAAATTTTTTTTTCCTCCTAATCCGGCTCGGACTGTGGTTTTTTCCAAGTCCTGGTGGGATGTGGGGCAAAGGAGAACTCCCTAGCCATCATTTTGGAAGATTTCAATAGTCCTGGGGAAAGCCAAAGCTTGAGCTTAAAATTAAAGGACAAATGGGATCTTCAAGAGCTTCCGATGTCATCCTATAAGTGCTACGGGGCACGGGTGATATGGTTTAAAGAAGAAGCTGACATGATCAAGGCATTACAGGACAAATCTAGCATCATGGACCTTGGAAGCATGGCGGGAAGCTGGACGAGAGGACTTTCGTAATATTTGGATACGTATACACGGTCACCCTATTGAATTATGGAGGACTCCTGCTCTGGAAGCAACTGGACGACTCTTGGGGAATGTTATGGAAATTGATCCTGTCACAGTCAACTTGGAAAGGGTTGACTATGCACGGATGATGGTGTGTATTAAGGGTTGGGATGCAAGAGAGCAACTGGTAATAGTCAAAGCGGGTGGCAACGATTATGAAGTATTAATTTGGGCTGAGGAAGCCCCCCTCGAGGACAACAACATGGCTGAGCGAAAGGAAAAATCCACATGGATTGGGGATGAAGGCAGCATTCAATTCGGAGGCTTCATAACTAATGGTAAAGAGGTAATCCGGTCAGCAGGAGTAGATGGCCAATTAACTCTCGAGGTTGGCCAATCCAACCCCCAAACACCCCGACCTTTAATCACTCTCTCAACCACTCCATCTACTAGCAATAAATCCACTCCAAACCGAACCCACTTAAGCCCAACGGGTGAGGGGAATGCCACTCCACACAGCAGCACACCACCTCCAAAACTCCTTGATCTAGCCATACTCTCCCCACAACCCCTTGACATCTTCATTCCTTCATCCAAGACTCCTCAATCTATCACCTACCATCGCCGCAAGCCAATTCACTCATCCAATCCTCAATCCACCACACTTCCATCTTCACCTTCACCTTCACACACCACCCTCTTTCAACATGGCCAGCAAGGGATCTTCGCAGTCAGTAGAACGTGAGGAGCGAGTTGCAAGAAGGGCGGAACACAGAGAAAGGTCCTTCAATAGACGGTCCAGATTTCATAAGTGGAGGTAAAAAGT
Source organism: Aristolochia fimbriata (assembly GCA_019845555.1). Taxonomy (NCBI): domain Eukaryota; kingdom Viridiplantae; phylum Streptophyta; class Magnoliopsida; order Piperales; family Aristolochiaceae; genus Aristolochia; species Aristolochia fimbriata. The sequence goes on along the minus strand of CM034078.1, from coordinate 14,598,370 downwards.
ACTTGGGTAAGTCACATCATGACAAACTAACCATGCTTGAACCTTTCACCTCATCCAGGAAAATTACCAACTCTTGGGTGGAGCTACTAAATCAGCATAAAGGGCAATGCAATGAAGATGAGCTAAAGGAAATATTGGAGTTTGGAAGGCTTCTGGATGAAAGGAGCAAAGGAAAGGAAATAGGGAGTAGTAGTGGCCACACCCCATGATCATTGCATCATGGAATGTTAGGGGAATAAGGAACCCGGTTAAACGGGCCAATGTTAGGAAGGTCTTGGAGGATCTGAAGGTGCAATTGGTAGTTTTTCAAGAAATTAAGCTAGAAACTGTAGAGGAAAGGTTAGCAAGGCATCTACTTCCGTTTAGAGATCCGCAATGGGTGGCATTGGAAGCCACATGTACATCCGGTGGGATTTTGGTTGCCTGGGATACAATAGCCATCTCCTTAGATAGCTCAGAAGTGGGACAATTTTGTGTGGGTGTGAAAGTGATGGATCTCTTGGGAGGGCAATGCTGGGCCTTTGGAGGTTTATATGGACCATGCACCAATGCTGACCAGGATGCCTTTTGGGAGGAATTAGGAGACTTGGTGAGCAGGTGGGATGTTCCTTGGTTATTGGAGGGGGGACTTCAATTTTATCCGATACAGGAATGAAAAATCTCCCCCCGGCACGGAGAATATCTACGGCCATGAGGAAATTTAATGATTTTGTAGATGCATATGAGCTGGAGGAGATACCCACCTCTGGCAAGTTGTATACTTGGAGCAATGGGCAATCCTGCCCAATAATGTCGAGGTTGGACAAATTTCTAGCCTCTGGGAATTGGTTGAGGATGTATCCGGAGGCCTTAGGTGTCGTAGGGGGAAAGGTGGTTTCTGACCCCTCGCCCATTTTTGTGGACACGATCAACTGCTTGGGGTCATAAACCCTTTCGAGTCGAAAATTGGTGGTTGAAGGAGGATGAGATGGGCAACCTATTGAAGACCTTGTGGGAGGAATTACAAGTGCAAGGGCCGATAGGAGGCAGGTTGTCAATGAAGCTCAAACTCCTCAAGAAGAAGCTCATTGAGTGGGCTAAAGGGAAGAAAGCCGCCAACACCGCTCAAAAGTCGCATCTCCGCCTGCAGGTTGACAGCCTTGATGCGTTAGAGGAAGGTAGACCCTTAACTAGTGAAGAATTTTCTGATCGCCCACGGGCCTCCAGGGACCTTCGGCCTTTGGTGGCTCATGAACGTATTTTATGGAAGCAACGGGCTAGGTACAGGTGGTTGAAGGAGGGGGACGCTAACTCTCGCTTCTTTCACGCCATAGACTCAGCCCGTCGTCGCTCTAACAAAGTGAATTCCCTCATAATTAATGGGGAACTCACTACTGATAGGGCGACTATTACTAATGCTCTTGTGGAGTTCTATGCAGGTCTATATAAAGCGGATCCGGGCCCCAGACATTCCATGTGCGGCATGCCAATGACACCTCTCTCAAGCCAAGGCAGAATGGATAGATTCCCCCTTCTCTATGGAGGAAATAGAAGCAGCAGTAAAGAACTTCCCTCAAGATAAAGCTCTAGGACCAGATGGATTTAATGGAGAATTCTTTAGAGCTACATGGGAGTTCATGAAGGAGGACATCATTGCAATGTTGAATGACTTCTACAGTAGAGGATTAGTATACAAAAGTCTCGGTGCATCTTTGATAGCATTATTACCAAAGAAAGAAGTGGAGAATATGAAGGATTTCAGACTTGTAGGCTGGGACTACTTGGAGTCCATGATGATTGAAATGGGATTCGGTGGAAGATGGTTAAAGTGGATACGTTCTTGCGTTTCCAATGCTAATTATTCACTGTTGGTGAATGGTGGCACCTTTGGATATTTTGGGGGCACAAGAGGATTGCGACAAGGGGACCCCTTGTCTCCTCTCTTCATTATAGTGGGGGAAGGATTTACAAGTATTATCAAAGCTGCCTTGGAAGTGGGTTGGCTGCGCAATACACTACCAGAGGAGATGTTGCCAATAACATAGTTCGCCGATGACACCATAGTCTTTGGGGAAGGGTCAGTGGAGCAACTGAAGAAGTGGAAGGTAACAATTAAACTTTTTGAGCTAGCTTCGGGGCAGAGGGTAAACTGGGACAAGACAGAATTATTTGGGTTCAACCTCCCACCCGAAACTACCCAACTCATGGTAGATATGCTTGGGTGCAACATAGGTTCACTGCCGAGTACTTATCTTGGGCTCCCCCTCTTCCATAGTAGGATCACTCAGTCTATTTGGAGTCTAGTGGTGGAGAAAGTCCATAAGCGTCTCTCACTATGGAAGGGGAAACTACTTTCAACGGTGGGGAGACTAATCCTCATTAAAGCATATTTATATGGTATTCCGGCACATTACCTATCCTTTATGCATTGCCCAGTCAGTGTAGCAAAGGAACTAGAGCGGCTTTTCAGACGGTTCTTGTGGAGAGGGTCAAGTGAGGAGTTCAAGAATCACCTAGTGAATTGGAAAAAGGTATGCTTACCAAAAGACATGGGGGGCCTTGGCATCTGGAAGGTTTCAGTAGTAAACAAAGCTTTCATGTTGAAGTGGTGTTGGAGATTAAATATTGACAAGAAGGTTCCGTGGAATAAGTTGGTCAGAGCAAACTTTGGGGTGGATGATGACTCTTGGCTAATGGGTTGGGACTCTCCTAGAAAACTTTCTGTAATCTGGAGGTATATATTCAAATGCTTTGGAGACTTCAGCTTGTATGTTAGGTGGGTAGTGGGGAACGGGCAGCACACATCCTTCTGGGGGGATCCCTGGATAGGCTCAGCTGCACTCAAATGCAGTCACCCATTGTTCTACAATGTAGCCAGGGTTCAAGAGGCTACGGTAAGTGGTGTCATAGGCGATAGCCTTCCTAGGCACATGAACTGGAGCACGGTTTTCAGGAGGGACTTAAGGGATGAGGAAGCAATGGCCCTTAGTTCTTTGGATTTATTACTTGGCAGCTTCTTTAGGGATGAATGAAAGCCAGATAGTCTCATTTGGACCCTATCCACCGATGGGGAGTATTCTGTGGCTTCCAGTTACAGAGCTTTAACTTCACAAGGACATGATCATCATCACAACAGGCAGGCGTGGTCGCTCTTAGCTCCCCCGAAGATCCAGTTTTGATATCTGGAGTGCGCTGCACAACAAGATCCTTACACGAGACGTCTTAGTGAGGAGAGGGCAGGTCATTCCATCATTGGTTTGCCCTTTGTGCACTACACATCCGGAGTCAACATATCACCTTTTGCTCTATTGTGACTACTCTTGGAGGATATGGAGTTGGTTCATAAGCCAATTTGGATGCTCATGGGTGACTCCGAGATCATTGGAGGGCCTCATTGGGGCCCACATAAACCATCTCACTCCACTAGGTAGAAAAATGTAAAAGGCTCTTGTCGCATACCTTCCATGGTCCATCTGGGAAGAAAGGAACAAAAGGGTTTTCCAAGGCAAGTTCACACAGTGGGAGACTGTAGCATTCACAGTCCAGAATCGGGTCATCCAGTGGTTAGCAGTGCAGGGCAAGCTGAGCGACACAGGTTATTACAGCTAGATCAGCATGGTTAGAGACTGCTTCCACCCCAAGTACCCCAGCACCCTCCTTGATTGTAGCATGGACTCCTCTGCCAGCAGGGATGATCAAGGTTAACTTTGACGGGTCATCCTTGGGCCATCCAGGTCCAACAGGGTTTGGAGGGGTATTTAGGAATTCGGAGGGGGTAGTCCTGTTGTCATTCGCAGGTCCGTTGGGGATTGAGGATTCAACATATGCCGAGGTCCATGGAGTTCTACATGTGCTCAAATGTTTCCGCTCTCATTTCACAGGGCCTTTGTTGGTAGAAGGGGATTCAAGCAATGTCATAGGATGGTGCAGACAAACTTCTGCTCCTCCATGGAGATTTTTTTATATTTTTCGAGAGGTTTTTCACCTTGCCTCCACACTCGTTTAGGAGTGGCAATGTATTCCTTGGTCTGCCAATTCCTTGGCAGATAGCTTCGCTAAAGGGGTTCAACTCTCTTCACTAGATGTGAGAGTGTCCCCATCACTTGTACCTTAACTCTTATTAATCAATTAAGAAACCAGCACTTTCCTCAAAAAAAAAAAATATTTCGTTTTGTTTCCCTTAAAACTATTTTTCTTAAACAAGACTTCTTTTTTTTGATGAATATTACAATTCCATTACTTTTTCAATAGATAACAGAAGCATTAGCAGTATTTATCAGTTTTTCAGAAGCTATGCATCTATGGTAAATGATTCAGGATGCTTTCTTTCAAAATCCCTGCAGGCAATGTTTGAAGGGATTCTTGTTGACATACCATTTGCAACATTCTTCTTGCGTGCATTGAAAGAAAAGTAAGTTCGCATTTCTCATATATGATTGTTGCACTTGTTACATAGGTACACCTCTCTAGTAAGCTTTTGACATTTTTTTTTTATTAGAAATGTGGTGATTTGAAATACTGTCCTGAGGTCTGGCGTAATTTCAAATGTAACTTCATGTTTACTGCATTGCAAAATGCAGCTTTTGATTTAAGATTTAGTGGATTTGTGTGGTCTTATTGCAATGTTTTATTGCATCTCAAGCATTGTTGTATGCTGGGGAAAGTGTGGTTCCTCTCCTAGGCGATTTCAATGGTATTTAGGGAAATGCTTGAAGTTTTCAGCTCGTTGTAATAGGACATGTATTCTTACAGATGCAAATGGCCTAGCTGATACTCTTGCAAAAGAGGGAGTCACTCTACAATCTCTTGTCATTAGAACCTAATCTTGTATTCTAGTTTTTGTATTCTGATGGTTTTTCCTTGGCAGTAGGACATTAAACACTAATAGGGGTGGGCATCGGGTCGGGTTTTTTGGGTAACCCGACCCGAAAAACCGGGGTTTGGATTTCCAAATCCAACCCGCGGGTCGGGTTTGGGTTTGGGAATCCAAACCCAACCCGCGGGTTTTTATTTTTAAATTTTTTAAATTATTTTTTCTTGATTTATTTAAAAATATATATATAAAAATTGGATTTTTTTCGGTCGGGTTCGGGTTTTACCAAAACCCGTCGGGTTTTGGTCGGGTTGGGTATGGGTTTGTAAAATGGTAGTTCGGGTCGGGTTTGGGTTCGGGTTTTCAAAAACCCGACCCAAACCCGACCCGTGCCCACCCCTAAACACCAAGGACTTTTACATGTACAAAGTCGGATCTACTTCTTCCTTTGAGATAGTATGCTATGCTGCTCTCATTCTATTGCATGTAGAAAGGGGCAATAGTCATCTTTTGTCCTCCCTGTTAAAATTGGGTTGGTTCCTCCCAAAATGACAATGTGAAGTTAGGAGGCCACATCCCGACTAATAGCATATGATTGTTTTTAACTGCCAACCTATTTGATTCAATTTATTTGAAAACAGATGTGGGACTGGTCTTTCACACATCTCACTGGAGAAATTAGCTGGATACAGGACATGGACCTTGCACAACATAAGACGGGTTTTTAGCCACAGGCACTCATCTCTGGGCCTAAACAAACAATCTAGCTCCAGAAATGGAGGAGAGCGATATAGGAGAAACATTTATACCTTGATGGTGTTGGGTGTGAGTTCATTCCCCCTTTCTGTATGGGAAGGTGGGCATTCCTTACTCATGGAGTCCTTGGTATCCTAGGTTTAGGGAGAAAGAGGGGTGGGAGGCATATGTATGAAACAGTTCATATCTTATTGATATGTGATTTCATCATTCCTTTATGTCAATGGTAAAAGAATCACTTTTTACATTTTTTAATATTTAAATTGGAAAATATATAAGTATTTAAATATTGAAAATTAAATTAAGATTATCAGCCACTGAGGTAAGGGTAGACGCCCCTTTTGTATGATGATTACTTCATATCAATAAATAAAACAAGCAATTTTCCTAAAAAAAAATTTAAGATTAAAGTCTAATCTTGTTTGGGATAAACTTGTTGGTGAGTCAAATACTGAAGGGTTAAAAGAGCTGCTTAATTATTTCTTATTGGACACGATGACGATTGTTAGTCTTGTGTTTGCTTATTGGATGTGCAACAAGAACCCCATAAAAAGATTTGAGTTTTGGATTTGTAGTGAGTTTAGTAACAGTTTGGTTTGGGTGGGGTTTTGTGTAATGCAACCTATTGGTAGCTGTACTTATACAAATAGAGGGGAAGGAGCTCCCCTTGCATTTGTTCTGTTCCTGTAAATTTGTGGAGAGTGGAGAAGAGGGAGGGGCCCTTATACTACAAATAGAGGGAAAGGAGCTACCCATTCATTTGCTCTCCTTGAATGCATGTGGAGAGTAGAGAAGAGGGAGGCTCCTTATACAAATAGAGGGGACAGAGTTACCTTACATTTGCTCTGCTCCAGTACACTTGGTGCGTGGAAATGTGGGAGGCCTCTTCCCTCTCAATGCATATTGGGGGAGGAGGAAAACGGATCTTGCACTATACTTCTCTGGCATATTGAGAAGACACAATATTGGTGGGAACATGAGGTGGGAAGGCTTGCATGTTCTTCCCGCATCATTTCTTTCCCCATTCCTAGAAGGAAGAGTTTCATAAGGGGAAAAGTGGTCTCTTCCCCTCCTAATGTTATTTACTTGATTGATTACTTTGGGCTTCCAACAAACTTGAGTCAATGCATAGATATTTGGCAGTGCTTAAGACTTCTTCATATAGAAGGCTAAATTTGATGCTTTTTTGGGGATCTTATTTTTGGGTCTTTTCTTTGAAGATGTTAAAAGCTATTATGAATCTATTACAGATAGACTACCCACTTTAGAGGTCCATTGTTCAACTTTATAACCCATTAAATTTTCTTGACTCCTTCAGTATGTTTTTTTCCACTTAAAGCTCCATCACAGGTTCGTATATGAGAGTCTGGGACAGGCAGAAAGTCCTAAAGGTGCACCGCTGTAAAACATGTCTGACCTCATTGGCCTACAACACAAACTTTGGGAGCACAAACTAGATCTCATGGAGACTGATTTTATCCCAAAATGACTAGCTGCACAGGAAGCTTATTGCCTGACCAAATTTCCATTAACTATTTTAATACTTGTCTAGGACCTTTCCCACTCAACATCTATATATTTGGAAATTCTGGCGACACTTTAACAATGTGTAAGCATCATGCACATTCGTTTCTTTCATGGTTCATCATGGTTTTAGCATGAACATCTGCTATCTGATTTGCAACTTGAAATTAATAATGTATACACACATGTAATTTGAAGGTTCCTAATGTTCCTTGGGTTTGTTAACTTTGTCGTCACATGTTACATGATTCGGGTGTCTGTTCATTACCCGATGGATCATTAGTTTGAACTATTCAGTCATAGAGATTAGACTCACATCATGACAGAGATTAAATGAAACAATTTAAAACAACTTTTGTCTTGTTTACTTGGCATTAAGTACTTTTAATTGCCATTCTATTTTGTTCAGGAAAAACTTTTTGAATGATTTGCCATCACTAGACCCAGAATTATATCGTCATCTTCTTTTCCTAAAGGTGAAGTTCTCTTAGATCTCTGATCCTACTTATCTGGTTTCATCAAATATTTACTTGCTTTTACTTGACACAGTCAACATGTTTCTTTTTTCTTTTCCTCAATTGCAGTAAAAGTGAAACTTGTTAGGCAGAGAGTGCAAATAGACTTCTATTAAATGATGTATACATGATGCAATCCATTGTTTCGTATGGATGCGAGCTGATGCCAAAAAACTTGGCAAAAGAACCCAGAAGGAACTCAATAAAGTAATCATGATGATCCTCAAGGGAGAGGGAAGGGACATAATCTTTCTTCCTCTTGTTTTGTATGCTGTAAAACAGTTAAAAAACTACAATTTTATGATTGTAAGCCGTCTATATGAAATGGGAAGAGTGATCTTGGCTGCTGGAATTTCCAATATTGGGCCTACAAGTAAGGCTTGTGACTCTTGTTTGAGTTGTTGAAAATGCATCCAAAACTAGATGTCTCTGGGGTGCCAATGGAGGAAACTTGAAAATTAGACTACTATAAGACAAGATCAGGCAACTTAAACTTCCGGAATCTAATAAGACCATCATCGATCTCCTTAAAGAGGTCAATAGTGCAAAAGTTAAGGTTACCCCTCTACCTATTGTCATTTAAATTAGCCAATTGTGGAAGGCACATTAGACTAGGTTCTCTATTTGGGTGTCAGTGAAGCATATTGTTTGTGTTTTGCACTTACAAAAGCTTATTAGTGGACTACAATATTTGTGTTGGCATTATTTCCACCAGGTCCGAGTGGTACTAACCTTTCCAGAGATGGCATTATTTCCACCAGGTCCGATTGGTACTAACCTTTCCAGAGATGTCATTATTTCCTCCAGGTCCGGGTGGTACTAACCTTTCCAGAGAGTGTGTCATTGGACTTTGTAGAGTGGGAGTGCACATTCATGAAATTTGTTCTACTTTTCTGGTAACTAGTAGATGCAAGCTTTTGTTTTGTTGTTACATGTATGTGGCTTGGAGTAATCCACATTGGTAAGAATCAAGATGTGTTTTTGGTTTATATGGTTGAGCTACAGGCCTCTTAAGTGGCTGGTCATTTTGGGTTTGAACTATGTTAAATCCATTGCTGGTATCTGAGCTTGATGTCTGGTTGGGCTTGGCCTAGGCGAAGTTTGTGCTTGTTCGAGTTTGTGCCCATGTCTCAAGCCCTTTATGTGTCCTGCATCTGAGTGAAAGGGTGAGTGATAATAGTCGAACACTAATAACAGTGGAGAAGCGTTATTGGTTTAATGTGGCATGATGGGCCTCTTTATCTAATCATTTAGGGATGAAGCTGGCTCAATCCACATCCTACATTCAATTCCGGCCCTCTTCTTAACTCTTCCTCTCTGCCCACTTGGTTTTACCACTGGTGGTCTTCGATGGGGGGGGAAATGCGGATCTTCGATGACCCCAGCAGTAAACCCTTACTGATTCTTTTCAGTGAATGGTGTAAACTTCACCCAGCCCTTACACAGAGCCAATCTACTGACTTGTACGCCAACCAAGTCGAAGCAACATTTTTCATCCGATTCAAAATCCCCTGGATATGGCGAAGCCAGTGGGAAGAAAACAGTTCTTGTGATAATACTTCGGCTGTCTGGCGGACATACGAGATCCAGAGATGGCAGCATTACGTTCACACAATTATATGAAACGGCAGTAGCAGCTATTAGAACCGAAATCGAAGAATGGAAGAATTTACCTCCTCTTCCAGAACCGGAACAAGCGTGGGATCTATTTGCCACCGATCCCGAGAAAATCAAAGCACAATACATACATCGGAATCTTCTGGCCACTGAGGAGGACATCTTTGAGTACGTCCATGCTCGGGTTATGTTTAACGTCGCTCGTATGTTTCCACATAAACAGGTTTCATTGGCGCCACCCTCGTCTCCAAAGGGCAGCGACAAAGAAGATCAGGGAGACTTTTACCAAGAATCTCAAGATCCATATGAAGAACAGCATGAATGATCGACCATGGCAAAGATGGCCAGATGGACTTTGGCCAGCCCGTCATCCTTTGGCGTTACCAGCTACTTCTACAGACATTTTTCAGAAAAGATTCCAAGACCGCTTCTTCCTATTTCACATACGAAGAATGAAACGAGAAATCAGAGAAATCAGTCCCCTGTATGCAGACTGGCTAGAACAGGACAACACTGTTCCAGAGGATCTGGATCCATTTCCATCGACAGTTCACAGTGTTCGATATTATCCGAACTACATGTGAATGCGCTGGAAAAGAATGAAAAGACACCTTGAGGACGCCAAAAGTGGCCTACCACCACCTGACATGCCACCTCCAGGATTCTGACGACATCACTGACGTCAGCAAGCACTTTCAGCTTCTAAAACCATTGGCGCCCCTGGTTTTTGCCCTTGGTTTGCGGTCGTCTCGACTCTACGGGTGAATTATGTTTAATGATTTGTATTCGGGTCCGGCCACTCCACCTATAAAAGGAGTCCACCCTCGTTAAGAATCATCTTTTCGAAGTTTAATTTTCTTGAAGTCTCTTGCTTGCTCTCTACTTTGGTGTGTCTCCTGTAAGTTCTCTTAATCTGTATAAATAAAGTTTGGTTTGTATTATCATTTATTTATCTTGTTTTGAGTTTACATTCTTTCGATAGTTCAAATTCTTCCGGTATCGCGATTGATCTCCCTCTGTCCTGGTATCAGAGCCATGAAAGGCTAAACGCCTGAGAGAGGATCCATGAAACTCATGTAATCTTCTTAACTGAATGCTGTTCTTTTGATATTGTTAGTATAGCCATATTAAGACTATATGCAGAAATAGAGAGTTCTTACTAGTTCGAGGCCTGTGTTCCTATTCAGTAGGAATCGCTGACAGGTTGCCCACAGAAATCCCATAAGACCCAAGGAGAGGCAAGGTAGGGTGTAGGCCTAGCAGTGTTGATCTCCCTTAGAGGTAGTGAGCCGGTAACACGGCAGGAGTCTTGAACTGGACAGGACCTCTCTATTTAAGCATAATGTTTTAATCTGTCTATAATAGGAATACCTTAGGAAAAGCATACAGCTAATCAATTACATGGATACTATGGATCCCTCTCGCCGACTCTAGCATACAATGCTTAGATCTCGACTTTCGTCTGCTACTACCCGTAGCAAGAATGTAGCCCTCGACGAATACGCCGTCGATGTACAGGACCTTACTAAATGATCCATACCTAAAATACCTTCTAGGCAAATTTACAACATAGGCTCATTTACCTTAGCCTGGTCTCATGTTGTAAAAACCCTCGAACAGTCAATCACAATAGAAGATACTGAACAAACTATAGAACTTCTAACAGAGAAGGATATATACCTATTCCGGGAAAAATATAAGTTTATTCACATAGGATGTATTCAAGTGGCCCTAAAGCCTCTTACTATAAAGGGCTTAGACACATCTATATTGATCGCATTACGCGATGCTCGATGCCTAGATTGGGCAAAGTCCCTCATGGGTGTAATGGAGACTAGTTTAAACAACGGTCCCGTCTACTTTAATATTTACCTAGATTTTGCTCTTTCTCTTTCAGACCCACACCTTCTGAAAGCCCTAAGCTTTAATCTTAAAACACATAATTACAACTTTTTACCTGGATCCGAGAGTATTATTGTCATTTACAGAATCTTTTATAGAGTGTTAAATACTTTAACCTCTAATATAAAAATAGTCTTTGCAAGAGGTAAAATTACCCTTAATTGAGTCCAATGAGCTGTCAACAAAAACCGCTACCCCTCAGACTCTAAAATGGGAAGAAATCTCTTTCCCATCTACATGGCAAGTTACAGAAGCCACAGCCCCACGACCTCTTGATAATAGAGAAGTGGAACAGATAACCCAGGATGCCGAAGGTAACGTTGAGATAAACTTTGCACCCAACCTAAGGCGAAAGATACCCTTGATCACCTCAGGTAGAAAATCGTCTAGCTCGATTCCGGTATCGGAATCTTCATCTCAGTTTACTCCTGAGATGACCGATCTTTACACAGATCTGCAGGGAAATCCTCAGCCGGTATACAATCTTAGGCCTTCTTCTGGTATGACCTTTAATGATTAGGGCCGAAGAACTTATATCCGGGCAACCACTTCGAGTCCTTTTGACAAATGAATTTGGCAAAAGCACCAACAAGTGGTTCCGAGATTGGTACTTTACTACTTTTTAATCGATAATGATAACCTACGATTACATCAAAGATTGGTACTACAACCGATCACGGTTGGTAAGGAATATGCTTTATATTTTATTCCTTGGTTTCTTGACAAGTTTCTTGAATCTTGTTCAAAGTACCTAATCACCTTGGAGCAGGGAATGACAAGCGAGTACGAGGAACAGGTTGTCAAAGCAAATATTCCCACCAAAAGATGCCCTTACCATACAAGGTAAAGCCTAAGGCCTCCATTGCAGAGTAGCCTCTCTGTAGAAGTCACCTCCAACGCTCCAAGCATATTAGAAATTCTTCAAACCGTAAACCGGTATCACGACAAAACAACTTTACAAATCTTACCCTTGAAGCTATAGGAAAACAACTTCAACAATTAGAAACAAAAATCATGACGCTTAGCCATAAAAACTTTCTGGCGGAAGAAGCGTCAACCAAAAACGGTAATACCGGCGTGCGCAATAAAAGCGAAGCCCTTCATGTTGCATCAACCGCGTGTTCTAAAGCTTCCACCGTCGGATCAAGAACAACAATCGAGACTTACGAAGCTTTTACTTGAAAAGCACGGAAAGACTTCGGTGAGTACAATTCGCGATTTTCTAGCCTTCTCTCGAGTTTCACATCAAACAAACTCGAAGTTGCCACAAAGTGGCAAGACAAAAAACCTAAGCGACCTCGGCCTCCGCCGTTTGACATACACACTAACCAAGAGATCCCCTTTCGTCATATCTAACGACTATGGCCTTAAGAACCATTTATGAATGGAACATAGACCATGAGTCTCCTAAAGGTGTAGTTGATACTCTTCATCGAATGTTTATTTACTGTAATGTTTGTTGAGCTAAAGGTTTACCTGAAGCACAGGTTGTGAACCAAATAGTAGCTGGACTCACAGGCGACCTGTACGGATGGTGGTACCACTACTTATCCGAAGCCAACAGGTATGAAATTTTTCATGCTATTAAAATTGACGAGCTGGGAGATACTCTACTCGACAATGAAGGACATCCAATCTCTGATGCCTTCATGATCTTCTGTCTAAGGATCATGGCAATGTTCGCCGTGGATCCCCAACGACAAGCAGAAACTATCATGTATCTGCTCCATCACCTCAGATGTAGAACTCTTACAGATCTACTCTTGTATATTTTTACTTTTAAAAGTAGAGCCATGACTTTGGCAGACGCTGCTAATCTTTATTGGAAGCAGGGCTTAATAGAAGGGTTACCTACCCAATTTGCTATGAAAGTTAAGGACATGCTACGTCCTGGACCCAATGAATAAATAAATTGGAATAGTCTTCATTATGGTCAATTACAAACGGCTGCACCGAGGCGGGGGCCTCCTGCTTCTGAACGATCTTCGACTTAAGAAACAACTTGAGCGGGATCAGATATCTCAAAAAACTTTAGGTACTTTCTGTCAGCAATTTGCTTATGACAATTTACCTGAACGGGATTGTTCTAAGTGCAGAAATACTCAACCATACAAGAGGAGGTTTACAAAGCGGAACCCGCCTAAACCACCCTTTCCCAAAAGGGATAAGGGCAAAAGTATAAAAAGGGAAACTAGTACCAGTTTTCGCCCAAAAGGTCAATTCTCTTCCACAACTGCAAAGTGTTATAAGTGATACCGGGACAGAGGGGGATCGATCGCGATACCGGAAGAATTTGAACTACCGGAAGAATGTAAACTCAAAACAAGATAAACAAATGATAATACAAACCAAACTTTATTTATACAGATTAAGAGAAAACTTACAGGAGACACACCAAAGTAGAGAGCAAGTAAGAGACTTCAAGAAAATTAAACTTCGAAAAGATGTTTCTTAACGAAGAGGGTGGACTCCATTTATAGGTGGAGTGGCCGTACCCGAATTTAAATCATTAAACATAATTCACCGATAGAGTCGAGACGTCTGCAAACCAGGGGCAAAAACCAGGGGCGCCAATGGTTTTAGAAGCTAAAAGTGCTTGCTGACGTCAGTGATGTCGTCGGAATCCTAGAGGTGGCATGCCAGGTGGTGGTAGGCCACTTTTGGCGTCCTCAAGGTGTCTTTTCATTCTTTTCCAGCGCATCCACATGTAGTTCGGATAATATCGAACACTGTGAACTGTCGATGGAAATGGATCCAGATCTTCTGGAATAGTGTTGTCCTGTTCTAGCCAGTCTGCATACAGGGGACTGATTTTTTTGATTTCTCTGATTTCTCGTTTCATTCTTCGTATGTGAAATAGGTAGAAGCGGTCTTGGAATCTTTTCTGAAATTTGTCTGTAGAAGTAGCTGGTAATGCCGAAGGATGACGGGCTGGCCAAAGTCCATCTGGCCATCTTTGCCATGGTCGATCATTCATGCTGTTCTTCGTATGGATCTTGGGATTCTTGGTAAAAGTCTCCCCGATCTTCTTTATTTGCCCTTTGGAGGCGAGGGTGGCGCCAATGTTTGTTTATGTGGAAATATCTGGCGGCGTTAGACATAACCCGAGCATGGGCGTACTCAAAGATGTCATCCTCAGTGGCCAGAGGATTCCGACGTATGTATTGTGCTTTGATTTTCTCGGGATCAGTGGCAAATAGATCCCACGCTTGTTCCGGTTCTGGAAGAGGAGGTAATTTCTTCCTTTCTTCGATTTCGGTTCTAATAGCTGCTACTGCCGTTTCATATAATTTTGTGTGAACGTAATGCTGCCATCTCTGGATCTCGTATGTCCGCCAGACAGCCGGAGTATTATCACTAGAACTGATTTTTTCCCACTAGCTTCGCCATATCCAGGGGATTTCGAACCGGATGAAGAATGTTGCTTCGACTTGGTTGGCGTACATGTCAGTAGATTGGCTCTGTGTAAGGGTTGGGTGAAGTTTACACCATTCACTGAAAAGAACCAGTAAGGGTTTACTGCTGGGGTCATCGAAGATCCGCATTTCCCCCCCATCGAAGACCACCAGTGGTAAAATCAAGTGGGCAGAGAGGAAGAGTTAAGAACAGAGGGCCGGAATTGAAAGTAGAATGTGTGAGTGCGGGCTGTGTTGAAGTAAAAGGCGTGGTAGAACGCGTCAACATAATCCCAATAAGTGTAAGATTGAGGGCCCGAGGCCTGGGTGTGGAAGGTAAGAGGGTGATTCGGGCTAGTGGGCTATTCGTATGGTAAGAGGATACGATCAACAAAGACCTGGGTTCAGAGAACCTTGGTATAAGGTTGCTTTTGGTTAAGGAAGACATGATGGCAACGTAATATCTGTTGGTAGAAAGCCAGAGATTTACCATGTCGTTGGCCGAATTGGTAAGTTCCACCCAGGGTCTGATAGGCTAATTAGCAGGTAGGTTGTTTCAAGGCGAGGCCATGGGGAATAAATGCAACTAAATCTTTGGAGGATTTAGAATGCCAAGGGATGGGCAGGTATGTCACATCCTTGAAAGAGGAAGTAACCTCTGGAGCACTGAAGCGTGTAACCTTCTTTTGCTGTAAAGCGTGCTCTAATTCATCTTTGGAGTACAACGCCAATGGTTTAGTAACAACCTTATGTGGCGTTGAATGTCCCTGTAGTCGGAAAGATTGGCTGGTAGAGCCTTGTTGTCGGCGGTTGGCAATTTGTTTTCCTTTGTACTTGAGCGAAGGTGGTGACCCTTTCGCTGGAAACCATGAAGGTTCCCCCGGTGAGGAGGAAGTCATTTCCCTGTAAGGAATTCCCGTGTAAGGAAGTCAGGCAAGGAGTTAGTATCTCCAGGAATGTATTCAATAGTAAAATCATAAACAGATAATTCAGCTTGCCATCGCGCAAATATCTGTTTGGACACCAAGTTCTGGACGTCCTTTTGTATAATGGACTTGCAGGCCTGGTAGTCTATTCGTAATAGAAACTGTTTATTCCGTAGGTCATCTTGAAATTTAGAAATGCATTTTAGTATGGCTAGCATTTCTTTTTTAACAGTAGAGTAATTCTTCTGGGTTGTATTCCAGAAGCCTGAACAGTATCGTACTAATTGTTCATTGCCTTGTATGGGTTTTTGCTTCAATATCCCTCCGTAGCCGAGGTCAGAAGCATCAATTTCCACTATTTTATCGAGTAGTGGATTTGCCAAAGATAAGCATGGTAAAGCTTTTACTTTGGCTTTGACGGTTCGTACCACTTTAGTATGCTCAGATGTCCATGGTATAAGTTTCTTCTTGAGCCTTGCGTAAAGTAAATGAGTATCAATGGTCAGATCTTTGTAATAATCGGCTACATAATTTAATGCTCCCAGAAAGCGCTGAAGTTGTTTCTGCTCTGTAATTTCATCAGGAAATTTGGAGGCAAATTCAATGGACCTTTGAAACGGTGTATGAGTATGTTGAGAAATGGTATGACCCAAAAATTGAATCTCGGTATGAAATAATTTTATTTTGGGTTCAGAAAGAACTAAGCTATTGTTTAAAATTAAAGTTTTGAAAATCCGTAGGTGCTTGAAATGTCGTTCTATGGTTCTGGGGAAGACCAAAACATCATCAATGTATGATAAGAGAAATTTAGAATATGGAGTAAAAATATCGTTCATGATATGCTGAAATTCTGAAGGGGCATTTTTTAAACCAAAAGGCATCACATTCCATTCACAGTGTTCGAATGGGACGACGAAGGCAATTTTGTATCTGTCTTCTGATTTTATCTGGATTTGCCAGTATCCAAATTTTAAATCAAATTTTGAAAAGATCTCTGCTTTAACGAGTCGGTTAAGCGGTCTCTTTGTTAGGTATTGGATACCTAATCCATTGTAGTACCTTGTTCAAAGGTTTGTAATTGATTACTAACCTTGGTTTTCCTCGTTCTCTTTTCTTTTTGCATTATTGGCGTAAAAAAAAAGCCGTGCGGCTCCAAGGAGAGTAGGAGGGTTTGATGAGACCTTTGGTAAAAAAAATTTTGTATTTCTTTCGACATAATGCGGGTATTCGGCATTCATCCGCACGGTCCGGCCTTAGTGGGTATATCCGTTTCCTTGAACCCGGTTCATAGAGTAATGACACCATGTGCTGCTTTCTATTCCAGAAAGCGTTAGGGATATCACTGCAGACATCTCTGAGCAGTTCTTTCTGAAGAGCTTGTTTCTTGTTTAAGAAAGATGGAGTGGTTAAAGCTGACCTTAACCGAGTCGTTGTAAGCTCGATTTTGAGAGAACATAAGTGATGTTCTTTTTCTTGTAATAGCTCAGTCGTAAGAGTATTCAGATCTCTAGGTGTCAGTGCTGTGACAAAAGTAAACTGGTAAGGACTGCTAAGTTTGTTAAAAATTATGGCCTCTTCAGTTACTAAAAAGGGTTTTATATTGTGTAAAAAGGGGCCAAAAATTATTTTATGGGACTAGTTCTTGACAATTACTGCTGGTGTATGGACAAACATTTGCCCATTCATTTTATTACAGACATAAACTGTCTGCTTTACCAGCAATTTGCAAAGGATCCCTAGTAGCAGATTTCAATGTTTTACTCGACGGAAAAACATATTGAGAAGGGATGACTCTTATGCAGTTCAAATCTGCACCGTTGTCTACTAATGCAATAAGATTTTTGATAATCAAAGTATCTCCAACTGCTAGGGATATGAGTACATACCATTTTTGTTGAACCATACTTGTCATCATCTGTTGTAGATATTGCTCCGTGGTAGAGCTTACTTGATGTGTGGTATGTTCCTCAGGTTGACCAGAACTTTCTCCTGCAAAGAAAGATAGCGATTGTGGAGTGGTTTATTCTTCCACTGCTTCAAGTCTGGTGACTAACCCGAAGTAGGCTGTCTTTAAGGCTTGTATTTCTTGTTTACAAGTCTTAATCTCGGTTTGGAGATCAGGTAGTCTTTTTTGGGTTTGTTGCTGATGTCGTTGAAATAAGTTAGACATCGTATAATACTTGTCACAGTATTTTGGATTATCTTGCTTTCCTTTAAGCAATGTATCCAAAAGAAGTTCTTTATCCTTTTGATTTGTCAAACTTTTTAGTAACGTAGACAAATCGTTAGAAGATATCATATTCAGAGAGGTCGTCATTTTGAACATAGCTTCTAGCTGGTCTAGCTGTGGATCTTTAAGTTCTTCTGTATCCGAAGAAGTCAGAGAAGTAGACCCTGAAGAATCAAGAGGTTCACAGAGTTCTTGTTCTGAGTCTGAAGGTGTTTTGCTCTTCAGTTTCAGAGAGTAATTGTAACACTTTCTGTTTTGATTGGTCATCAATCTGCAGTTCCTGAACTTTCTATTTTTGTTTTGCAAAACAGGTTCTGGCAAAATGTCCAGTGCGTCCGCACTTATAACACTTTGCAGTTGTGGAAGAGGATTGACCTTTTGGGCGGAAACTGGTTCTAGTTTCCCTTTTTATACTTTTGCCCT
Organism: Aristolochia fimbriata; assembly: GCA_019845555.1. Taxonomy (NCBI): domain Eukaryota; kingdom Viridiplantae; phylum Streptophyta; class Magnoliopsida; order Piperales; family Aristolochiaceae; genus Aristolochia; species Aristolochia fimbriata. Next base: position 14,580,290 of record CM034078.1, on the reverse strand, counting down.
TATCCCTTTTGGGAAAGGGTAGTTTAGGCGGGTTCCGCTTTGTAAACCTTCTCTTGTATGGTTGAGTACTTACGCACTTAGAACAATCTGTTCGGGTAAATTGTCATAAGCAAATTCTTGTGCGAAATTACCTAAAGTTTTTTGAGATATCGATCCCGCTCAAGTTGTTTCTTAAGTCGAAGATCGTTTAGAAAGCGAGGAGGCCCCGCACTGGTGCGAAGCCGTTTGTAATTGACCATAATGAAGACTATTCCAATTTATTTCTTCATTGGGTCCGGGACGTAGCATGTCCTTTAACTTTCATAGCAAATTGGGTAGGTAGCCCTTCTATGAAGCGCTGCTTCCAATAAGGATTAGCGACGTCTGCCAAAGTCATGACTCTACTTCTAAAAGTAGAAATATACCAATGTAGATCTGTAAGAGTTCTACATCTGAGGTGATGGAGCAGATACATGGTAGTTTCTGCTTGTCGTTGGGGATCCACGGCGAACATTGCCATGATCCTTAGACAGAAGGTCATGAAGGCATCAGAGATTGGATGTCCTTCATTGTCGAGTAGAGTATCTCCCAGCTCGTCAATTTTAACAGCATGAAAAATTTCATACCAGTTGGCTTCGGATAAGTAGTGGTACCACCATCCGTACAGGTCGCCTGTGAGTCCAGCTACTATTTGGTTCACAACCTGTGCTTCAGGTAAACCTTTAACTCGACAAACATTACAGTAAATAAACATTCGGTGAAGAGTATCAACTACACCTTTAGGAGACTCATGGTCTATGTTCCATTCATAAATGGTTCTTGCGTCATAGCTGTTAGATATGACGAAGGGGATCTCTTGGTTAGTGTGTATGTCAAACGGCGGAGGCCGAGGCTGCTTAGGTTTTTTGTCTTGCCACTTTGTGGCAACTTCAGAGTTTGTTTGATGTGAAACTCTGGAGAAGGCTGGAAAATCAGTAATTGTACTCACCTGAGTCTTTCCAAGCTTTTCAAGTAAAAGCTTCCGAAGCTCCGATTGTTGTTCTTGATCCGGACGGTGGAAGCTTTAGAAAAAAGCGGTTGATGCAGCATGAAGGGCTTACGTTTTTATTGTAGACGCTGGTATTACCGTTTTCGAAGTTGACGCTTCTTCAGCAGAAGGTTTTTTGTGGCTAAGCGTCATGATTTTTGTTTCTAATTGTTGAAGTTGTTTTCCTATAGCTTCAAGGGTAAGATTTGTAAAGTTGTTTTGTCGTATTACCTGGTTTACGGTTTGAAGAATTTCCAATGTGCTTGGAGCGTTGGAGGTGACTTCTATAGGAGAGGCTACGGCAATGGAGGCCTTAGGCTTACCTTGTATGGTAAGGGCATCTTTTGGTGGGAATACTGCTTTGACAACTGTTCCTGTACTAATAATCGAACACTAATAACAGTGGAGAAGCGTTATTGGTTTAATGTGGCATGATGGGCCTCTTTATCTAATCATTTAGGGATGAAGCTGGCTCAATCCAAATTCTATTCAATTGGTTTTTGAGAGAGTAATTTCTGTGTTATCCAACAGATAAGATGTAGCTGATAGATGCTGCAGAGTAAAATATGGGCAGTCTAAAAAAAGACAACATTATGTTCTCATGATATTTTGGTTGTGGATAAATTCAGTTATTTCTTTTAGATTCATTTGTATTCGTGATTTGAATGCCTAATCTTTGGTAGCTTTACAATCTTCAGCATTATGATGGAGACCTGTCAGAACTGGAGCTATATTTTGTAATTGTAAGTAATGAATATGGGGAACAAAAAGAAGAAGAACTCGTTGCAGGTGGAAAAGATATACGTGTCACGAACAAGAATGTGAGGGAGTACATTCATTACGTTGCACATTATCGGCTAAATCATCAGGTGACATCATAATTCAGTAGCTAAACTAATTTGAAGTGTGTTATGTTTATTCTTCGTGTTTCTTTTGCTTGACTTGTCTCTATTGGTACAGATAATTTCTCAAAGTAAGCATTTTTTAAGAGGATTTCAAAAACTTATTCGAAAAGATTGGATGGATATGTTCAATGAGCATGAGCTTCAGGTAAAGCTCCTTTCATTGTGCTTCACTATTATTTTCACACAGTAGTGTATTATTGACATCGTGTGGATGATTTCTATTTGTAAGCCATTTTTCTCTGACAAAACCGTTAAAATATCTTCCTTCATCATTCCTCTAGTATTTTGTTATTAAATTGTAGCTAATGTGATGAATAGGGGTGTAAACAATATGAAGATGAAATGGAATATGATATGCTATATACCATTCCATAACACAGTACCTTTAAAAAGTTTTTGTGCTGGTACTACATTATTGATCTCAACTTCATCTGTCATTGATTCCATTTGCAGCTTCTCATATCTGGTTCACTTGAAGGCTTGGATGTCGATGATTTGCGTGCTCATGCTCATTATACTGGTGGTTATAGTGAGGTTGTACTTTGATATCCAGATGTACATGATTGAGTTCCAATCTAAATGAATTTGTGAACTAATTATTTATGTTATTTTTATTGGATGATCTTTCAGGACCACTATGTAATAACAATGTTCTGGGAAGTCTTAAAGAGCTTCTCAACGGACTATCAGGAAAAATTCTTGAAGTGAGTCATGCATCCATGTTTTACCTTGAGCATGTTTAGGAATAATATTCTGAAGTATATCTCTAGTATAGAGGAATAACTGGATCTAATGAAGTACTCAATGTAGGTTTGTGACTGGATGTTCTCGAGGCCCATTACTGGGGTTCAAGTACCTCGAACCTCAATTCTGCATACAAAGGTTAACTTTTTGTCTTCTTTTATTCATCTGAAGTTCGATTCTTTACCCTTTATTTGTGCGGTCAATTGATTGAATGATATTTGATTGAAAGGGCTGCTGCGGCTGATGCATCTGTAGAGGACCTAGATCGTTTACCGACATCTGCGACTTGCATGAATCTTCTAAAGCTTCCTCCCTATCGAAGGTTTGACTAGGAGCTCTGTTAAATCTATGTATTTCCATTTGGTGGAGCTATTGCCTGGTGAAAAGAACTAATTTTCACAGTTACTGGGTTTTAGTTGTAATGATCAGAATAGGTTGTGATTGCACTATCTTGCAAAAGTGAACAAGCAAGTATTCCTACCATTTTCAGACATTTACTAATACAAACGTGATCTTGTTACAGCAAGGAGCAACTCCAGATGAAACTGATTTATGCTATCAATGCTGATGCTGGTTTCGATTTGAGCTGACTTTGGCTGGCACGTGTTGAAGTTATCGGCTGTTTTTGAAACCTCAGTTCTTGAATGACATGAGCAGCATGTTTGGTTGGAGGTGAGGAATCCAGCCTCTGGAACCCCTCAGCAGGCAATGCAACATAGGGGATCAAGAGGCGGAGTAATGTATGTACATATAATTTCATTCATAGAGGATATTGTACATAAGCCTAAATATATAAAAAATATGTATCTGTAATAAGCGGAAAAAAGAAAAGAAAAGTCATGATCAACTGTGCCAAAAGAAGGAAAGCGAGAAATTATAATGCCCCAAGCCAGTGTTGCTTCTCATATTCCTTGACAAATTTGAAGAACCGTGAAGAACTTTGCAACTTCCATGATTCTTGGATCTTTTTGGACCTCTGGTTCTTATGAAGGCCACATGATACTGCCAACTGCCGAGTGGATGTGGATGTTGGCCTTTCGGAGATTGTGGATGCGGTCTCTGGTTATTGGCTCCGCTGGTGTTGTAAAGAAAAGATACACTTAGAATTTTAGAAGGATTATCTGTTTACAACAGCATGTGCTGCGGCTCTTCTGAAATCATTTGATAGATGAATTGTTCCCGTTTACTGTACACGATGGGCATGTGGTTAACCATTTTGTTGGGCTTCTATTTTGAGTACTTTTTTTAAGTGATTCAATGGGTGTTTCAGAATATATCTCTCAGTAATTCGGGGGTGTCTAGCTACTCGCCTGGATTTTTCAGATTATTTTTGTTGGTTGACACAGTATAGTCCATCTAAGTTTTTCGGAAGACGTACGCCCTGGAGTGAATGGAGTAATAACGTGCAAGAGTTGTCGGTATCCATCTTTAAATTGTAACGTGTTAGTTCTGAAAATTCTTGGCAAGGGTAGTAGGTTACCTTGTGTGTGGCAATAAACTTTTAGAAGAAATTTCTATAATTATTGCTTTAAGAGTGTGACACTCAGCTGCTCAAGCTTCTTACCTGTATTCCTTTCGGTAGTTACAGATGAGAAAAAAAAAATTCACACCCTCAGGAGAGCACAATTTTAATGCTCTACAAAAAGCATCAGGCAGACAGACCGACTTCTAAGCTATTGAGATAACAATTAAATGAGAGAAACCTGAACATCCTGACACAATTTTGATGATTATCTGCATTTCTTCTCAATAATTATACGAGGCAGCTTTCTGTTTCTATACATCCACCCAATCCAATAAGCACATCAAACTTACAACGGGTTCACTAATTATCTCACAAGTGCCCAGCTTTTGTCAGAGCTCGAAAACCATTACAAGGACGATCCGTCACATTCTTGAGATCCAGCTTTGCATAACTGCAATCTAGATACCGCAATATTGGTGATTTTTTAACCTCCTTGAAATGTTGGGAAAACTGACCACACCTATCTCCAACGACAAGCCTGAAAAGAGAAGGGGATTTAACTCATACCAAGCTGACAGTGGGTTCACCTATGATCTTACAAGGAATTCCCCAGCTCTTGTCAGAGCTCGGAAACCTTTATAAGGACGACCAGTCACATTCTTGAGATCCAACTTGTCTATCTGCAATCCAGATAATGCAACACCCATGATTTTGAAATCCACTTGAAAAGTTGGGAAAACATGCAGTCTATCCGCACCAGTCTCCAATGTTAAGGTCCCTGAAAGAGAAGGGGATTTATCTTTGGGAATCCGCCCTATTGACCATACACAATCCTGAAAGGAAGTAATATGAGAAACAGATGAATCAGATTCTCAAGACCAGAGATGGCTAAAAAAAAAAGACAATAGCATATTTGGTGCTATACCTTATTAGATAGGATGTTTACAGTTCCATGATTTGGATTCAAATCAGCAGAAGCAACACAAGCAGGTAGTTGAAATTGTACAGTAACAGAGTCAATTGACTTTCCAGGATCATTTCGCATTCCAACCAGAACATTGATTCGACAAGCACCAGCATCCGATACAAGCTGTGGCTTCACATAAAGTGGAGTGTTCTTCAACTTCTTAACCCTGGAAAACAGAGGTGATTTAGTAAATCATAAGTACAATTTTAGCATCAAAGCCACATCCATAACCAGGAAAATGAAGATAACAAACCTATAGGACATCAGCTTGAACTGTCCATCAGGTGGGACAAATGACAAAATTTGATGTGCTTCCCATGGCCGGAATCGAACACAAGGATGAAACCTTACATCATTCAGAATAGAAGCATTTGCAAAGGAAAGTGTCAAATCAGGAAGACCAGAAAGATGAGAGTTCACTATCACTTCACCATAAACTTCACATTTGGCCAAAATACCATCTCTGCAAAAGAACAGGAACAAAGGGCCTTCATAACTCATTTGTGAATCCCAAGTTGGGAAAAATTAAAGGAAATGTAAAGTATCAATTTATTCTCTAAATCTGTCTGTTCATACTATTGTCAACTTTATTTATAAATTAGGGTACATGCGCTCCTGCATTGTGTATGAAAAATCAACTTACAAGTCATACATGCATCTTTCCTTGCCTTACAAGAGCACACAAATTCATTAAGCTACTCCCCCATGTGTTTCTATATGTATGGAAAACATAAATCGAAATGACAATATAAAACAATTAGAGAAAATATTGAAGCATGTAAAACAAGGCATCACAGATGAACCTGCCTACAATCGCATCAATTTCCTCCACTAGATCAACATAAACTTCATTATTGGCATGCTTGAGGTCAGTTGTTCTCCAAGGAACACTGGAAGCCGTTGCACCCGGAAGAGTATTGCTCACATTGGATGTATTACCAGTCACAACACTCAACACTTTGCTAACAATATTTGGTGGAGCTATCATTTCCCTTAAAATGTTTGGTTCTGTAGTCAGAGGGAAACCATTGTCCATCATCTCATCCAATAGCTGCAAAGTTTCGTCAAGCATTGCTGATCATTCTTTTAGGATAAATAGAAATTTGTCAAATCACAACAGACACAGAAGAGTATAGCAAGTATATTTATCTAGCACGAGTCTTTCACAAAGAGAAAGAGAAATATTTTATAAACTAAAAGAATATAGAAATTTCCTTCTTATAAGTCTTTGAAGGGTTTCCCACCAAACAATATTTGTATCTGCGTCTCTATCATATGAACTCACTTATTTGAAAAGGATTGTGTAATGAGTGACTGGCTTAGCTTTCTTCTTATCTTTTCTATCCTAATCAAATGGACTGGTATTTATGAGGAAACAAAAAAAAAAAATCACCGCAAGACCACTGTTCCAACCTAAACTCAATGCTAGAAAAATATTGATCCTCATAATTAACATCAATACACACAACAGTTGTTAAGGCTACTCAATGGACTAGCATGGAGCAGTTATTAAGACTACTGAATCAAGACAAACTTTCACCAGCAAGAATGACTTTATGTCTAACATTTTCTGAAAGAAGAAAATAAATGCTTTACCTCATATACGATGACAAAGTTATCCTTGATTAGATCCTCATTTAGGCCCCCAAGGTACTCTGAAAGAACATCAGCAACTCTAGATAAAAACTGCAGAAAAGGGCTACAAGTTAAGGAACAATTTACCTCTAAACCAAAATATCCTGCCCAATTAAAAAAAGAAGATGTAAAAAGAGGCACCAATGCATGCAAATTACTTTAGTGGAATAATAATAACACTCATAACTAACTAATGGAAGACCTTGCTATATATACACCATTAGCCAGTGGAGGACCTCAGAGAAAACACATCACCAAACTAGTGGAAATCTTTGCATACATATGACTGATTAGTGGAAAATTTGTTGTGCACATGTCACAAGATGATGTTGCTTATCCACCAATGGTCAGTGGAAGGCCTTGCTGCATACATGTCACTAACTAGTGAATACCACTGATGTATACACATAATTTACCAGAGGAAGACCTTGTTGTATACAAATCACTACAAATCACTACAACTGGAAGACCACATCTCTAACTAGTGGTTCTACCCCACTTTGTGGAACATAACTAACAGCTGAAGAGAGAAGACTTGGTTGTATTTTGGTCTTCTAGCAGTCCTAGACTGAAATGACATATCTTACACCATGCTTCAAAGTGAGCTAAAATAGCAGAACTCTTACAACTCCTTGATAGTCAATATATGCCAAACTCTGGAGTGGATGAAATCATCTGGGCTCCTAAACCAGACGGTGAATATACTGTTGCCTCATACTACAAACTGTCACAACCAGTTGCAAGCCCCTCTCCAAGTGGTACTTACCACAGTTGGAAGCTAATAGCACCAGCAAAGGTGAAACAATTCATCTGGACAGCAAGCCATAGGAAGATTTTGACATGCGACGAATTGGAGAAAAGAGGTCAAACTATTATCAACTCATTATGCAAGCTCTGCAGTGGCATGGAGGAGTCTTGCGACCACCTACTAATGCACTGCCCTTTTAGCACCAAAGTGTGGGCTGGAATGCTGAAGAAATTCAAGGTCAATCTCTGTATGCCAGCATCTTTCCAGTTCCTAATAGAACAATGGTCAACGAGCCCTCTTCCTTATTTGGGGGAAGATCTTATGGAAAGCTACTCTGGCAGCAATCCCATGGCAACTCTGGAAGGAGAGAAACAGTAGAACATTTAATGGTAAGGCAAACACGGTGGGGGGACTAGTAGAAGCTGTAACCAAAAATGTATTGATATGGATTAAAAGCATACATGGCCTGCCACCTCTCCCCCTCCCAGTGCTTAAGAAATTTTGGAGCAGTGTAGTACAGTTCACAACACCAAAACCTCCCAACATGGTCCAATGGAAGGCCCCCTCCCCCCTGCTACCCCTAGTTAAGTTAAACTTCGACGGATCTTCAATAAGGAATCCGGGCCATGCAGGTGTGGGGGGAGTCATAAGGGATAGCACAGGAGAAATCCTCACGGCATACTCAGGTCCAGCTGGGGTATGTGGGTCAAATGTAGCAGAAGCAAAAGCTCTGCTGACTGGGATCAAATTATTAAAGCAAATGCAAGTCACCTCAGTGGAGATAGAAGGAGACTCCCAGCTAGTAATTGGATGGGCCAGAAAACCAGGGTCTGCCCCTTGGGCAATGAGAAACATCTTCGATGAAATCCACGATATTGTTCGAGATCGGAGAATAGCTTGGATGGCAACCCCGAGATAAGCTAATTCTTTGGCTGATAAACTTGCAAAAGCAGGGGTCTCAGCAAATGGCATGAACACTAGCCACTCCTTATAGCAAATTCTCTGAAGAGATTAAGAGGACTCTGTCCATTGTAATACTAATGTACTCTACCTCACTGTACTAGTATTTGTATTATCAGATTAATAAAAGCTTCAATATTCTCAAAAAAAAAAGTGAGCTAAAATTCATCGCTTGAAAAAGCATTTATTAATTACAGAGAAGCTTACAGAAAGAACAATACTACAGTTTACATGTCGATGGTATGACCTGACAAACAGAATTTTGGATATGGTGTTATCAGATTGAGCTTCTTAGTGTTTAAAAATAGGCTTTACATTTTAGGCAAAAATGTGACATAATCTTTAGACTGAATAAATGAGAGAGGTTGCCCAAGAGATTGAACGTTTATTGAAAACACAATATCTCATGCACTGGAGAGACTAGAAACAAAGAACTCAAACTAGAAATTCACATCCAGCAAGAATTGAGACCAATAATGTTAAATATATATTTAAATCAACCATTTACGTCTGTTCCTTACAGTCATTGTTATCCCATTTAACTGTACCTCATTCGTACTTCTATACCTTACCAGGGAAAATTAGGTGTCATTTCAATCAGCCAACTAGATGCCATGACAGAATAGATTCCCTTCTCTACTAAATATAATAGTAATTGCTTAAATGGATTAATTAAGGCTTCCACACATACATACTGTAGACCAAATTTATGGATCAAAGTTATGGAAAAGAACACTAACAAAAATCTGCTTTATAGGCCAGATTTATGTTACATTTAAAAGAGCTCTCCCATCGTCACATGTTTGCATAGTCATTTATTAATCTCTTTTTTGTTCCACATTTGGTCCACTATGAATAACATTAGAGTTACCTCAATTCCCATCAAAGGAGGCATTTCAACTTGTGTACAGGCTAAGAAAGTAATCCCCTCACGAACAACTTGGAATAGATAATGTGTTGGTGAAGCAATCACTGGAGGAAGCTAACTCACAAAAGAGTAAAAGAAAATAAAGATTAAGGAGATGGCAGAGAACCCTACACAAAAATATTACTAGAAAATCCATTTCCAAGCACAGTTGTAAATATAAGGCTCAGAGAATTTATTTCGCATCAAGAAAAGATTACAAGGGATTAATCTTGCCACTAACGCTTTTGACTTACACTCACAGTTTCTGGACTGTCTTTTCCACATTCCATATGGGAGTCCAAAAAAGAGGAGCATTGTAATAAACATAAAAATAAGTGTACCTTAAATGCTTCTCCTTCAGAGACTACATGTTCCCAAAACCATGCACATATGGACCTGTCCACCTGATGTGCAGTTAGTTGTTTCTCCAGCATCACCTCCCTGCGTTTTGTGTCAAACACAGGCCCGTCGCGAGGCCCACGCGTAAAACTTAGAAGCAGTCCTTAAATTCTAAATGAAAATGCATCGTCATAATTGATTACAAATGGCAGCGATAAAAGAAACCTTCAAACCTTCTTCTTCAACCAAGAATATCATGAAAATCACGATTTCATTCATAAAATCGATCGAAATCCAAATGAAAGAACATCAATTGGCAACGACCGTTAATATAATGCCATTGAAAAAAAACAGACAGTCAATATAATAATCAACTCAAAGCAAAAGCGTGGAAAGAGAAACAAAAGGGCGACAATAAACATGAATGTGAAGATAATTCTTTTAAGAGCAAAGACAACCAAGTGAGCTACTGACTCAAACGAGCTCGGCCGAAATTCGACCGGAATCGGCGGATAATTTTCGTTGGGTAAAACGCAAAACTTCAAAACCATTCAGTCAGCTAAGAGATGAAGCTTCGTTGACAAAGGCCTGAAAGGAGCAACAGAAGGAAAAACAAAAAAAAAAAAAAAAAAAAAAGGAAAGCGATAGAACGTTCTAACCCATACTTAGTGATGAGATCCAGTAAAGAGCTTACCCAGAATCCGAGAGGAGGAAAATGCACTGCAACATTTCTTTCGTATAATTCCGAGGTAGATCGACTAGTTCGAAATCCCGCGCAGATGGCAACCCGCGATGAGTAAAAGCCGGAATCTCTTTTCGGCGAATACTGACGGACAACACAAACTTCGTTTAAAAATTGCACAAAATCCACTATTTATTTAACCCTGAGTCCTTGACCATGGTCTAAAGGGAAGAATTACAGTTCCCCTTCCCACGTTTGCTGAACCGTTCGGGATTGCTAATCCAGGTTAGGATTGTCAGAATATATATAAGACATTACTAAAAGATATTTTTATGATTCAGTAATTTAGCTTGCAATATTATTCTTTTCATTATTTATTTATATATGGCACTAATCGTCCAACAGGGTTAACATCAGGCTGTTACACGATAACCGGAACAATAACATCTTATGGGCCGGATGTATTCTTAAAAAGTGAACAACATTTGGATACGCAAAATGTGTCGTTGACACTACTGACCTCTGTTAAAATTCTCAAAAATGAGTATTGGGGAAGCGACGTCCTGAATACACCATTCCTAAACTGATTCACTTTTCAAGGAACAAATGATACAACGTAAACTGAGGAAGACATGGGTTGAAAAATACTGTAATGCATCAAAAGTAGGAGAAACATTGGTCATATGCTACAAAAGTCCGGGAGCCAGTGCATCAATCCCACAACAGAGGGGCCTTCCAATGGCTACAGATCATGCTCAAACATCTCTTCGGCTGATTATACTGTATGTGCATGGACGGACATGCTGCGTCAGTCCAAACTCAGACAACGCTGAAAGCTGACTGTATGGTTGATGTAACACGGGAAGCAATCGTCTGAGAGGCAAATGCTTGCAGCTGTTTCTTGGCATCTGTGGCACATAGGATGGGTCATGAGGACAATTCATAGAAAAGTTTACGTGTTTGCTTCTGTAATATCAATTCTGATAAAATGAAGTTAGAGAGAGTGTGAATCCAGAGGATAAAATATTTAGAACCTTAGTGTCTATCAGATTTGATCGCCTCTAAGTACAGTCTGAATGATGTATGCGAATAGGAGTTATTGATAATTATGCTAACCAAATGCATGGCCAGGAGAAGCTAAAACTATACAAACTGGAAATCAGCCTAAATTTCATCTATCATTCATAAATCTGTTGACAGAGAAACCAATTACTACTAACAGGGGGTTAGTGCAAAGGAAAGTCGAATTCAAGAAAGAATTTGAAGTGACTGTCACTAAATTTTAGGTATGTAAAATCTTCGAATTAATTTTATCATGTTAGGCTTGGTGGAAGAATTCAAGAGCATTCAAACTTCCACCTATTTACAAGTAGCAGTTTATTACACAGAGAGTGAGACTTTGAAGACTTTGAAGAAGAAGAAGACTTTGAAGAAGAAGAAGAAGAAGAAGACTTTGAAGAAGAAGACTTAGAAGAAGAAGAAGAAGAAGAAGAAGAAGGAAAAAAAAAATCAATGCAGTTTATTTCATGTGCTAAATCCAGGATCAGCCTCCATCATGGTGTCTCAGCAATTGATCAAACAAACTTAGTGCATGCATACCTTTGCGGCATTTTGTGAAGCCGATGATATTTGCAATGCTAAGACTCAAACACACTCCAACCACTAGTAGAAAATCAGCTTGAAACCTAATGAGAGAAAATATCCCAAGGAAAATCCATGCAGCTGCCTGCAAAATGAAAATGCAATACCACTAAATGTTTACAGAATACTGTAGGCGTTCATAAATACATGAGAGAGTTGTATGAGGACAACAAACTGGTCTGCAGACTGCAATTTGATTAGAAACACAGGACAAACAATGTACTTACCGTCAAATAAAGAGTCCACCAGAACAGCCATGAATCTTTCTTGTTCATACGAGCCAAAGCCTATATCACAATGAAACAGATAAATTAAGTCACAAAGTGATTAAGCAGATAATGAAAAATAAAATAACTCACTGATACACAAAGTATAACATTTTGTAGCTTCCTCTCCAAGAGAAACATGCAGTTTATAGCGCAAAAGAAAGAAACAGAAAGTACCTCTTGATCAAGACATTCAAACTTCCAGATGCTTTCCCCTAGGTCATTTATTTCATTCCACCATCGCAGACCAACCAGTATCCGACCACTCACATTTTTCACAACCCAAAAGTCAAGAGCAGCAAGAACAACAGTGACCACAAAAATTATAACAAAGCTATCAAAGAAGAGAGCTGAAAGAATATAGAACGCCAAAGCTGCAGCCTGTAACAGCAATGATGCCGTAAGATTTTAAGGAAGTAGAGGAAATCATGCAAAACCAAGAACACTTCTGAGGTGTGAACACTGGACCTTGAAGAGAACATGAAAGAAACATGTTTTGGGGTTTGCATAATTTTCCCCTAAGCTCTGCAGAACAAGAACGAATGAATGTAGTAAGTACAAATGATTGTCTCACAGCAAGCAAGTTGTGTTGCAACAGTTCCTCTTATTAATTGACTTGAATGTCTAAAAATAAGTGCACCACCAAGTGAAAATTAACACATCCTGCAGGATTATCATTAACCGCCTAATAAGATCTGAAAACTCTCTCAACCCGTACTCTGGACAAACCAAACCCCAACTCGAACATTGTAACGATGAAAAGCAAAAGTCTATTGCCAAAAAGAAAAAAAAAAATTAAAGCTCGTGTAAAAGTAAGTCACATTCATTCCTGATATTAGATCCATCACGACAACATTCCCCAAACGAAAGAACGGCCGTCTGCAGCCCGTACAACATTCGAAACCATAAAAGTAAGATCTATCTTTCGATACGAAAATACAACTAATAAAAAATTGTAAAAATAAGTAATCAAAACGTAAATGCCCTAGAATTCCAAAGGTAGTCATCCTGGACAGAAATGAACGACTACAGCAATTACATTCGATCTCATAAAAAATAAGGTCGTCGTAACTTCATACGCTACTAGGGCACTCGCGAAGGAACCGAGAAACTTGCCTGATTCTGATCCATTTCTAAGAGGATTTCAATTCAGCAAGATCCAAAGAGGATCCCAAATTACATGAGCGAAGAGGACGGGGCCGAAGGGTCTTCCGTTCAATGTCTGAACAAATCCGTGCCCCTTTCTTTCTTCATTCCACAGATATCTATCATCGAAGGTTTAAATAGAAAATTACCCAAATTATCCCTCTCTGGGAGTGTAGCGGATTTGCTCTATGGAGCAGTTGCTTTGGCCGCAAGTCTTCTTAAACGAAGGGTAATATAGTACTTTCATAATACAATGTGACGAACTTTCTAATTCATACCCAACAACTCCTTTTCCGCCTCCCCTTGGAGACGCATTGGACTGAATTGAAGAAGAAAACTCGATATCGCAGAAGGCTATTGCTTGCCTACGGCGGGAAAGGCTCGTTCTTTATTACGTACAAGGATTTGCAGAACGTGAGGTTTTGTAGCGGAAGAAGTAAAGAGGGACGAGATGGTGAAAGTTCGAATGAACACGGCCGACGTGGCCGCAGAGGTGAAATGCCTAAGAAGGTTGATTGGAATGCGATGCTCAAACGTGTACGACCTCTCGCCGAAGGTATTCGTAGTTCCCGTTGAAATTAAATCTATTAAAACCTATGACGCTTTTACACTTTCTTAATTTGTTTTTATCAACAAACCGGATAGTCAGCTCCAATCGTTTTGATCCTTCTGTGAATGGACGCTTCGGGTTTTTAGGAACGCTTGATATGAAACTGGAGTTTTGATATAGAAAATTATTGGAATTTGTAAGTGTTATTGGAGGACCTATTTGTAATGCTTTGTCGGTCGGTATGCAGACTTATATATTCAAGCTGATGAACAGCAGCGGGGTGACAGAATCTGGTGAGAGTGAAAAGGTGTTATTGCTAATGGAGAGCGGAGTACGGTTGCATACAACTGCGTACATGAGGTGGTTTGCTCACTGGTTAAGCGTTTTTGAGTATTTTCTTTAATATAACTCCTACTGTGGCGACTTATCATTTTTTGCGTTTCTAGGGACAAGAGTACTACACCGTCGGGTTTTACTCTTAAATTGAGGAAGCACATACGCACAAGAAGGCTTGAGGATGTCCGCCAACTTGGATATGATCGTGTACAGCTGCAAAATTTCTTTGTTTTGTGTATACTATAAAACATCAGATAAACAGGATAAAAATCTATATATTTGGTGAAATTAATATGTTTTCGAGTTATGGTGGTTTTTGGAAGTTGAATTTACTGTTTCAGGTAAAATTTCTTATTTTGCTTCTGAAATCATTATACAGATTATTCTCTTCCAATTTGGATTGGGTAGTAATGCTCACTATGTTATCTTGGAGCTGTACGCCAATGGAAACATCATCCTCACTGACTCAGAGTTAATGGTTATGACTCTTCTACGGTCACACAGGTTTGTGAGTTTTGTCTTATTATTAAAGGGTATCAGGAAATGCTACGTAGGAAATAAATTTAACTGAATAAGCTAGATAGTTGCTGCTGTTTTGCTTCTAAAATTGATCTACATAACAAAGTTCTATGGGGCCTAACATCTTTTATTAATTCTTAACGGCCTAAAGATTGGATGGCTGCTCTAAAGTTCTTAATGCTTGAGGTTATGGTACTTGATCTGTCCTCTAGTTGTTGAAGTTTTTCCATCCTGCTATATTTACATTTAAAATGGAAGTTGACATGCTGCTGCTTTTTGTTATCATTTAGTTTTTATCTATCACAAAATGACTGCCATGTTGGTCTTACTCATACTTATACTTTTATTTTTATTTTTCCACCAAAGTTTTTGCTGTGGAAGTATATGGAAGCTTGTAAACATAACCGTGTCATTCACAAGAAATGTTTTCCCATGTCCCGAAAGGCCTATCTTGACATGTAATGATTTAAAATGTATTGTTTCTTGGTATAAATTACAGGGACGATGATAAAGGATTTGCTATAATGTCACGTCACCCATATCCAATTGATGCTTGTCGTGTCTTCGAGAGAACGACCATGTCTAAGTTACAAAGTGCGCTTGATACTTCAGTAGCTTCAGAGAAGAACAACTCTCTTGAGGATGACAAGAGCAGCCATAATGCTTCAAACAGATCTAAAGAAAAAGATACTGGCAAAAGTAAGCAGCCATCCGACCCGAAAAAGAAAAGTTATGCCAGTACCAATTCCAAGAAACATTCCCTGAAGGCTGTTCTTGGTGAGGGCTTGGGTTATGGACCTGCTCTGTCAGAGCACATAATTTTGGACGCAGGCTTGCTTCCCAATATGGTAATTTTGAATGAGGCTTGTAAAATTGAAGGTGATACAATTCAAGTTTTGGCTGAAGCCATTACAAGGTTTGAGGACTGGCTTGTGAATGTCATGTCTGGTGAAAAAGTTCCGGAAGGATACATTCTGATGCAGAAGATAGGGTCAGAAGGGAAGGAAAGTTTACCTGCTTCCGAAGGAACTTCTAACAAGGTCAGTTGATTCTGCTAAACTGCTTTGTGCATTTCTTTTATATAACATCTGCTACTGTGAGTTTCAAGCCATAAAAATCATACTGCTTTTGCTTCTTTACTCTTTACAATTTCTGAATCAATTTAGTTAATCAGTTAATCCTGCTAATGAGCTCTAAATCAGTTGGAAAATCATGAACGCGTCATTTCAAATATTTTTTGTAGTTTCATATTCTACTCGATGCAGGAATTTGTTACCTTCATCTCACTTAAGTGGTTTCTCTTTCTAGTTGATGTCAATTGCCTTTAACTTTTCTCCTGAATCTGTCTTTTTGCAGGTTTATGATGAATTCTGCCCCATTTTATTGAACCAGTTCAAGTCAAGAGAGCATATAAAATTTGAAACATTTGATGCTGCACTGGATGAATTCTACAGCAAAATTGAAAGTCAAAGGGCAGAAAAACAAAAACAGGCAAAAGAAGAAGTTGCTGTTCAGAAGCTTAATAAGATACGTTTAGATCAGGTCAATTTTTCATTTTCAAAATTGCTGTACCTGAAGTTCTGAATTATTGTTTATTGAAAAGATATATGCTACTATAATTAGTTTGCCAACAGTGATGGACATCTCTTGAAAACCTTTCCTCAGTATTAGATCGCTTATATTCTTGTTCATACTACTACTCAAAAGTCGACTGCTTTATGTTGCAGGAAAATCGTGTGCATTCGCTGAAGGACGAAGTTGATCGATGTATAACAATGGCAGAATTGATTGAGTACAACCTTGAAGATGTTGATGCAGCCATCTTAGCTGTTCGAGTTGCACTTGCAAATGGAATGGATTGGGAGGATCTAGCTCGTATGGTTAAAGAGGAGAAGAAGGCTGGCAACCCTGTTGCAGGGCTAATTGATAAGCTTCACCTTGAAAGAAATTTCATCACATTACTGTTGAGTAATAACCTGGATGAAATGGATGACGATGAAAAAACTCGTCCTGCTGATAAGGTGAGTGCATTTGGTGAAAATGTACTTTATGTATTCACCATCTGCATCTTCTATGTATTCCCACTTATACATATGACTATTTCCTTTCGATTTTCTTATAGAAGATTGTGTACCTAAATTATAAGTGGTTAAGATGCCAAGGTCATACAGTCTAGGTTTAGATCCATTTGGCAGTAACAATTTGGGTGCTTCTTCAGTTATATTCATTGCCTCTCAAGCACACAAAGGTAAGTGGGTTTTGGAACAAAGAAATGAGTTGAGAATTAACACTGGCAGTGAGATACTCTTATAGGTTCTATATAGCACTTTCTTTTTCATTGCAATGATAAACATGAGAAAACATGGATTGACACTACGAGTCGATGGTCATGAGAGGGATGCACCTGAAGTGTGAAAATTACGTATTCTGTGAAGAGTCTTAGGGAAAAGATAGAGGAGAGAGGAAAAGCTGTACTGGAAATGAATCTTTGGTTCTATCATGAGAATATGTCATCACATGCCATCCTCTGTTAGCTTTTCTTCAGTGATTTAAGTACAGGTAGGTGCTAGGTGAGAGTGTCATTCTTTTAGTTGTTATTTCAATCTTTTTTGAGAATAAGTAAAAGAGAACATTGAAATTCTTGCCTGTAGAGGCTGGAAATTCGCAGGAGCCACATATGTCACTGTAGCCTACTTTATTGACGGTTGTTTCTGCAAGTATGCCATTGAACTGATTCTGATCACACGGTGGTCTGTTTTTGGTACTGAATTTCCTAGATCGTACTGCTGCATCAGATAAAATAAACCTCTCCGTTAGTTTCCTCTCTTTTCAGTATGTCCCATGCTAAAATATGTGTTCAGTTCTGTAAGAATTGTAATATAGCAGCTCACTTCCACTATTTTTCCAAGTATCTTTAACATTTGCGTAATTACTTCTCTGTTAAGGTTGAAGTTGATTTGGCATTATCTGCTCACGCTAATGCTCGTCGCTGGTATGAGATGAAAAAACGGCAAGAGAGTAAGCAGGAAAAGACAGTTACAGCACATGAGAAGGCTTTTAAAGCAGCTGAAAGGAAGACACGTCTCCAGCTTGCACAGGTACCCTGCATAGATGCTTGGAAATGTGCTCAATTTCTGATTAAACGACTCCAATAATACTAGATTTGACATGTGTATGGTTTCTCTATCGTTTGCAGGAAAAAACTGTGGCTGCAATCACCCATATGCGAAAAGTTCATTGGTTTGAGAAATTTAATTGGTTTATCAGCAGTGAAAATTACTTGGTGATCAGTGGTCGCGATGCCCAACAAAATGAGATGATTGTGAAGCGATACATGTCTAAAGGAGATCTGTGAGTAGGTTTTCTTGAGACATTAATCATAAGCTAGATGTCCGACTATGAGTCATCTCATGTTCTACGTAGAGTGTCATTGTGCATGCCAAAGCTGATCCTTAATCTGCTAAAACCTAGTGTGTATCAGCTAATATAACAGATTTTATATCATTATTGGCAATATTCGTGTATTGTGATACATGATGCAGATCAATCACAGTAAAAATTGCTCCTGTCTATATGCCTTTGCACATATATGTACGAAGCTATACTTATACACGTAAGCCTTGAAGGAAATTTTATATTTTTCCGATAGGGTCACGTTTTTTGTATTTGTTTGTTTTTGAAACAGCTACATACATGCAGACCTTCATGGAGCATCTAGCACTGTGATAAAGAATCACAATCCGGATAATCCAGTACCTCCCCTTACTTTAAACCAAGCAGGTTGCTTCACTGTAAGTTCGAGCTCAAATTTGTTGGTTTTAGTGTTTCCATCATTTAGATTATTTGAAGAGTATGCGAGATGGTAATGCAAAAATATAGCAGATGTTTTGCCTCTGATATGCTTTGCAATTTACAGGTGTGCCATAGTCAAGCATGGGATTCGAAGATTGTCACTAGCGCTTGGTGGGTTTATCCCCATCAAGTTAGTAAAACAGCTCCCACAGGAGAATATTTAACTGTTGGTAGTTTTATGATCCGTGGGAAGAAGAACTTTCTTCCTCCTCATCCCCTTGTTATGGGTTTTGGCTTGCTATTCCGTTTGGATGAAACTTCCCTGGGATCACATTTAAATGAAAGAAGAGTGAGGGGTGAGGAGGAAAGCTCCCCCATTTCTGAAGTGAATGAGCCAACTCATGAGCAGGTTGATTGTGATTCAGATGATGAACTCACAGCTGGAATCAGAAATAATTCTGTAGAATCTGAAGGTCCCCATGATCCTACGAGAGACACATACTGTACTTCAAATGATATTAAAAATGACAGTTCCTCGGAAAATGTACAAACTCACCTTGAGGATCTCATTGATCAGGCTCTTGGACTTGGCTCTGCTAAAGTACCCCTCAAAAATAGAGGGTCTGATACTCAAATTCCCTTGGTAGAGGATCCTGAGCTTGTAGGGAAAAAAACTGTAGTTAGAGATAAGCCATTCATATCAAAGGCTGAACGAAGGAAATTGAAGAAAGGACACAAGAGTACTGATGATGTTGCTTCAGGTGATCATGAGAGAGAAGCCTCTAGAGAAGATGAACGTCCAGAGATGTGTTCACATAAAAGTTCTGATAACCCTAAACAAGCAGCTGCTGGCGTGGGAAAGACTAGTCGTGGACAAAAAGGGAAACTTAAGAAGATAAAGCAAAAGTATGCAGAACAAGATGAGGAAGAACGGAAAATCCGAATGGCTTTGTTAGCGGTAAGTAATACAAAACATTTCCATTCTTGGGGGTTCATTGCCTACTTACCCATGAAAGTTGCATACTTTCCTACTAACCAAAACGGGCAGTAACTCATACCCTGGTATATGAAAAGAAGGTGACCTTAAGTGGAGGATATTATGACTTATTCTTCACGTAATGTTATGACTTTTGTAATTGGGGCCCATATAACAAAAAAGGATCGACTCAATGGGATGTCAAATGATGTGAGATACACCAAATGGTTATTTAAGTAACACCACATTATTAAGAAATTATGTAGCACTTATTAAGAACATTCGCATATATATCCAGGATTTGAAAAATCATATACTAATTATTTGCTTAGAAGTCTTCTTCAACTGTTGATGTTGTTATGATTCTTATGAACCTCGACCCAACTTTAGCTTAGCATCAGTGCAATAGTTGTACATGGCCTCCACACAAAGTTGTCGACATGAGCAAGAGTAGGGCCGGAGTGGGTCAGATAAAACTGTTCCTCTTGGATTTAGGATAAGAGAAATTATGTGCATATTGCTTCCAAGAGGCTTCTTATCTTTATTCGGTGACTTTATTCCGGAGCTAGGCCCAACTACACTTGTATATCAATTTATGAAAAGGGATTATAATTTTATTTTCACAGGAATGTTTTTTGTCCTTCGATATTTAGAGAGTTTACTTACTAGATCCAACAGTGGGTGTTGTTGATAATTGAGAGGTAGGGTGCCATTATTTTGGAATCCTTCAGGACAATTATACATATTTTGGCGCTGTGTCAAATCACCCATTACTAACAAGGTAAAATCTTTTTTAACTTGTACTGACATTTTGCTACATGGTTATTAGTCTGCAGGGAAATCATCTCTAAATAGTGAGAAAGAATCGGAAAACAGTAGAGAGCCTCCTTCTAAAGTGGATGGACTTATTACAGGTATATGGTTTGAGTTATTTAGGTATCGTAGAGATAAAATATGTCTGTGCGGACTTACTTTCCATCTGTGAAAACTCATTTTACTTGATATGTTTCTTCCAATTGTGTTATCTATTGCCAAGGGGCTGTTATGTTTGTTTTTTACTTGAAATTCCCTTTGTCTCTCTCAGATATTTTAGATATTTCTTTTGCATTATGTTTGGGCTTTATTAACATCTGTTCTCAATTTAACAGATATGAACGAATCCTCAAAAATATGCTATCGGTGTAAAAAGGTTGGCCACCTTTCTCGAGATTGTCAAGAAAACTTGCTTAATATTGATGGCAACGCAAGCGCTGGTCCTCAAGCACAAGTAAACAAGGATATTAGTGACAATCATCTTGAAGCAGGTACAGGCTATAGTGACGAGATGGATAGAATTGCTTTAGAAGAAGATGATATTAATGAGATCGGTGAAGAGGAGAAGGGCAAGCTAAATGACATAGATTACTTGACGGGGAACCCATTACTGAACGATATCCTACACTATGCGATCCCTGTATGTGGTCCCTATAATGCATTGCAATCGTATAAATATCATGTGAAAGTAACTCCTGGCACTGCAAAGAAGGGAAAAGGTATTCACTATTTTCTCAATATATTTTCTCTAGATATTTCCCAAGATATTGAAATTCATAATCTTATTAGTATACCAATAATACCATTTGCTGATGTTTTTAAGTTTCCCCACTTTGAGGAGGTGATTGATATCCATTTTGACATTGAAGTGACCAAATAAAATAGTGTTTCTGAGAATTTTACGACCACCATCATTTCCTCATGACAAGTAACATTTTAGCATCTGTGTAACTCAAAACTAGTTCACTCATTCTATTTGTTCTGACTTAAGCTATATGGATCTTCCTTATTTGTCTCTAGTATATCTGGGATTCATTGTTTGAGTCTTTCTAGTCTTTTCATGGGCTCTTCCATCCCTGCCCTCTAGGCTTCCTAGGTTACATATAGGCCTTTATCGACATTATCTTACCCTTCTTCCTGGTCTGCAATTCAGCCTCTACACGCATAAACCATCATAGACAAGCCTCTTGCGATATAGCTATTGGTACCCTGCCTAAGTGTCTTTATATGTTCCTTCCTGATTTTTTTTATTTTTTTTTAAGGCAAATACATTTTACTCCCAATGCTGCTGTGGAGACCCGAGCCCAAGACCTCCTGCAGCAATAACTCCCATGGGACCATTGAGCTACTGCCCAAGACCCGTTCCTTCCTGATATTAAATTTGCTAATTTTTACATTCCTTCCTGATATTAAATTTGCTAATATTTACACTCCTTCGTAAGATTCTCATTTGCAGTACAAATGTCTTCTGTAAAACTTTTTCGTGAGTGATACTACTTTGTAGAGTATGGCTAAGTTAACTCTCGTAGTTGCTTTCACAAATTGCTCAGCTCTCCAGACCTCAACCTCCTGTTAGTCTTCTAGCAGTTTGCTTTGCCCTTTGTTACATCTCCTTTTACACTTTGGTATGGTGTGGCACATGCATAGATAATTGCATGTTCTCTGTGGTATTTCAAAAAAGATGCACACGCTTTTAATCTTGCTTGTCAGCTTAGTCTTCTTGGTAGCCAAACAAAAGTGAAGCGAGAGTTTAGTTGAATCATTCACCTGGCAAAAGGGAAAGCTAGCCCCCAAAAGTTACCATTCCTGTTTTCTATCTGCCCTGGTAGGCAAATAGGTAGACGTTTCCATGTGATACATTATGGGGATGAGCTCATAAGGCCTTTGGTTCTGGTGTCTTTTTAATCTCCCATGTTGCCTGTTAAACTTTACATCATTTTTCTCAGAAACCAGTTTCTTGAACTTTGGTAGAGTTCCATTTCAGAGAAAGCACATGATTACACCTCAGAAGAGGCTTTTAAGTTTCTATATTGTATTGCTCCCAAAAGGAATGACTAAATTTTGCACTTCTGACACTGGTGTCTGTTCTTCTATAAGTTATGAGTTGTCCACGAGATCATCCAATGGATTTTGCCATTTCATTAGAAGAGGCTCCTAGTCCAGTTCATTCTGGTTGAACCAGACCAATTTTAGCCAGTTTTTGAGTTTTGAGTCTTGTAGTGAGGATCCCATCTGGTACTGGTGTGGAACTGAACCTGCTCTATTTATGGTTCAGTCTGGGTTTGGGTCAAGTAATGGGTCTTTGTCACCCCTTCCACAACCAACATTTGTTATTTTAGAAGATAATGTCTTATTGCACATTAACATTAGTTGAGTTACATATGATGTGATTCTGAGATTTGTGTTTAGTTAACTTGATGAAGTCACACTCTTCAAGGTGTGCTTTGGGCCTTTTTTATATGTATATCCTAACAATCTTTTGGTCAAACACCCTTCTTCCCTAACTATTTTTAATGTGCTTTCAGCTGCAAAAACTGCGATGAATTTGTTTAGTCACATGCCTGAAGCAACTACCAGGGAAAAGGAGCTTATGAAAGCTTGTACAGACCCAGAGTTAGTGGCTGCAATAGTTGGTAACGTGAAGATCACAGCAGCCGGACTCAGCCAGCTAAAACAAAAACAAAAGAAAGGAAAGAAGAGCGGCAAACAGGAAATTTAGCAAGGTAACCTTGAAAATACATTCTCAAAGTTACTGCTCAAGCAGCTCAACTTCTGTCAAAGCTCGTTAATTGCACACACCTAGGGTGGAAATGATCTCACAACGCCACCCTAGAAGCTTATTGCTCTCTCTCAAATGCTCAACTTCTTCATGTGGTTAACCATTACTGTTTTATCTTCTAGGTAAAGGCTATTTGCGTGCATCCTAAACTTGTCCATTGGATTTAATCCTGTCTCGGTAGTCGCTGCCAAAGTGTTATAGTAAAATCATATTCAAGATCTGTACATCCCAGAGAACTTCGAATACAGAATTTTGTAAGCTATACTCGTATATGCCAACAGCTGCTGCTTTTGAGGAATCTATTTTTTCCTTTCATTTTGGCCGAATGTGACCGACAGTTGTATATCAAACCTAAATTTTCCAAATTCTGTGAAGAATTTACTTCAATCAGATGCTAATTGGTAGCGAAAATTGGTGATATCTTGTTTGCTTCCTCGCCCCTCGCTCTTGGCAACTTTGGCAGTGACAATGTTGTGATGTGGATGTTCAAATTTTGTCCTTCGATTTCCAAGAATGGTTTTATTTTAGTAGATCCAGTTGAAGAAATAAACACTAAAGAAAAAGAAAAGCACAACCCAGAGACTGAAACATTGTCAATAACATTACCATTCTTAAACACGCATAGAAGACGATTGCTTAGAGAAAGGCTCCTCTTAAGAGAAGGAAAGAAGTTGAACGAGATTCAGATTGTCCTTTGGTAGAAATCTACAGGGCTGCTAACCTTACCCGTTTACCAGTATACTGTTCTTTCCAAATACTAATTAAAAAGTACACGGAATAAAATTTTTTATTTTATTTAATAAATAAATAATTGAGTAACTTATCCGTATACCATTTATTAAACGGAACAAAAATGGAATAAGCTTATTCCATACCCGATTACCCGGTTAATAAGAGTATATTAGTAATTTTACTACTTAAATAGATATGTACTGGATCACTCTTATATTGTGAATTGTTTAATATTCAAGTAATTAATTAGAATATTTAGATCAAATACATTAAGTTTTTTTATTGTTTAAGCGTGTACTAATTTTTTTCAGATTTTTTTATTTTTTGTCTTATATAAAATAGAATTTATCTATTTACCTACCTGATTACACCGTTTACTCGACAAATAATCAGTATGCGGACGGTATACAGAATGGGTAAAACTTAAACAGGTGAAACGGTATACCGAATGGACTCAGATCCGGTGGCCAAAATGCGCGTGGCCAACGCCAATCACGGGGCGCCCAGAGATGGACCCGTGTGAGGCCAGCCCCGTGATTGGCGTTGGCCACGCGCATTTTGGCTACCGGATCCGAGTCCATATCGAATAGACAAATGAATGATCGAACAGTATATACAGAATAATCCTATTCCGTTCCAAAAGTCCAAAAGCCCTTACTAGAAAGCCAGAAGTTTAATTCCCTGCGTTTTGACGCATTCACCGGATCCAATTAATAAGAAAGTCGTAATAGGATATGAATTTAATTTTATTTCTTACATTTTTTTCTTTTATATAACTAATTGCATTGAACAATTTATTATTCTTTTATCTATTTCTAACATTTGGACGGGTCCATACTTCATATTACAAAGACAGAGATAAATTTAGTCCAACGGTTAAGATCGGTCGGCAGTGTGGACGGCTGAGATGAAAGTTGGATTTACTTGAATCTATTTAAACGCTCTCATCTGTCTTCACTCCGTGCGGGAGAGCGGGAAAGAAGAAAAAGGCGGGAAGAAGAGAGGACCGAAGGAGGAAACTCAAAGAAATGGAGTCCAGTATCTTCCACCTTCCGTCTTTCTCACACGAGAAGCCTAGGTCTGATGTGAGCAAAACGGAGGTGAGAGATATCGGTTTCCTCTGAAAGAAAGCGACCCCCTCTCTCTCGCGAGGTCCCGTTCTTTCTTTACTTAGGGCTTATAACATTTCTTGATTTATCTTCTTCTTGTCATTTTTCTTTTCTATTTTTCCCTATTGGTCTAGAATTTGAATCGTTGAGTTACTGTTTTCTTCTTGCGTCTCTTGTTCTAGGATTTTGAGTTGTCGATGTTGAAGCACAAACGGTTATAGATGATTTTGTATGCCAAACTCAGAACCGGACTGAGGTTAATTTGAATGGCCCGCTTCCTAACTCTTTAAAATCTGCGAATATTTTTGTGCTAAATTTATGGCATACATTAACACTTCAAAGTGCGAATATTGTGGGGTTGAGTCAGAAGAATTTTGTCCAAATGGGTCTTTTACTTGTAGTAGATGCATGACAAAAAAAGCTGGAAGGAATAGGCTGGACATCATGCAAGAGTCATCATCTGATGAAGAAGGTTCATCACTCCCCGGGTACTTCCATTTTGATCAAAAAGCCACAAGAGATACTCTCCTTCGCTTAATCATAACTGGAGATTGTCCTCTATCACTTGTCGAGAGTTCATATTTCAGGGAATTTATTAGCAGCATGCAACCTTTAGTGCAGCACGTTGACAGTGAAGATATCAAGAATGACATCATGAATATGTATAACTTACTCATGTTAGAGGTGCAAGATATTTTACACAAATCTCCTGGTCGAGTTGCCATCACAACTGAAATGTGGACCTCTTGTGACGAGAATCAAGATTCAGTATATATGGCTATTGCTGTACAGTTTATTGATGAGTGTGGGCTGCTACGAAAGCGTCTCATAAGGTATTTCTGCTTTTTTTGAGTTTTTAGGTCGTGTAGTTATCTGTTTTACCTGTAATAGTATGCAATTCTAATCTAGACATGATTTCTTTTCTTAGATTTGCTCATGTGCCTTTCCCTGATGATCCAGAGTTTGAGTGAACTGCTGATGAACTGTTTCCAGGAATGGAATGTTAACCATAAACTCTCCTGTATTCTTACTCCGGACAGTAGTTCCAATAATGATGCTTACGTGAGAATAATAAGAGACCGCCTTTCAGCTATGGATCCTCTTATATTAGATGGGGAAATGTTTCATTTGTCTTGTTACATAAACCTCTTAAACTCGATTGCCCACGATCTCCTTGAAGTTGTAAAAGATGCAACAGAGAAGGTGCATAACAATATTTTCTTTTGGTCATCAACTGGAAGAGTTGAAAAGTTCGAGGAGGCTGCTCGCAAGCTACAAATTCCAAGCAGTGAGAAGTTGATTTTGGATGACTATGAAACTGAATGGATCTTGAGCGATTGGGTGTCAACTTATCACATGCTTCGCTGTGCTATGAAGTATAAAGATGTTCTTTCACATTTAATACAACAAGAGGAAGCGTCATGGGCTTTGCCATCATTGCCATCATATGAGGAGTGGAAAATGGCAGAAGAAGCTTGTGACAAATTGGAAATTTTTCATGAAACCGCAATATTGTTCTCAAGATCAAAATGTCCTACTCCAAACCTTTTATTTCCCTATTGTTGCAAGATTATGTTGAAGTTGAAGGAGTGGGTAAAATCAGATAATGAGGTCATTCCTGGACTGGCAAATGGCATGCTGGCAAAGTTCGAATGCTATTGGAGAAGTTGTTCATTTCCTTTGTCACTAGCTGTGGTTTTAGACCCCAGGTATAAATGAAGATTATTGAGTTTTATTATCCCCAGTTATTTGTTGAAGCTGATGAAGAAATAGGTAAAGTTCATCAAGGCTTGCATAAGCTTTTCATGGAATACCAGAACCAAAGCTAAAAGTTAGACGATCTATCCCCTGCATCTTCTACTACAAGGACTGCCAGGTCTAAAGATGCAGATTTTCCGGAGCTTGAAATGTTTCTCTGCCTTGGCCAATCCAATAATAATTTGACCGACGAATTAGATTACTATTTGGAACAGCCTTTGGTTCCTAGAGATCCTGGATTTGATGTTTTGGAATGGTGGAACACTCAAGCAATAAGATATCCAACTTTGATGCTAATCGCAAGGGATGTATTGTCTATTCCTATATCCACTGATTCATCAAAGTCAGCTTTCATGATGGGAGAAAGATTGCTTAAGCCTCATCACAGTGAGCTTCTTCCGGAAACTTTAGAAGCCCTAATGTGCACTCGAGATTGGTTAGCAGCTGAGGGTAACATGAACATGATTTTTTAAGTTATTTTCTTTTCATATTAATCACTATAATAAATAACTCCTTTTGTTTAGTTTTATTTTTGCAGATCCTGGTTCTTATAGATATCCCATATGGCCACATTCTGATGAGGGGTCTAACTAAAGCATTTACCAGTAAGAAGTCTTCTCCAATGTTTATTATACTATCGTAATTAAAATTTGTGCTTTTTTTTAGTTCTCACTTCATTTTTCAGCTTGTTTTAACAGGTTCATCTAGTTTTGATTGCGTTGACCAGTTGATTTAGGCAGTTGGGTAGGATTATTTTTTTGCTTCAAATTAGAAGCTTTCGCAGATGAATGGTGACTGTTTTTTGATGGGGTGATTCAGTGACCAAATGTGAATGATACGTGAGGTTGTGGATACTTGGGACGTGTTCAAGCTGGATATAGGATATATACGGTGAAAGTATTTGCTAAGTTTGTGGTTTAGGCTTTTTTGAAGCTTTGTAACTTTTAGTTGGTTTGTAGTTTTCTCCGTCCGTATAGTTAACATTTATCAGTGGGAGTTCACAAACGGCTGACATTGTAACACCACGCAACTGCAATCGTTTGACTTGCAGTTCTTTCCTTATTCTGCCAATTTCTTACCTGAAAAGAGGTTGGCAAACCAAAAAGCAAATTTAGGTGACAAATCAAGTTCACATAACACCCCTGAAATGCATTTTAAATTGTTTGAGAGACTAAATATGCAATAAGAAACCCTAAACTTCTATATTGACATTAAATAAATAGATACAAGAATCTTGGTGGTGAGCTTGCATCAGTCGGATGATAATGCTCATATCAACTCACTGCTAATTAACTACCACTCCAGTGGATCATCCACAGTTTGAGAAAGCACGTTCCTGTTAATATGGAACCTAAACCTCAGAAGAATTTCATTTTACTTGTCTTCAGCAGGAGGAATATCTCCTGGATCTAGCGGCAAATCTACTGGCTCAAGTGGACCCAGTATCCCCTCAGAACTGAGAGTCAAACCACTCTACAAAGAGAACAGGAAGAAAACATTATGAGTAGATTAAAACGTGCCTAACTTTACATTTCAGACACAATGACCCGGCTTTCTACAGCAATGCATGTAGAATTGGAAACAGGTAAAGATCATATAAGTGTCTCTTGACTAGCATGAAGGGTGATGTTGGAAAGAAGAATCTCATTGGTTTCAGACAATCATACTTCTGATAAATGACCAAATATTTATTGAAATTATATTACCTGAGATTGAAATTTAAGCATGTCCACACGAGCCATTGCCTCTGCTTGGGCTATTCTTTGTCTGAATGCTTGAGCCATTTCATCCGCCTATTCTCAAAACAACAACAGAAATGAGAATATGACCTTTTCAGTGTTAAATATTCAGTGGGAGAACAACCAGTTATAATGATAACCTTCTCTAAAACAAGTTTTGGGTTACGAATCATGTCACCCGGTGATGGCTCCAGCTTTTTAGTAGACAGACTCACTCGGCCTCTTTCACGATCAATATTCAGTATCATGACCTTTAAAAGAAAACAATGTGATGTCAATAAGTCATTGTGAGAAAATTATTAGTTAATTAAACAGGAGATCTCCTGTAACACCTTCAGCGTGTCCCCAGGTTGCAGAACTGTTCCAATGTCAGGAACGCGATCATGACTGATCTGGCTAATATGGAGAAGTCCATTAGTTCCACCAATGTCAATAAAGGCACCATATGGCTTCAAGCTTTGGACGGTTCCAGTGACAACTGAACCAATACCTAGCTGAGCCTGACTTTCTGTCACTGCTTTGCGGTTACTGAGAATAAGTCTGGAATTTTCTTCATCAACCTCCATAAACTTTAGAAATAGATCCTTGCCAAGGAGTTCTTCAGCAGTAGATTTCTGGCAAGCAAGTGGAGAAATTTGGTCATCATTGTCATGAAAAATTAGTAAGCATCCACTGACTAGAATAAACAACAAATGAAGATTAAGTTCAATGTATGACCCAAGCAGTCAAGGTGAACAACAACTACAACAGTAGGAAAGCCTGTAGTACCAAAAATACCACCAAAAAAGATGTTCCTGAAAACCAGCTACTAAATGGAAAAATCAAGTTGATGAACAAACCGTCGCTATCTGCGAAAATGGAACAAACCCACGCAATGCCTCCACGATAGTTACCACCCCTCCTTTATTTGCACTGACAACCTGTGCAGATGATTCAACATGTTAAGTTATAAAGTGATTCTGCCTTGCAGACAATTAACTTGTATGAATTATGACATATAAAATTTAGGTGACATCTCACGAAAGACAAGCTTTGCTTCCAGACAATTTAAATATATATATATATATATATATATATATATATATATATATATATTACAGTAAATTCAATGCAATGTTCTGTAAGGTGAATGAATAAGAGTCTGTATGCTTTGCCCCCACAACCAAACAGGAAAGTTATATCTGGCAATTCCACAGTCAGAAGAATAGCTGTGGGTTGAATTATGAGTCTAAGTCATTATCCCTTCTAATCCTTCCCACCCTAAGTAAAAATCTCAGCCATTGTTTTACAGCAGCAATGACTCTCCAAAGAAAAATAAAACAGGTCTAGCTTTCTTTATCATGGATAAGTATTTGTGACATTAACACTGATACCTTAAGAAATTTCAAAATACTAGGGTATCTCGAGAACTTCAAAATTATCCATCAGTTTTTAACTCAATCACCTTTCCTTTCACAACAGCATCCTCCGCTTGAAGCTGTCTGCACCTTTCCCATGAAAGTTCATACTGAATTGATCTTAAGCTCAAAATGAAGGAATTATCTGCTTCGTTCTCATCAACTATCACAAACTCCTCCTGCATGCCAGGAAATACACCAGCCTCTTCTACATGCTTAATTGGGTATATACAAGCTTCTCTAACAGGTAAGAATGCTGATGATTTTGCCTTGAAGTCAACCAGAGCACCATTGGCATCAGTGCAGAAAACTGTTCCTTTCACCTAGAAGGGGAGAAAGAAAGAAGAACCAATACGATTGTTATCCAATCAAATAATATTCTTCCCTGATGGGCTAGCACGACTAAATATCATTCTGTGACCAACTTACCGAATATTTTGATAATAGTGAGTTTATTACCTCGTAATATGATCAAAGACAGCTTTAAAACATAAGAAGTAAATGAATATATGATACTTAAATGTGGTAATGCTGGCTACTTATGTTTATAGTCTTAAATTCCCGTTCTTAAACCTTCGCTGAATAAGTAATTAGGTAGAGAAAGAACTATTTCCATCAGATTACACCACAACGGATCAAACAATCAGTTTCAAAATTCACACGCACCTCAACCTATGAATGCGTGAATGAGTACAAGCACAAATCCATATTCACAAATAAACACCAAATCAAGTAAACCCCAACTCCCACTATGCATTTCTAAAGGGAAAGCGAAAACCAAAAGGGCTAACCCTGGCACCAATTTCCAAATCCACGTCGTACTTATCAAGCGCGGTAAGAAAATCATCAACGGTGAAGGACACGCCTGCCATTGGCTCAGTTAAGCATCGATCGCGGGCCTCCTGGAACATCTCTTTCAGCTTCTGCCTCTCTTTCGTTGTGGAGTTAGAAGCCACAGCAGCGGAAACTCTGTTGGAGTATGAAACCCTTTCAGGTTTCGTAACCGTGGGATGGTGCAACCGGGGAGACGGCACGGCGGGGTGGCACCGAAGGCCGGCACATTGCTTCCACAGTGCCACCATTTATATAGATTATATAATACAATAAGATTGCCCCTTGATCGATCGTATTGGGTCGACAGCGCGATGATCTCTGTAAGGAAGACGGAGAGAAGCAAAACGAGGAAAAAGGAGAATGATTTCGTCCGTGTGCATTCCGCCGCTGCCTCTTCTCGTCGTCTCTATAAGGAGGCGGGAACTCTCTTAAGGTCGTCACTGTCTCTCCCCGAGCCCTTTCAAATAAAAAAGTCACAGACTGAAAAAGACTAAGGAAGTGACTCGCGTGTCGACTCGTTTTCAGAAGTGCTGGTTGGGTTTGATGGTAGACAGTTAGACTCACCCCTTCCACCGACTCATTCCGAGTCTGCCCCTTATCCGACAAAGAAACTCGGAAATTTATCAAACTCAGGATAAATAGGAAAGGGAGAATTATGACTCACGAAGATATTACTGTCTAAATATCAAATTATTTTGCGGGCCTCTGGAGCTGACTTCCGATCTCCCTAGTGTGCTGAATGTCGTGTAACTTCTATCGCTACCGTGAGATTCCTACAATAATGACCCAAATGAGACCACTACTAAATATTGAATTAATATTTATCACTCGACACATCTTGTTTAAAGTGTTTTTATTTAAATAATAAATCTTTTTGAGTTAAAATTTAATTAATTTTTATTTTATACTCATTTCTTAATTCGTAGATTCATATTTAAAATATTTGTCTCACTTGTATTTAATGATTTAATAGAGATAATAACACCATAATAGTTAATACCATAGTCTTTTTGTAACAATTCGAGTTGGTTAGCCTTGAGCCCGGATCGGCTGGCCAAAATGCGCGTGGCCAAAGCCAATCACGTAGCGAGCGTCGCATGGGTCCCACGTCTGGGCGCCTCGTGATTGGCTTTGGTCACGCACATTTTGGCCAGCAGATTCGAGCTCGTTAGCCTTGCCCCAATTAGAAGCGGTTCACAACGATGGACCAACGCCAGAGTTTTTATTTTGTGTCTTCAACCATATTGCAACACGTGTATACATGAAAACTCAAATGTGATATTTTATACTTGAATTTAATATTTTTTATTTTTAGTGTGTCTAATAATTTTGCATGGAATTTTAACTTTGAATTTGGTTTTTTTCTCCAATTTTAATATTTTAACCTTAAATATAATATTTTAACCTTGTAACATGTTACGATCTCGAAAGGGGATGTAGCTCAGATGGTAGAGCGCTCGCTTAGCATGCGAGAGGTACGGGGATCGATACCCCGCATCTCCAATAATTTATTTTTTATTTATTTATTTATTCCGTCTGTTAGCCGAGGAGATTTTGAGGGACTCTTCAAACGGAGATCCATCCTCTTAAATAAATAAATAACATTTACAAGACTGAAAATATATCTATGATCAAGATTTTGGTGGGTTATATTAATCTGCCACAAAACCTGCAATCAGAGGAGCACCCACACCTAAAAGTCTTTGGAGTTGAGGGCTTTATCATTTTCATTAATGATTGTGGAGAAAATTAAAGGCAAGCATAAAGGAAGTTCATGAAGCCAGTTCCTTTGAGCATACTAATTTTAATATTATACAGATGCTACTTGGTAATAATATATAATGATCGTGTACTAAATTTTAATGTTTTGATTGCTGTCTTTGGTGTGATATAATATATGTTAAAGCATTGCGTCAAAAGCAAATCCACACGTTTCCATACAGAGAAATATAAAATATTGGTCAATTACTAAAGTATAACATGAACTTAGTAGCTTGTGGTAGTCTTAAAGTTTTAAGCTTTCATTAGTTATGGAAATTTGGCAAAAATACATTATAAATTGGAGGATACAACAAGGATGGAGATTTCTCTTGCCTGCAAACGATACAGGAAAAGGGGGTCATAGTTACAGAAAGCAGTCTTCAAATACCTTCACAGCCTTCGTGTTTAGGCATCTACAGCTGGAGGAATGTCTGCTAAATCTAACCCTTCAGCTGGCAAGTCTGATTGTGAAAGAGGACCCAAGATACCCTCAGAGCTCAGAGTCAATCCACTCTGCCAAAGAGAAAGATGTTCCAACAGTCAGAAAAAGAGAAAAGGAGAATCGCTATAAGCTTCCCCACATCAGATGCTGGGTCATGGATTTGCAGAAGCCTAATCATTTAGTCATAACCCCATGGTTCAGTTTTGGATGGATGTGTACAAAGAAGATCAGTCAATTACCTCAGTCTGGAATCTGAGCATGTCAGCCCGGGCCATCGCTTCTGCTTGAGCTATTCTTTGTCTGAATGTCTGAGCCATCTCATCGGCCTAGTTCAAACAAAAGAACGAAAGAAGGGTTACATTGCCAAATTCTCACTTATTGTAAGACCAGTATGGATCAAGTTCTACTTTGGAAGATTACCTTCTCAAACACTAGCTTAGGATTACGAATCATGTCACCAGGCGAAGGCTCCAGCTTTTTGGTAGAAAGACTCACTCGGCCTCTCTCACGGTCGTGGCTCAATATCATCACCTGTAAAATGCATCAGTGATCCACAGATTAGATTAATCGATGAGACCTAGCATCAATGGGAAACAAGGGTCAATGGTATTTAACCTTAAGAGTGTCACCAGGTTGCAGAACAGTTCCAATGTCTGAGACCCGATCATGGCTGATCTGACTAACATGGAGAAGGCCATTAATTCCACCGATGTCTATAAAGGCACCATACGGTTTTAAGCTTTGAACAGTTCCAGTGACCACTGATCCAATTCCAAGCTGAGCCTGACTATCGGCCACAGCCTTGCGGTTGCTGAGAATCAGTCTGGACTGTTCTTCATCAACCTCCATGAATTTTAGTGGGAGTTCCTTACCAAGAAGATCCTCAGCTGTAGCTTTCTGGTACACAAGAGATGAATATCAGTTGGGAAACATACTGCCAGCCAAGAGGGCAAATGTAACAGTTTAGGATTCACTATTAATGCTTCAGAACTTAGCAGTAATTATAGAAGAAACTAAACCGGTAAGTGGAAATGAAGGACAGAACTACAAACATACATCAGTAGTTTGTGAGAATTCAAAAGATGATTGAACATACACTTGATATCTGTGAAAATGGAACAAAACCACGAAGGGCCTCCACAACAGCAACTACTCCACCTTTATTGGCACCAACAACCTGTACAGAGGATTCAGCATTTAGCTTGAAAGTTTTCTTCTCCAGATTGATGACCTAGAGGTCACACTTTAGTGTAGAGGTTTCAAACTTCATCTGTTTTCAGAACAAAGTATAAATATGGTTTGAATGAGCCAGTGAACAGACTATTTCTGCAAATATTTTGTGACTTCTATTATTCTATTTGCAATGAACATTGACGCCTTTCTTAACACTCGTCAGTAGACTAGAGGGATGAGACTACCTATGCTTGTGGGATTAAAGAAACACTTTCAAGAAGAAAAATTAAAATTTGATGTCTCAGAACAAAATACTCCTACCTTTCCTTTGACTATGACATCCTCAGCTTGAAGCTGTCTGCACCTTTCCCAAGCCAGGTCGTATTGTATCGATCTTAAGCTCACAATCAAGCTATCATCAGCTTCATTTTCATCCACAATCACAAATTCCTCTCGCAGGCCAGGATATATGCCTGCCTCTTCTACATGCTTGATGGGGTAAATACATGCTTCTCTGACAGGTAAGTATGCTGAAGACTTGGCTGTAATGTCTACTACTGCTCCATTGGCATCTGTACAGAAAACTGTTCCTTTGACCTAACAGGAAAGCAGTAAGTAAGAATTTCTTCCGGAAAATTAGGAAACCACCCAACACAGGGTGGTTCCCTTCATATTAACCACTACCAAGAAATAAACAACGATGCCGAGATAGATAAGGTAATCACCCGGAGAACATGATATTCATCATACTGTCCTTGAGCTAAACTACTTAATTCATCAGCCAACATGGCGTAAAGCATTTTAGTTTCAGTTCACTCGGTTTACAGATTTAAGAAACTCGAAAGGGAACCCTCTATCAACTCAGATTGCATATATGTTTGTGCATATTACGAATAACACAACAAAGCAAATCAAGTCTAACAACCCATTTAGTGACAATTGTTCATCCTGGGTCATACCCAGTACAGAACTACTCATTTAGTGACAATTGTTCATCCTGGCTCATACCGAGCACAGAGAAACTCTGCCATGCTGGCGCCTTCGCGACTTAGAAGGAAAAAGGGTATAACCCAATTATCAACACGAGTGTAAGGCTTCATTTCGCCTCAAGCGCATCTATAAACAAAAATCAGAAACACTGACCTTAGTACCAATCTCGGAATCAAAGTCGTACTTGTCAAGAGCCGCATGAAAATCTTCGACCGTGAAGGCGACGCCCTCCATAGGCGCAGTTCGACACCGCTCATAGGCGTCCTCAAAGAGTTCCTTGAGCTTTTGACGCTCCCTCGTCTGAGCATTTGAGATTGCCACGGCAGAAACTATGAAGGAAAACGAAGTCTTTGTGGGCTTCCAAGAAAGGGGCTTCGACAGAGGAGAAGAAGAGAGCGGGGGGCATCTCAGGCCCGCAAATTGCTGCGCCAACGACGCCATTTTCGGGAGACGAAGTAGAAGACACGCCCCGACCTGTCTTCTATCCAAGTTCCACCTCTTGCCACTCTCAGTCCTCTCACCTGAATCCGGAAATAAAAGGGGAAATATTTCATTTTGAGATAAGGTGGGAAGAAGTTCAGGGCCCAGACAAGGCAGATGAACCGGGTTAATCGACGTCAACGAACTTTAGCTAGCAGCTCAACAAGGATTTCCAAAGAACCCAAACCTCTAAACAAAACTCTGAAACTAAGAATTTTTTCTTGTCTTTTTTCCAGTACCTCCTTTTAATCCGAGAGAGGAAGAAACCAAAGTTCATATATTCAGATTTAAATTCTCATTTTCATAATCGATAATTTGATCTTATGGACAAAATTATGTTATTCTAAAAATAAAAATCTGAACCGAGGATAATCAAATCATAATGAATTCTCATATTATTTACTGTTAGAGTAATAATAATTTAATAACAAAAATAAGCTAAAAAATATAATATACTACTCTCGCCGTTGCCGGGGATCGAACCCGGGTCACCCGCGTGACAGGCGGGAATACTCACCACTATACTACAACGACTTTTATGAATATAGAACTTCTTATTCTGTAATATTCATAAATAAAAAGTTAAACGAAAAGGAATGAGAGGCTCTGGATATAACCGAACCGGGATTGTCTTATCCTCACACCAGCGAAATGGAGAAGATGATGCCCGTCGCTTATTTCATCCCCGGACATTGTAAGCTTTTGGACAAGGAGAGAACAAAAGAATGGCGAAGCTGGTCGTGTTTCAGCGGAGTCAGCCATTTGCTCCCTCACACC
The DNA here is from genome assembly GCA_019845555.1 of Aristolochia fimbriata. Classification (NCBI taxonomy): domain Eukaryota; kingdom Viridiplantae; phylum Streptophyta; class Magnoliopsida; order Piperales; family Aristolochiaceae; genus Aristolochia; species Aristolochia fimbriata. Next base: position 14,543,922 of record CM034078.1, on the reverse strand, counting down.
GCGCTTCTGCCCTTCCTTCTTCTCTCTCCGAATTCAATGGAGCCAGGTTTAGCATTCCCGTTCAGGTGAGCCTCAATGCATTTGGTGAACTGACCCTAAACTCTCTTCTGAATTTTCTTTCCTGTCGATTTTGGAAGCTTGAATTGCTCTCTGGGATGTTTCCTTGCTCTGATTTATTTCAAATATTCTCATAATTCTGACTGTAATTGTTGTGTTCAGAGCTGCACACATTCTGTATAATTTTAAGTTTGTGAGAGATAAGAGAATGCTCCAGGGAAGAAGTACAGACATGGGATAGATGAAATTTTGTCATTCACTCGTTGTTATTTTAAGATCAGGCTGTTTTTTCATGTGAAACACATAAAAATGCAGAACAAGAGGAAGGCATTGCAGCAGAAAATGGGGTTGCAAGTTACAGCTTCCAGCGCCAAAAAAATTCTGATAATGGGTGGCACGAGATTTATCGGAGTGTTCTTGTCCAGGCTGCTTGTAAAAGAGGGTCACCAAGTAATTCACTCTTACCTCTAATGCCGTTTGTTTTATCCCCTTGAGTTGATTCCCAGAACAAATTTCAGGTGGCTTCGAGATCTTAATCTGTGTAAAATTTCAATCTTTCACAGGTCACCCTGTTTACCAGAGGCAAAGCGCCAGTCACTCAGCAACTTCCAGGAGAGTCTGATCAAGACTACGCTGCTTTCTCTTCCAAAGTAAACGACATTTGTTCGGTGACATTAGTTCAAAAAAATTCAGCTTGTTGTTCCTTCCCTTCTCATTCCTATCTGTTTTCATGCAGATTTTGCATCTGAAAGGTGACAGAAAGGATTTTGATTTTGTAAAGAGTAGCCTTTCAGCTGAAGGCTACGATGTTGTTTATGACATAAACGGTACGCAAATGCTCATGATTTATAATTCACGCTGAAAGGAATGATCCTTCGTCTTCTCAAAATCATGTATATCACCCATTTCTTCAGGACGTGAAGCAGTCGAAGTGGAGCCGATATTGGATGCCTTGCCAAAGCTAGAACAGTAAGCTTCGCATTTGAAAAACTTCATTATCACGAACTACTTCCCATTTTCATCTTCCTCGTAGCAGATAACGAGAGCAAATAAAAACAATTTTTCAGGTTCATATACTGCTCATCCGCAGGAGTTTACTTGAAGTCTGATTTGTTGCCACACTTCGAGGTAATCACTTGTTCTGTGTCTTTCATTGATAACAGAGGATGAGGCAAAGGCCATTGTTCCCTCCCTTTTCTTCAAAGATTGATCTTCTGTTTCTCCTGGGTATTACAGACCGATGCAGTCGATCCCAAGAGCAGGCACAAAGGGAAGCTTGAAACAGAGAGCTTGTTGGAATCGAAGGGAGTGAACTGGACTTCAATTCGACCCGTGTACATCTACGGCCCTCTGAATTACAATCCTGTGGAAGAATGGTTCTTCCACAGATTGAAAGCCGGCCGCCCAATTCCGGTCCCCAGCTCAGGTCTCCAAATTACCCAACTGGGTCATGTGAAGGTCCGATTACATTCCCTCATTCCATCCCAAAATCACTTGTTCTGCTTCTTTTCTCTGTTCTTTCTTGAAACTGGGCTAAAAAGATAAAAAATCACATCTCAGGATTTGGCAAAAGCTTTCATTGCGGTTCTTGGTAACGAGAAGGCAAGCAAGCAAGTTTATAACATCTCCGGAGAGAAGTACGTGACTTTTGACGGACTAGCCAGGGCCTGCGCTAAGGTGATTCGATGAATCAATACATCTTATAGGGTTTTAAGGTTTCGGAAGCAATGTAGCTAGCCAGATCTCAGCCCGTTCTTCCTTTTCAGGCCGGCGGATTCCCGGAACCAGAGATCGTTCACTACGATCCCAAGGCATTCGATTTCGGCAAGAAGAAGGCTTTCCCGTTCCGCGATCAGGTAAACTCGCGACCAAATCGGAAAGAATGCTTAAAACGGACAGAAATTTCTAACCCGTGAATCGACTGCGTTGCAGCATTTCTTTGCATCGGTCGAGAAAGCGAAGACCGAACTGGGGTGGAAGCCCGAGTTTGGACTGGTGGAAGGTCTCGCCGACTCTTACGGCCTTGATTTTGGACGAGGAACGTACAGAAAAGAAGCGGATTTCTCGACGGACGACATGATTCTCGGAAACTTTGTTCCTGTTGCCCCAAGTGTTAGCGTATGACCATATTTGTGTTTGATGAACATGTTTCTTTAATAAATTTCTTCAATTGTTCCTATAAGAGTGTGATTAACAGCTTTTATTTAAATTTAGTCAGTAAAATCGCGAGTTGGATCCTTCAAATTTTGGCATACAAGCTAACTACTCTAATACATGTAAAATTGGATCTAAAATTTATCCCAAAGCGACTTGCCCAAGTAAAAAAAATCCTACTAATTGTTAAGCCGCCCAGTGTTTTAAAAACCGAACTGAACCGGCTGATCCGACCTAGTTGAATCAGAATCGGAGGTCAGTCCAGTTCTTATTGACTCGGAAAGGTTCAGTGTAACCAGTATTATTTTTGCCTCTTTTTTTTTTCTTGTAGAAATATTACATATATATATATATATATATATATAGAGCATATGGTGTATAGTTGTAGACGTTAAAATCCAACGCGGCTTAAATTCGACAAGTCCATGTAACGACCCACGAAATCTCTGTTTGCCCCCTCCTCTTACGGATTGAGAGAGGAAAACCAGGGAGCTCCCCATTCTTCTCTCACTTAGCCAGAGACAGAACGCCCAAAGGGTTGGACATTTAGAGGTTTAGAGATTTTTTCACTCCAAGTCACTCGACTCAAAAATTCTCTCAAGCCCAAAGATCACGAATTCTCAAGTTCGTCGAAGCACACGCAGTCTACTGAAGAAGTTCTACACATTCATTGATGACGTCAACACGCCGAATACACGAAACATAAACAATTTCTTTTGGCCGACTACACCCATCGTCGTTCGTGCACACTCGCTCGGAGACTCAAAGTTCACCGTCAAACCGCACAAGACAATGACTTCACTGCCAACCACACCCACAAAATTTCCCAATTCTCAAACTCGATTGTAATTTCTCTATTTTTATAGTCGAACTAATCAATCGGTCGTGCCCTTTTGTGGACCGAAGGTTTTTCGCCGAAACAATAGTATTTAACGGTCCAACCAGGTCTAAGCCGGTTCAACCAAAGCCGAACACAACACTAGTTGGACGATCGGTTCAATTTTTACAACATTGGTTAAGCCAATAGGATTACTCAAGATCATCTAAATCAGGTGGTGCATAGGGGTGGTAACGGGGCAGGTCGGGCAAGGTTTTTTGAAACTCGTCCCCGCCCCATGAAAATTCATGAAAACCCGCCGCACAGGTTTACATGGTAAACTCGTCCCCACCCCGCGGGGCAAAAATTCCGCCCTGAACCCGCAAAAACCCGCCCCGCTCTGCGGGTACCTGACCCGACCAGCCCCACTACGACATGTTAAATATTAAAAAAATTAAAAAAATAAAAAAAATAAAAAATAATATTATAAACCTATAAACATATAAATACTTATGAATCATGTAAAACTTGGTGTCAAACATAAAATTTATTAATATATTTTTTTTCTATTACATATTTGCCTTCTAATATTTTTTTTTACATAGGTGTTAACCGAGTCAGGTCTGGTTTTTGGGGAAAAACCCGTCCCCGCCCCGAACCCGTGACGGGTTTCACTCCAAAATACCAAACCTGTCCCGTGAGGAAAAAATGGTCAGGGCGGTTCCCCGGGAACCTGTTGCCATCCCTAGTGGTGCACGCTCTACCTTGTGCAACGATGGAGCATCCAATAGCCGGGCCACACGCACTCAACGAGGGTGGGCATGGTTCCAACCTGATCGAACCGGCCATGAAGCGACCAGATTGGAGAAAAAAATACGGTTTTATCAGTATACTAGAAAGGTCGGCACATCCTGCATCTAAAATGCACCCACGCCATGCAATTAATCTACCCAAACATACTCATAGATACAACATCCAACAAGGTCACATTCAAAAAAATCAATACCATATCTCACTAAGTCAAAAATCACAAAACTCCCACATCTCACTAGTACTGAACCCCACAAGCTATCCCAATTAACCCACGTACACAATAAAATGAAAATAATCAAATACCAACCCCTTTATATCCCAAAGTCCCAAGTACCACAACCAATTACCCTACCCATATCGAAGTAGATACGGTGACGGTGAAACATATTACTTTTCTAAACCTTACCCACACCATGGTCCTGACATCTCATATGCCCCCCCGGTGTCACGGCAGCCCACATTGTGGAACATTGACTAGTGGCACTGTCCCCCCTGTACCACTTCTTGGAAACAGACACAAACTTAAGACTTGAGTTTCTTGGGGCCTCCCAAATGAGCTCAAGCTAACACGAGCCTGCTGATTTATGTCAAAAGCCTATCTTTGTCTACTTCTAGAGAATCGAGTTTGTTGGTATTTAATGTATATAAATTTTAAAATACTAAGAAATTAGTATTCTTAATTTCTTATTTTTAATAAAAAGGGGGCTTCTAGACAAATCAACTAGTCTCCGTGGGCTCCTACAGAAATTTTTTTAAAAAAAAAATAAAATAAATAAATATAGACCGGGATCCGCTGCGAACAAGAGCTGTGCGTATGCGTGCGAATACTTTTAAATGTTTTAAATCAGCAATAAAAGCAACGCTATTTAGCGGCGTTTTTATTTTAACGGTGCTTACCCCCTTTTTTCTATTGGTTGTATGCAAGTGAAGCTTAACTTGGTTTATTTGCATATGATTCTAATCCAGAGAGGGAAAGCGCCAGTCACTCAGCCACTTCCAGGAGAGTTTAATCAAGACTATGCTGATTTCTCTTCCAAGGTAAAAAACATTTGTTGGGGGACACTAGTTTAAAGAATTCAGCTTGTGGTTCCTTCCCTTCTCATTCCTATATGTTTTTATGCAGATTTTGCATCTGAAAGGTGGCAGAAAGGGTTTTTATTTTGTAAAGAGTAGCCTTCATGTTGTCTATGACATAAACGGTACGTAAATGCTCTATCATCATCAGTAGGTGAAAGTTCATTCTGGTGTTAACAGTTTAAAACTACTTAATGAAACAAGAGAAGTGATATGTTATGGCAATTTGGAACAAACCCAGTTCCTAATCTGCGGGCCTATATAACGATCCACTATATAAACTTTGTTACAAACTTTCTCCACCAAGGTTTACACAGGTGTCTCAGACACCTTGTTTAACAGTAACCGAAAATGAATATCTTTCAAGATCCCACCTTGAACAACTTACTCCTCAGTACGATTAATCAGGTTATTATCCACACTGAATTCAGCGTACCCCTTCGTGAGGAAAGCTCAAATTGTTTCCCGAATAGTTTGAAACATCTTCTGCAACATCAACATCAACTGCAACATCACCTTCATCTTTACAACAACTTCTCAATAAGTAGATCAATGAAAAATAAATTATACTCTATGAGAACTCCTCTATAGATCTATCTTGCATCCTGGCCTCATACCTTCATATAGTCCTTTGTTGTTATCCTATAAGGCAAATTTCTTATAGTTAGGATGCTTGATTTAAAGATTGATTCTCTTGATAATCTCTAGGTTTCTTTAATTATATCAATCCTCTAAATTGATTGCCAACTCGATCATGATTGTCTCTTTCTTTCTTCCTCTAGTTCAATCACATTCTTGTTATTTTAATAATTAAGAGATCTCAATCAAGATATTAGAAACTTATTAAACATGTAATGTTTTATCAAAGAATGACAATTTTACCTATGCGTAGCACTAACAATCTCCCCCTTCAGTTTTTTTTTTACAAAACATACGTAAATTAAAGCAAACATGCTTCAATTGAAGTCAACCTTTGTTGTTTGGTTTTGACCTCAGACTGTGTAGAACATTAGTATAAACTCCATTTGGAAATACAGATCTATATTTCAACTTTGGAGTATACTTGGTCTGAAACAACATGCTGAATTTCTGCTAAGGTTGTGTTGAACAACATCATAAACTTCATCAGAAATATTAGCAAAATAAAGGGCAAAATAAAACAAAATAAAACTCCATAACATCTATATGAAGGCATGAGGATAGGATACAAGATAGAACTCTAGAACGCATGCAGATCTATAAAGGAGTTCTCATAGAGTAAAATTTGCTCTTTAGGACTGCTATTGTCCCTACACCCCCTCCAGAGCTGCTACTATTAGCACGCCACGCATTGCACGATCTCAACATCTAAATCAGGTGATGCACGCTCGACCGAACGCCCAATGGCAGGACGACACACACTCGACGAGTCTGGTCGCAATTCCAACCCGATAGAACCTGCCATCAAATTGGAGAAAAAATATGATTTGTCACTATACTAAAAAGGTCAGCACATCCTGCATCTTTCTCTACTACTAAAATGCACCCACGCCATCCAATCTACCCAAACATACCCATAAATACAACTAGTTTCCAACAACGTCATATTCAAAAAAATCAATACCATATCTCGCTAGGTCAAAAATCACAAAACTCCCACATCTCACAAGTATTGAACCCCACACGCTATCCCAATAAACCCACGTAAACAATAAAATGAAAATAATCAAATACCTTACATCCCAAAGTCCCAATTACCCTACCCATATCGAAGAAGATGCGGTGACAGTGAAACATATTACTTTTTCAAAACCTTACCCAAAACATGGTCATGACATCTCATATGATATGCCCCCCGGTGTCACGGCACCCCACATTGTGGAACGTTGACTGCTGGCACTGTCTATGTACCACTTCTTGGAAACAGACACGAACTTGAGTCTTAAGTTTCTTTGGGCCTCCCAAACGAGCTCAAGCAAACACGTGCCTGCTCAGAGATTGATTTTTTTTTTTTTTTTTTTTTTCTTTAATGAGCAGAGAGACCCACAAGGCTTGATGACCAAAGAGATAAATAACTAAAAGAAAAATAAATTTATTCAAGATATTGTCGTTAGGTTTTACTTCTTAATCAGGTTTTAATTAATAGTAAACCGTCCAACGAATAGGAGGTGTGATCAACTAAAATGTATTTACCAGTGTTTTAAAACCCGGACCGGACTATTGAACCAGAACCGGAAGCCGGTTCTTATTGACTCGAACCGTTTCACTCTTAAGTAAATCACTCTTAAGTAAATCACTCTTTTACTTTATTACTGTATGCACCAAAATGTGCATAGCCCAATTTCGACGTGTCTAGTAACCCACCGATCCATCAAACAACGATCATGGGTAAGCTCTGTCGATCTTTGAAGTTCATTGTTACAGCCCATTACCGGATCCAGTCGCGTTGTCACGTCATCGGCACAGTCAGCAACACAATCAGCAGAAATTCGTCGAGTCAACACCCATCAGCATGCCTCGTCAGCTCATCACTCAATTTCAACGGTCAAATGACCAGGCGGTTGTTAACCGAAGGAGGAAAAGGAGGGACCACGATCCCGGTCTCCCTCCTCCATCAACTCCCTCGGCCAGAAAGGGGATTGTGATCCCTCTCCCAAGAAAAAAAGCCTCAATAACCGAAGAGGACGGGCTACAAATAGCCGAGAGAGTTCCCCGTCGCGGGGTGGAGAAAAAATCAAGTTTGAGAGCATTCTAGTTGAGAAAATACTTCCGCGCCACGAAGTTCTTTTCTCTCTCGAAACGGAGGTCTGAAAATCCCTTCACCGAGAAGAAACTTCGACGCTTACGTAAGCTCTCTCGAACCATAGAAGTCAAGCAACTTGCGTTCGTCACAACTCAACAGTTCAACCGAGCAGCTCTACTACGATCGCCGGCAACGTCACAAGTCGACACACGCTGAGCACAAATACCTCCGTCCAACCGACCAAAGCCACACCGGATCGTGCACACTCGTTCTCGCAACTCGAAGTCTCGACGACGACTTCGCCGAAGCTTTAACTTCACCAAAAACACACGGAGATCGAATCAGAGGAAGCATAGGAGAGTGAACTCGCATTCCTTGATACAAAACACACCCTGTAACACAAATTATTCTAAAGTAATTGAAAACTTCTCTCGGTCGCGCCTCTTCGCGGACCGGCGGATTTTCGGTGAAACAGATTTGGCATGCCCGGTGGGACTTTTCCTACCTCTCATCTCCTTCTCCGTCCAACCAACAAAAAAAAAATCTCCTACCTCAGCCATGGCCAGCAACACCAATAACGGCAACAACAACAACAACAACAACAGGGGTAAGCAAATTGCCTCCTCGAGCTCTGGTCACCCGCTCCCTGCAGCTACCGCAAGCTCAACCGCAGGAGCTCGCGGACCATCTGCCGACCTCCGCGCTCCTACCTCTCCACCACCGGCCATTCGTCCAATTACAAGGGCCTTGGCCAGGAGCTTGTCCACTAGAGAGGCTCCTTTAATGCTAGATGTGCGCCGTCCGAGTGCAGTCTACCAACCACAGGCTACCGCGGCCTCTACCAAAGCGGTCGCCGCGACCGGTCGAGAATGATCCCGGCAGCAAATAGGCCGACCTACCTGCCCGTCGACACCACACCACCGGCCGCGACAGTCCGGTGGTCAGTCCAACCCAATCGCCACCATCGCCAAGGAGGCCCGTCGTCTACGCTTTTGGTGCAGCGGTGCGAACAACAGGGGGCACAAACTCCTCCTCCGCGGCGAGAATGAATTCGTCATCGGCCTCCTCCCGTGCAGAGGCGGCGGCCGAAGACAAATCTCCAATCGTGACCATCTCTCCACGATCTCTTAGCAGCGCTTACTTCAGCAGCCGGCTCACCACCCATTCGTTAAGCCTCGTCGGCCGGACACCGGCGACCTCCCGGCTGCGCTATCACCAACTCCGCCTTGCCCGCATCTCGCCGGGGCTGCCTCCGCAAGCCCGGTCGCCCACAACAACTTCTCCACACCCGAGAACACCGGCGACCGTCTCCCCAATGCGATCACCGGCAAAATATTCTCCCGCCGATCTGCGTCGGAACAGCTCCGTCGGCGCCGACCGTCAAAATGGCGCAATGGCGGCGTCGGTCAAAACAATCGAAGAGCAGCTTGCCGAAATGCAAGCTGCATTTAAAGAACAGAAGCGAACAACTGCGCATCAAAGATGCGCAACCTCGCAGCGTCGCGATCTCCTGATCACAAGGATGATGGAGCTGCTCGAAATGGGCGCGGCCGCGAACAGCACCGGCGTTTCGCAAGAGGTCGACCGAAACCGGGCGACTACTAGTGGCTCTGCCAAACCATCGCGAGAGGATCCTGCCTCTGACGACGAGATGCAGCCCATCGTACCGACGGTCATCCACAGAGGTCGAACTGAAGCAGAGCCGGCTGCCCTCACCTTAGATGCGGTGACTGAACTCATCAACCGTGCCATGCGAAACGGCTCCGGCGAAAGCAAGTCGGTGGCCTATCGAAAGCCGTACACGCAAAGGATACAAAACATCCCAATGCCGTTCGGCTATCATCCGCCGAAGTTTCTGCAATTCGATGGCAACAGCCACCCAAAGCAGCACGCCGCTCATTTCATCGAGACCTGCAACAACGTCGGCACAGACGGCGACCTGTTGGTCAAGCAATTCGGCCGATCCTTGAAAGGCAACGCCTTTGATTGGTATATCGAATTGCCGCAAGAATCAATCGATAGTTGGGAACAATTGGAGCGAGAGTTCCTCAGTCGATTTTACAGCACTCGACGTACCGTCACTCTGGTCGAGATAGCCAATCTAAAGCAGAAGAAGGAAGAGAAGGTCGTCGACTACATTAACCGGTGGAGGAACTTGAGCCTCAACTGCAAAGAGAGCTCGAATCTATCCCTCGAAGCAGAAATCGAAATGTGCTCTCGAGGGATGCAATGGGAACTCCTACGCTACATTCAAAGTCGACGGCCAACAAACTTTCAAGAACTCGCAACTGAGGCCCACAACATGGAGAACCTCATGGAGGAGCGAGGGGATGAAGTTTCATCATCTGCCGCCGCGACCGTACCCACATACGTGAAGGAGAAAACTAAAACATCCTTCGCGACGAACGTTCTCGAACCAATAAAAGTCGGGAGCAAGGTAAAAACAAACTTCGCTCCACAGCCTCCCGCTCGGAGCACTTATTGGAAACCGTCGCTGGAGGAGAGGCAAGCAAAGACCTACCCCTTCATCGACGCCGATGTTCCTCTCATGCTCGAGCAGCTGCTCGAGAACAACTTGATTAAGTTGTCGGACATCAAAATACCCGGCGACCTTGCGAAATCAAAGGACCAAAACTTCTGCAAATATCACCGTCTGCTTGGTCACTCGACCGAGCAATGTTTCTCTTTAAAGGATCGAATCATGAATCTCGCAGCACAAAGCCGTATTGTGATCGACGGAGCAGAAGGAGCAGCGTCGGCAAACATTGTCTCCATTCAAGCCGAGCCAAACCGGCGAGCTCGGCCAAACAAACAACAGGTCGCAAGGAAGGAGTACCGTCCAAAATTCGGTCCCTCCAACCGACCGTACAACAACAGACGACCACCGGCTAAGGTCGCACCAAAATCGGCACCCCGCAAAGAAGCTGCAGCCGACGCAGAGGGGTGGATCCTGGTTACCCGGAGAAAGAAGCTTATTCGAGAAATCGAACCGGCACCGGCGAACACCAGAACCAAGGCGAAGCGGCCAAACAAAAAAGCCGCGAAGCGCCAAAAGAAAACTCCCAGGACCAACGTCCAGGGGGCAAACAAGAAGAAGAGGAGACCCGTCACTTTGGCGGAGTTTTTCGCGCCTCCAGCAATGGTGGCAACCTGCTCGATAGCTCCTCCCGAACCAGCAGCAGCCAAAGACAAAGGCAAACGACCGGTCGTCGAATGCGACAACCTCGAGACGTCATCGAAGCAAATCTCGTCACTCAACGAGATAGAAGACGACATCGACTTGGCCACAAGGTCAAGACAAGCCTTAATTCGAGTCCTTGACAAACTAGAGGAACTTGAAGCCGAAGTCGAGAGGTTCCTCATGAGAAAGCATGACTTGCCGAAGGTCGGGTTAACTCCACCCTACGGAAAGGAGGAAGAAGATGCACAATCCTCCCCGCAGCCGGTAAAGTCAGAAGCGGCACTCGTCGTCTCCTGCCCACCGCGCATTGTGTTCCGAGAGAAGGATGCACAACTGGGGGCATGACATCCTCCTCCGCGACCAGACAAACTGCTGGCCGCGACCAAAACAGTGCCCGACGACCGAAGCCGCGAGCACCCCGAAGCTCAGCGACCGGACAAACTGCTGGCGCGACCAAAACAAGTGCCCGGCGACCGAGCCAAGCACCCCTTCGAAGCTCCGCGACCAGACAAACTGCTGGCGCGACCAAAACAGTGCCCGGCGACCAAGCCAAGCACCCTTCGAAGCTCAGCGACCGGACAAACTGCTGGGCGCGACCAAAACAAGTGCCCGGCAACCGAACCGAGCACCGCCGAAGTTCGCGACCAGTCAAACTGCTGACCGCGACCAAAACAGGTGTGCGGCGACCGAGCCGAAAGCACCCGCCAGCTCGCGACCAAACAAAAACTACTAGCCGCGACTAAAACAGGTGCCCGACGACCGAAAGCCGAGCACCCTTTGAAGTTCGCGACCAGCCAAACCATCGGGCCGCAATCAAAACCAAGTGCCGGCGATCGAGCCGAAAGCACAATTCAAAGTGCCCTCAGATTGGAACGCGTCGTCGTCCGAGAAGATAACCAGAAGCCGGCGTCGTCACCGGAGAAGACGATCGGAAGCCGCGATGACAAAAAATCGCGACTTCCTGCCTCCTATTGCGCCCACAAAAAAAAAAGAAGCAAACAGAGAGAAAAGAAAAAAGGAAGAGCTTACCTGCGCCAATTGCCGTGACGAGCTCACCGCGGACAAAAGCCCCTCGGTTGCACTATCGCGTTTAGGGGAATCACCGGAGCTCAAAGAGGCAAGGGAGTGTTGCCAGTGAAAAAGTGACGAAAATCGCGACTGAAGTCACAACAATCGTCGCACCTGCAGCCAAAGATGACGCAGGACAGCCAGCTTCTCGTCGCATATACCGGAGATGAAGAACAAAAAAAAAACAGAGAAAGAAATTGAGCTCGAAAGAGAAAAAGCGGACCCGAGCAGGCTCCGTCGCGTCGTCGCCGGAGAAGACGAACGGAAGCCACGATAACAAAAATCACGACTTCTCGCCTTTTGTTGCGCCCACCATCGCGTTCACCCAAAAAAAAATCCCAACCACACTCTGGCCGCAATCACAACAAATGCCCGGCGGCCAAGCTCCGATCACTGCTTCGCTTCAAAAGGCCAATTCTGGCAACGCTTTCGAAACCCAATTTCTTCACTTCTGCTCCTCCAATTTCGAAAATCAACAACACCCCGAAACGGAAGCCTCTTCCTCCGCCAATTCCTGTTCGCACCAAGAACCCGTCTTCGAGGGTGTGATATCGTCCGAAGCCGACGGTCGGTCGATCATATTGGGTGAGAATGGCGTTTCGTATCTCCTTCCCGAGGCTCCTTTCGAGTTCCAGTTCAGTTACTCGGAGACACTAAGGTGAAGCCTATTGCAATTCGAGAGCCCGCGTCTTTGCCCTTTGCGTCGCCGTCATTGCCTCGGCCGTGGACGGGGAAGGCTCCCTTGAAAAAGTCCAAAAAAAAAAAAAAATCCCTCTGTTCGATTCATTCAACCCGCCACCTCCCGGGACGAAGGGAATGAAGTGGGTCTACCTGGACCCATCCCACTCGGAAAGTTTCCCAAGGGAAAACGAAGGAGGAGATATTGGGGGAGCCCACCCGCCAAGCCATCGGAAGGGGACTCGAGGCCATCATCATCTGAGGGTTCAGAGAGTAGTGACCTGTGCCTTTTTTTTTTTAACCAGCAATGACACCAGAAGAGATAAGACCGCCAAATTCAATGGCCAAAAGTACTACCTTCCCCGTCACTCCGTTAGCATCCTCCCCCGACCGCAATCGTCCTCAACAACTGCCCATGTGGTTTCAAGAGCACAACAAATGGGGACTTCATTCCCAGCGACTAATTCAAGAAGAATAATAAGGAATGGAAGATGTGGAAAGAACCCATTGTGAAGGTTAATGATGCCAATTTCAAGTTCCCCTCTTGTTTGGAGCACTACAACATGACCAAGGATACCACCGATTATCTCTGGTACTCCACCAATCTATACGTGGACGACGAAGACCTGCCATTGAAGAAGACCAGACAAGTGATCAAGGTCTTCTCTCTTGGCCACGCCGTCCATATCTTCGTCAATGCAGTGGAAGCGCAAAATAGCCGGGATTCACCAGGTGAGAATCCAAGGTCTGAACACAAGGACCTTGGATCTGTCGCTCAATGACTGGGGTCACAAGGTGGGACTGGAAGGGGAGAAACTCCGCGTTTACACTCGAGGCGGATCTCACCGGGCGAATTGGAGCGAAGCGAACGGAAACGTTGCTAAGAAGAGATACTTTGACACACCTTCTAATACGACGAGCACAGTCCCAAAGGCTTCGCACCGGCGACCAGCCAAACAAGCCGACGCGATCAAAATAAATGCCCCGCGACCGAAGCTGCGGCAAAATTCAAAGCCAGCGACCAGCCAAATAGCCGTCATCGATCAAAAACAAGTGCCCCAGAACCGAGCCAAGCACAATTCAAAGCCAGAACTAGCCAACGGCCGGCCGCGATCGAAACAACAAAATTTGTGCCCGGCAACCGAGCCGAGCACAGTTCATAGTCCGCGCCCAGCAACAAAACGGGCGCGAAGAAAAAAAATACAGAGGCACTACCCGGCGACCGAGCCGGATGCTGTACTGCAAACTCCTGCGGCCGGCGACCGAGCCGGATGTCAGACAGAACTCCTGGCGTCGCCGGCGAACCGAGCCGGACGCAGCAGCCAACAGAACAAGGTACGCAACCCCTCTTCAAAAAATAAGGATGCGACAAAAAGAAATAGTCGCCGAGCAAAAAAAAAAGCAAGCGACAAAAAGGAGCTATCGCAAAAGAAAAGAAAAATGCAGCGACAAAAAGAAGCAGTCGCAAAAGAAAACAAATTGGTCGACAATCAATCCAGCGCCTATCACTCGGTAGTTCAACTAGCAGCTCGCACTCGACCGAGCCGAGCACTACTCAAAACTCCACGACCAGCCATATAGCTGGCCGCGACCAAAGCAAATGCCCGGCGACCGAAAGCCGAAGCTCAATTCAGAATCGCCAAGAACCGAAACAAAGAGGGACGCTGATTAAACAACGCTCGGGCGACCGAGTCGAACGCGAATCAAATGGTGTCGTATGTAACTCGCCCCAAAAAAAAAAAGAAAAGAAAAGGTGGCGACAAAAAAGAAGCCGTCGCCGGAACAAAAAAAGTCGCGATGATAAAAAGAAGTCGCCGCGAAAAGAAAAAAGGTGCGACAAAAAAAGAAGTCGTCGCCGAACAAAAAGCAGCGACAAAAAAGAAGGCCGTGATAAAGTAAAGAAGTGGTTGACGATCAAATCAGAGCTGACCACTCAGCAGCTCGCGAAAGATTTTGCACCCGGGCGACCGAGCCGGGTGCGCTTAAAACAGAAATTAGCCTCCCTAAGAACCGAGGCGGATGCGACCAAAATAGGAGCAATGCACTCGCGGACCAAACGGAATGCAGGAAAGAAGTTTCGCGACCGCCGGCATAGCCGGACGCTAATAAAAAATGCGGGTCGGGGCACGATTGCCAAACGCGATGAAGGAACTATCGATGCAACACCCGGCGATCGATTCGGTGTTGGGCACAGAAACTCTCAGGACCGGGCGACCGAAGCCGGACGCGAGCCGCACAAGTCAGGTATGTAACTCCTCTTCAAAAGAAAAAAAAGGGCTGCGCGAAAAAAGAAGCCGCCGCAAAAGAAAAACCGCGCGAAAAAAAGAAGTCGCCGCCACAAAAAAAAAAAAAAAAGAGCGAGCGACAAAAAAGAAGGGCCGCGAAGAAAAAAATAGGAGGTCGGCACATACTCACACCCGGCGCCTTTGTCGGCCACGACCTCAAAACAACTCGCGACCGCAACCAACTCCTGGCCGGGCGACCAAACAAGAACTCACACTCGGTGTCCAGCCGAGGCGCTTAG
Source organism: Aristolochia fimbriata (assembly GCA_019845555.1). NCBI lineage: Eukaryota > Viridiplantae > Streptophyta > Magnoliopsida > Piperales > Aristolochiaceae > Aristolochia > Aristolochia fimbriata. The sequence goes on along the minus strand of CM034078.1, from coordinate 14,528,834 downwards.
CGCAGGATTCAGCCTCTCGGCAACCAAGCCGTGCTCAACCGAATCAAAATTTTGGCACCGGCGACAAAAACGAAGTTTTATCTCCGGCGAACCGAGCCGCCAAAGCAAAACGAAAATCAGCACCGGCGACCGAGCGAATCGCGACAAGAGCACCCACCGACCAAGCCGGATGGCATAACAGTGGAAATGCAACACCCGACAACCCGGCCGGGCACACTCAAAGCAGAATTCAGCACATGGCGATCAAAACCAGGTGCAACACAACACTTTTTTGTTCTGTTGTCGAGCAAAAATCTCGATATAATTCGCCGGGCTTTGTCACTTTGACAAACCGACGCATACACTTAGTGTGCAAGAAAGCAAGTTCGAGAGAGGTAAGTAAATGAGAGAAGAACACGAGAGGATATTCAAAAAAAAAAAACAAGAGAAAATCGTGGAAAGAGAGAGAGAAAAAGAGACTGAGGGAGAGGTCGAAAATGAGAGGAGAGAAAAAGAAGAAGAAAGAGGGAAGAAGAGAAGAAGAAAGAAAAGAGAGTGGGGTCGACCCTGGCTGACTCGAATTCAACCCGAGGCCGCCGAGAGAGAAATTTCTTTTACAGTACCTTTGAATTCTGGCTCGAGGAAAACTTCTGATGTAAGCCGGGACCTGACAAGGATCGCAAAACAGAGAGAAGTTGCAGACAGTCTCCCGGGTCGTAACTACAGAAGGCAAATTCGCAGACAGAGGGCAGCCCCCAGAGCGCAGACTATCTTTCAAACTCGCAGAAGCCAAACCGTCGACAGAGAGATCCCAATTTGTTGGGAGGATCGATTCAACCAAGAGGGGACCCACTACACACACCTCCTTTCAAAATCCTCTTCCCTAAGGCCAATACAGTTCGCGTAAGGAACCGCGAACTCACCGAGACATCGGGCCAATTTCAAATTCGCCTCCGGGTCTTATTCAGATTCGAAGTTTTACCTTTGGTCCGACGACCAAGCTACCGAAAGCGCACCTCTCACTAGTCGCGACGCGACACGAGTCGCCGAAAGTGACACCTCTTCCCCGGCGGCGACCAAAGTCGTCGAGACTTGCGAAGTTCACAAAATCTATCGTGATCTGCCTTCTCGAGGGTTTGAAACAACTTTTCGGCAACACTCAAAGCAAACCGTAAGCCAACACTCAACCCCAATTCGCCGTTGTTGCTCAAACCGGGCGACATCTCTACTCGGTATCCATCATCTCTCTATACCGTACATACTCCACATAATGCTGCGTATGCAAAAAAAAAAAAATCGAAAAAACAAACCGCTCTAAAACAACAAAGAGCCAAAAAAAAAAAAAAAAAAGAAAAAAAAATACATTACAAGGTGTACTGAGAAAATATACTTGTCCTAAAAAAGCAAGAGGACAGAAAAGCATATGTACACAAAAGATAAACGATCCTAAAAGAGTAAGAGGATCAACAAAAAAAAAAAAGGTGTGTGTAAAAGGTCGTGTTCATTCATCTTCAGTTTCGAAACTTGCTCGTTCCTCCAGAACGGTCAAGTCTCGAAGGGGGCCATCTGTATGCACCAAAATGTGCATAGCCCAATTTCGACGTGTCTAGTAACCCATCGATCCATCAAACAACGATCATAGGTAAGCTCTGTCGATCTTTGAAGTTCATTGTTACAGCCCACTATCGGATCCAGTCGCGTTGTCACGTCATCGGCGCAGTCAGCAACACAATCAGCAGAAATTGCGTCGAAGTCGACACCCGTCGGCATGCCTCGTCGCTCATCACTCAATTCAACGGTCAAATGACCAGGCGGTGGTCGTTAACCGGAAGGAGGAAAAGGAGGGACCACGATCCTGGTCTCCCTCCTCCATCAACTCCCTCGGCCAGAAGGGGATTGTGATCCCCTCTCCCAAGAAAAAGCCTCAATAACCGAAGAGGACAGGCTACAAATAGCCAGAGAGTTCCCTGTCGCAGGGGTGGAGAAAAAATCAAGTTTGAGAGCATTCTAGTTGAGAAAATACTTCACGCACAGAAGTTCTTTCTCTCTCGAAACGGAGGTCTGAAAATCCCTTCACCGAGAAGAAACTCGACGCACAGAAGCTCTCTCGAACTATAGAAGTCAAGCAACTTGCGGTTTCGTCGCAACTCAACAGTTCAACGGAGCAGCTCTACACGATCGCCCGGCAACGTCACAAGTCGACACACGCTGAGCACAAATACCTCCGTCCGAACCGACCAAAGCCACACCGGATCGTGCACACTCGTTCTCGCAACTTCGAAGTCTCGACGACGACTCACCAGAAGCTTTAACTTCACCAAAAACACACGGAGATCGAATCAGAGGAAGCATAGGAGAGTGAACTCGCATTCCTTGATACAAAACACACCCTGTAACACAAATTATTCTAAAGTAATTGAAAACTTCTCTCGGTCGCGCCTCTTCGCGGACCGGCGGATTTTCGGTGAAACAATTACTTATATAAACACTGGCGAATAATATTCAACGGTCCAACCCGGTCTAATTGGGTTGAACCAAAACCCGACATATCAGGGGTTAAATAACCGGTTCGGTTTTTAAAACATCGAAAAAAATAATAATAATCGATTACATTTTACAAGGAATCGCTGGATTCCCTGCGGTTGACTGGTGTAGGTACACGCAAACAAACCGATGCCGATTGGTGACTTGCGGTGGGGACAGGCGTGAGATCAGCTTCATAGTCACTCCTGCAACGGGGACATCCTTAATTAGTCGAATAATAATCATATCAACTTGCTTTATACTAATCAACTTTGCTATAAAAAAGGCTTAAAGTATTGATAAATCTAACCACAAGTTTTGCTTTTTCATTAAACTAATTACTCGGTTTACTTTTTCATTAAACAAACTACTAAGCCCGCGGTCGGTGCAAGTAACCGACATCTCCCATGTCTCTCTCATGGGCCTTATTATCCGTGTTACATAAATATTATCCTATGGTTCAAATATGTGGAATTAATCGAGGACTATCGAGAACATTATCTTAGACGAGGACCGATTATTTTAATTCCGTCTTTGGATAAACCTAGGGAGTAGCCATAGTCGGTCACAAGTAACCGACATTTGATCTTCCATTATCAAAAGCTTCTCGTAAATCGCACCATTAAGTGGTCTAAGCAGTGGGTTTTCAGGGATATCATAAACAAACAAAAGAATGTCAATTGACCTCTTGAAAGCAGGTTAGTAACTAATTAACCTAACCAATCGTTATTAAACTCAATCAAACCATTACAGGTTAGATTGGTTGGAAAAGCTAGCTACTTTTGAGAGGGCCCACCAGCAATAGCTACTTTTTATGTGGGTCCGCCAGGTAGCTACTCCCGGGAGTCAAATCGGTTTTACCGGACGCCCTTGACGGTGGTCGCCGGGGGAATGAGATAAGGTAAAAAAAGCGAAAAGCAGAAGGTAAAATTAATAACGCATACGAGTCAGGCCCGGCGGGCCCCGCCTTAAGATCTGACACCGCTACACGACAAGGGCGCGTTTCTCTTTTCCCAGAGCGTTCCGCGAAGGCGCGAGACCCTCCACGTGGCGTGCGCTCCCACCTGGACCAGGTTATGTGTGACACGTTTGCGATCCGGGGAAAAAATTTCGGCCGCGAGTTGGTTCTCGAGGACGGCCGACGTGGGCGTCGGTAGGAGGCCAGGGGCCAGGGGGAACCCCCGAACGGAGACGCTTGCGGGAGTGACACGTGGGGGGGCAGATACCGGGCGGTTGAGCCGAGCTAACGACCTTTCCGTTACGGCGACGCCTCCGATACCGGGAACATCCGGTCGACTCGTTGCAGCATCCAATCGGATATTCCTTGGACCGTATGTAGTTTCTCTTGAAAATGAGATTATCTTACGAGCTGCTGCCGCAAAATTCACGTGTTTTTTGTTTTTACCATTTAAATTTTCACCCTTAGAATAAATATTCGTATTACATCATGAAGTAAATAGTTTTTAAGAACAAAAATGTAACGTTTTAGTGTTTTAAAGTCTAAGAAGAGTCTCTATTGAATCCAAATAATTTAAATTTTATTTTTTATATGTTAAGCAATAAGCAGTCAAATAGTTTTATTCAAAAGACTTAATATAATAAGACTAGTTATTTATTATTCAAATTAAATAATTTCAGGTTAAAAAAAAAATCAATTTGCTGTGTTGTTAGTTTTAATTTAACCCTGTTATATAAAGTGGGTTTTAATCAATGTTGAGTCCGGTTTAGGCCCTAAATATGCTTAATACCCTAAATCTGACTATGAGATTACCATTTTATTCAATATTTTTATGTGATTTTTAATTTTAATACTCGGAATTTGATTTATAAAGTATGAGCCAATCGCTTTTCAATTCTAAATTCTAGGGATACTTTGAATAATTAGTTAATTAGTGGGAAGTCCGAGATGTCTAGAAGAAGTAGGACATGGAAGTCATTTGAGGTAATATCCAATGCAAAGTCGGAATACTATTTACCTGGTCTACTCGGACGCAGACTCTCGTCGAGTCCGCGAGCGCTTCTAGCCCCTTCTCACACTCCACGTGGAGCCGCGTTCGAGAACGTTCCCATGCAAACGTTCCCTCAACCGTCGGATTACCCGACTCGCCACGTGTCGTTCCGCCATCCTATATTATCGGAACCGGACCATTCTCTAATCCTCATTTCAGACGCATTTGTTCTTCATTTCCGCTAAATTTGCATCTCATTTCGCGCTTATAAAGCCCCCCCTTCCCCGCCAGTATGGAGAACTCACACAACTCGCAAGGTCCAGTTCGAAGCAGTTTTAAGCGGTCAGCAGCTTTTCTTCATCGTTACAGTCGCCTGTTCTTCTTACTCCTCCCTCCTTTCGTCATTTGTTCCTAGTTCGTTCTTCTTCACTCAGATCGCACACAATGGCGCCGGAGATGTTGAGCAGTAAGACGGCCGTGTACTCGAAGCCGGCGGCGGAGGTACAGAGGCGAGCATACGTGACGTTTCTGGCCGGAGACGGCGATTACATCAAAGGCGCGGTCGGACTCGCGAAAGGATTGCGGAAGGTGAAATCCGCTTATCCGCTTGTTGTGGCGGTTTTGCCTGACGTGCCGAAGGAGCATCGCCAGATTTTGGAGTCGCAGGGATGCATTGTGCGGGAGATCGAGCCGGTTTATCCTCCGGAGAATCAGACCAAGTTCGCCATGGCGTATTATGTGATTAACTACTCCAAGCTCAGGATCTGGGGGGTAAGTATCGTGTTTTGACTGGATCGATGTTACCGATCGAATTTTACTTTTCACGTGTCGTTTTTACGTTGTCTGCTTCGTCGTGCGACTTGTTGTCTTAGGCGGCCATGCGAGAGGATGTTGATATAAGCTTTTTGAATCAAACGATTTCATTCTCGGCGCCTTTTCACTTTTTCAATTTATAATTTGAGATTTGTGCGCGGATAGAATGAGTTAGTGATTTCGGTGATCTCTATTCGTCTTGCTACAGTTCGTGGAGTACAGCAAGATGATTTACTTGGACGCGGACATTCAAGTATTCGACAACATCGACCACTTGTTCGACTCTCCTGACGGTTACTTCTACGCAGTGATGGACTGCTTCTGTGAAAAGACGTGGTCTCACACGCCACAGTACAAGATTGGTTACTGCCAACAGTGTCCTAATAAGGTCCAGTGGCGGGCTGAGCTCGGCGAGCCTCCGGCGCTTTACTTCAATGCCGGTATGTTCGTTTTTCAGCCGAGCCTGTCCACGTGCCAGGCCCTCCTGGAGACACTCAAGGTCACGGAGACCACACCTTTTGCCGAGCAGGTAAAAATGACTTTTATTTTTTATTTAATCAAGAGCTACTTTTCGACGAATTTGGTGCTGAAATGGAAGAACCGCCTCTGAAATTTTGCAGGATTTCCTGAACAAGTTCTTCAAGAACATTTACAGGCCCATTCCCCTGGTTTACAATCTCGTCCTGGCTATGCTCTGGCGTCATCCGGAGAATGTTGAGCTTGAGAAGGTTAAAGTGGTACACTATTGTGCGGCGGTAAGTACAAATTTCTTTAATAGTGAGAAAGATTCATGTAACCAGGGAATTTATGAGAATCGAGAAGCTGAAGAATTTGTGTGGGAATTTGTTTGCAGGGATCGAAGCCATGGAGGTATACTGGGAAAGAGGAAAACATGCAGAGAGAAGACATCAAGATGTTGGTGAAGAAATGGAGGGACATTTACAACGACGACTCGTTGGACTACAACCCGGAGAGAGATGGCCCGTTGCCGGAGGCGGAGTCCAACGGGTTGCCGCCATTGTTGGCGGCCATGTCGGAGGCCGGAGTTGTGCACTATATTACAGCGCCATCGGCAGCGTAGGCGCGGCTGGTGGTCCAGGGTCATGGTCTGACGTTGTAGAAGTAAATCAATTAATAGTGGTTGTTTATTGAGTGCCGTCAGTGAGAATTGTGCAGTTCGATAGAACTCTTTACAAAAAAAAGAAAAAATCAGTCATGTGAAAAATAGAGTGTGAAGATTATTTTTTTTCTCTTTTCTAGAATATCCCTGGACTTGGAGAACTGGAGACGTACTACTAGGTACGTTCCAGTAAATTTGTTTCCAGGCGGTGATGAAGCCTTGTATTTTTTAATTTCATCAATGGGGAAATTAAAGAGTATATTATATATACTTGTGTGTGATATCAAGACCTCCTGCCCGCCCTTATCTTTAATCGTTACTGTTTTGCTCCCAACAACTCTTCTTTCCATTCGTTGTGTATTCGTGCAATCTGACAGTGGCACGGTGTCCGATGTGTAAACTTGTCCCTTGTGGTTTGATGATGAAGGTTTTGTTTATCCTTGCGTGCAGAAGGGACTTGTACGCCACTGGCTGCTACTCTCAGCCAGCTCTGTTTCTGTTTGATAGGGAAATACAGACCAAGTACCTCCGTGGCTCCATTCTCGAGCTCTCGTTAACTGGTTGGTTGGGGATAAGCTCGACAGGCTTTACAGCGGAAAAACACACCAGATACGAACGAAAAAAATTGAACTCTTTTTCTCCCAAGTCCCATCTGTAGATCAACTGGGAAAAGGATGCCAGTTTAATACACGAAATTGGAAAAAAGGAATGCTCATTTGCGAAAGCTCACCCGCTTTTTCATGGGAAAGCTTCGTTTCAGAAATAAGAAAGTCAGTAGTACCCCCCTGTTCTTGATTTGGTCCTATCAGAATTTTTTAAGCAGTCGGTGCCAGCGACCAGATTCATTCCTTCCGCTTCCCTTGGAAAGGGTCATCAAATAGCAAGAAAAGAGCTAAGGCCTAAGGGTAAAGGGTGATACTTGACAAGGAATCTCATTTTGCTATCCGTCCTATCCTTGATAACCAATCCTAATGTTAATAAAATTATTAATGTCCTAAAAGTACTCAAGACTCTCCTTCACTTCAGTTTTCTGATTTAGTTGACATTGTGATTAGAGGTTAATAAGAGATTGGGAAATATAACAAAAACTATGTGAAAAAGTAAAATGCCGATAACACTTTTTTAGGATAAATGATTCCTGATCTTAGAGGTCACATAAGTTATTAATTTTAAGGTATGGATAATAATCATAATATTGTAAAATAATTTAGGTTATTTTAAACTCAATTAAGTTATACCATACAACCATCATTCACTTCTGGACGGGCATAGCTCGGGAACCTTATCAGATTTTTTTTTTTTTTTTCTATTATTTATTTATTTATGTATTTTTATCTTGCTCTTTGTGGTAGTGAGCCACTTCTGAATCTTGGACCCTGCCAAAGAAGGGAGATATTTCGAAAGGGAGAAGGCTTCATCAATGAAATGAAATGGGGTCCCAGTACTATCTTGTTTCTTCGTGCCATTATTTGGGTGTTGTTTATCCACAAGCCTGTGTCTCTTTATCGAGACATGGCAGCACTCGATTCGGGTCGTTTTTTTGTATTTTTCATCTGCTTCGTCGTTAATGTATACAAAGCCTCCCTTCCTTAATACTTCATAACTTCCTATCCACTCCTCGGATCTCTGTAGCGAGCTGAAATTCGTCATGCCTCTCTACTTGGGACAAGCCCCATTTGCTTCGCCCTTCCATGTCCAAAAAGGGATCTTCCCCACCAAGACATCTCTGTTTCCGTCCTTGGAGACCTTGAAAACACCAAACAGATTTCAGGCTTGGAGAATCGGGAAACGGTTTTCAAGGCCATGTCGGTTGCAGGCTTCTTTGCTCGAGACGCCGGTGCTGTGGGCCGGCAGGCTCTGCGTTTTCTATGTTCTCCTCAAGGCGGGACTGGCTGGATCAGAGGCAAATCCTATTGCTTCAGGTTTAACTTTGTATCTTTTAAACAAGTTGCAAATGGTTTCGTCCTTTTTGGGCGTTGGTGGTGATCTCCTCGTTTTCTGTTTCAGATTTAGTGAAGGACGTCGACGATTTAGGTTTTTCTAAGTGGCTTGAGACCCTCCAAGGAAGTTCTGGTATGATTTACATGTTTGATGTCGTATCTTCACGCTCCTTTGGATCATTTACTCGTTTATCGTTATGGATTCCAGGACATTTGTATTTAATATTTCTCTTCGCTATTTTTACTTGAGTAGCTTATTCTAGTCTGTCAGTTTCTGTGATTTTCTTCCGTAGCCCGCCTTTGGTTCCTTCTTACGTTTTTTTTTTTTTTTTTTTTTCCTTCGGGTGTTCAAATGTCCATGAAATTGCTTACTGATGTGTTTATCATTTTTCCATTTCTGGCATGCCTTTCTATTTCCTCTAGCTTTCAAATAGTATTAGGATCAGAAAAATGATAAAGAAGTAGTTGATGTGCTTTCAAAACTTCATGTTGAAATTCAATGATATAGTGGGTATAAATCTTGTCTATTTACGACTAGTCTTTTACTCTTTTCTTTTTCAGTACTTTACTTATAACTGTCATTGTTGAAAACTGTAAATCTTCTGAAAGTACATTCTATTCTATAGTTGTTATTTTGGGATGGATTAAGGTGGAATCATCTTTGATATTGTAAAGTTTTATCAGAACAGGATAGATTGTGTTGTGAGCAATCTGCTCTCATATCTTTTTTGTATTCATGTATAAGTTCTGTGAATCAGAGGAAAGGGAAGCCAGCCAGAAAAGGAAGCTAGTAAGCAAGTGGCATCCCACGACAAAGGGCACGCTCAAGAGAAACTACAGGGTACCTTCGAAAGCTGTTGGGCGAAAGCTCCTTAAATCTATTGCTTCGCTACTCTCAGATGATGATCAATTCATAGATGCTACTTCTCACAAGGTGATTTTCTCTGCATTTAACGAAAATCTTCTTTAAATGCAATCAACTAGGTATTTACACCAATGCGAAACAATAAGAAACAATTGCAAATAGAAGATTTCCATTTTTGGCCAAATATTTATAGGATTTGTAATATATTTACCCTTTTTTAGAGATTGGAAAACGTTCACCTCAAATTCTCATCTCTCGTGAGAAGTTAAAGCTCATGGGAGATTTGAGTCTTTATGACTCAAGTATGAAACAAAGTCTGATTTTCCTCTCACTTTCTTCTCCTAAGTTGATTTAATCCTTTTCAAGCTTATTCTTTCCATAAATTTTCATGTGAAATACATTTGCATTGCTCATTGATGATAAGTATATTCTAGCGAGCTAGCAAAAATGGTTCATGCTCTTGTCTTCCGAACAAGTACAAACCAACTGCATCTTCTTATATGCCTCAAGTCATCTATATTTTCTGTCAAAATATGGATTATAAATTATAATAACTATAATGATTTCATGGGCATTACTAGATGAACTATAAGACCCTTTAATTTTGTAAACGAAGTCTCAGGGTGCTCATAGGATTTTTTGCAGCACCCAGTGTGCCCTCCATCCCACTTGAGCTGCATGGTTTTACATTTTTCAGGGAGAACATTTGAACAATTGATGAAGTTCTTTTCCAAGATATGTGATCAAAATCATGTATGAACTATACTCGTGAACTTGATTAAGCATAGTTTGATAAGTGCTTAGTGTTAATTCGCTGTGCATACTCAGGGATGCCAAATTAGGAGGGAGAGCGCCCATGGAGAAAGTGTATGTTGCAATAATGTCAGAGCACTGTTTGATGAGCTCCCAACGCCTCACCTTATAGTGGAAATCACCCCATTTCCTGCAGGGCCACTCACAGACAAGGATTATCAGAAGGCTGAAAAGCTGGAAAGAGTGCTCAGGTCCAGCGCCTCCATCTGAATCTCCCATGTTGCATCTAACGAGAGATTCAGAGCTCTGACCTGTTGGATTATCTTGTAAATCCCAAACCTGTACATAACTCAAAAACATGATACTAATGTTTCTTGCAAGTTTTCTGCGGAAGGTTAACGAGTTTCTGGTTCATTCTCATATGTCCAGTGAAATGGAATTAGATTGAACTCTGGATGAGGATGTAGAATTTGAAACTTGGTTGAAATCAAGAGAAATTCAATAGATCTGGATAAAATGGGCTTCGAGAAAGTATCATTCTGGATGAGCAGAGGGCCGATCAGAAAGATTGGAACAGCATGGAGAATCTTGCGACGCTTATTACGTATCAGCCTCAGTCCTTCGGGTGACATAAAAGCAGTCTAACCAGTTCAGGCAGTTCAATAAATACATGAAAGAAATCCCCTACTGCCATTTATTTTTTAATTTGGCCCGTTTTACTGCTCGACGGAGAAAGAAAACTCCTACTCGTGTTAAAATCTAAGGTGTTGGGATGTAACGGATTCACGTGTTTGTTGAAACTCTAAACAATCAATCAGCCGGCCATCTCATGCATATGGCTTTATTATGTCCGCGAGTCACATCCGACACCGTAAATCAGATTATGGGGTGTCCCAGCAGTGAAACTGTAACAAGCAACTCTCTAAGGGCAGTAAATTGTCAGAGCTCCAAAATGTACATAATTCAATTCTTTTCTTAAAGATTTTTTATCCAAATCGTACTTCGTCATAGCAGCTTGTCCCTATTCCAAAGTTTCTAAAGATTAATATCTTCTATGCAGCCAAAAATAACTGTAAAAAGTCAACAGTAAGAAAAGAACATACAGACTTTTTTATCTACTGTCACTAGGTTCTACTAACAGCAATCAGTTACAAGTGCACACTAAACCAGGCAAGCTTTTTCTTCTCCATATGTATCACTCTAGGGGGGTAAAGCCCACGTAAAAATTCCTCCGACCTCCTCAATTGCCTAGTTCTTACCATGTGACACGAGACAATGTAGGGTAATGTCGTCCTCCCAGTGCCCTCATGTCGCTTCAGATTCATTCTCAGCATTTGGCAGTGCAGGAATCTAAGTGGGCGAAAACGGATCATATATCTGATTCCCTCCTGATTGGTTTGATGCCATAGTTGAACCAGGAAATGTGAGATTGCGCCCTGGCTGTTGGTTTTGGATGATATTGTTCATGTCTCTGATTGCATTTGAACCTCCAGGACGAACAGGTAAAGCCCCAACAAGATTATTAGTGCGGGGACCCGACATGAAGCCAGTAGGGCGCATTTGAGTTGCCAGGGATGCAGGATTTTGAAATGCTGGAAGTCTTGAAGGTGGGCCCAAAGGAACCATAGGGCCTGCAGGAGCACGACCCACTGGATTTGCAGAAGGCCTAAGGAATCCAGTCATGTTCAGAGGAGTGGTCAGATTGCTCATGGCTGATTGGAAGGGTGATGTTTGGGGTGGGAGAGGCCTAACTAAAGGTTGTTGTTGACCTGGATGAGTGTTTGGAGGTCGAGGCTGATTACTTGGCCTCAGAGATGTTTGAGAAGGTAAAGGCTGCGGCTTAAGAGGTTGAAATGTGAAATCACTGCTGCCTGGGCCTGGTGGTTTTGGGGATTGCATAGGTTGAATAGTCAATGGATTAGCTATTGATGGTTTTACAGGGGAGAAGCTAGGTAAGTTTCCCGAAATGGGGTGAGGCGATGGTGGAAGAATGTGTCCTGGAGTTTGAACCAGCATTGGTCGTGATAAAGGCAATGCTGACCCAGATACATTTGGTGCTTGACCCAAGACTCGAGGTTGAGTATTTACTGACCGTGGTGGCTGTGAAAATGTTGGTGATGGGGCTTGTGACATAGCAGTTGATGAAGCTATTGTAGGAACATTGGCAGGTTGTAGAGCTGACACCAATGACAATGAACCGCCAACATTTTGGGGTGGGGCAGGAGGGAGCAAGGGGCCTACAGGACGGTTCATAGGTGGAGTAGTTGGAGGAACAACACTAGAAACCTTACTGACTGTGTTTGTTGGCATGATTGAATGTGGGTCTGTAAGAGGCCTCAGTGGTGGCATCAAGTTGGGACCAGCTTGGACAACATTGGAGGGCCTTACATGAGTAGTGGTTGGTGATGCTCCAATCCATGCAGGAAGGTTTGCAACCGAAGCAGGGCCAGGGGAAGCAGATGACATAGGCTGCGGCATTGAATTCACAGTAGGTCTTACATCAGATGCAGTAGGAATTGCAATGGATGGGGGAGCACTGAACTGAGGGTGGACATTCGAAGTTGGAGGGCCAGGCAAGGAAGGATAAGCTGGCGGTGCCTGTGTGCGTGGCATGGAAGGGCTTTGAGGTGGGATGGCTTGACTCATTGGATACTGCAAGCCATGCACAGAAGGCTGTCGTCCAGGCCCAAATGGAGATGCAGTTACAGAAGCAGATTGAATTCCTACTGAGGTCAGAGGGCGAGCACCAAAATATGGTGGGCTGTAAACATTGGCAGCAGATGGAGCAAAATGAGGGTTAGCTAAACCTGAATTTGGAGGGGGGACAGCAGGCATATGAGGTTGAAATTGACCAGAAGGAGCCCAAGGACTTGGATAAGGTTGAAGCTGCAGTTGCAGAGGAGCAGATTGTGCAAATCCCACCATAGGTTGCATCAAACCTGGATTTCCAGAGGCTACTGGCACCAAGAAACCAGATGTCACATTCTGATCATCTTGTCTGACATTATCCCCACACTCTGAAGTAGAACTTGTCTCAGCTGTATTTGAATTTCCCTATTGTTTCAGAAAAATGACTTCAATACAATTGATAACAACATCATATGCCTACATAAATGTAAAAATATGTATATCGAAAGGGTATAGAGATCTCACAGATACTGGGGTGACTAAAAGTTCTATAAGAGCAACTGCAGCATCAACTTTTTCAAATGTGTCTGCAGATACTTGGACATAGAGCTCTTGATACCCATCCCGGGTATCATTCTTGTCTGCTGAAGTAATTTCCCTCTGGAAATAAGAAACAATTAAGCCATAGAGATTGATTCTAAAGATAAAGATGACATAAAGAAAACAGTAGGAAAAGAACATTGATAAATAATTTACCTCCTCCAACATATCTGCTTTTTTACCCACAACTCTTATCTTAGCTCCCGTTTCCTGCATTTTTTTTGAGAAAAGAGAGAAGGAAACTGCATTAATTATTGCAGGTCAACCAAGTTACACTAGAGATAATGAAACATGTTTAAAGAAATAATCAAGAAACTACTTAATGGCAGCCATAGACAATAAAAGGATGTGTTCCAAAACGTATTGGGAATATTAGAGGAAAGCTTTCATGCTTTTCATCCAAAACTAAGAACATGTACAAGACCAATAATTAAATGAATAATAAATAAAAAGAGGAAACTGGAATCTACAAGAAAATCATCCTGAAATGAGCTTTATCAACATATAACTTGCACAAGGTATACTCACTTCTTCCAGTCGTTTTTGAGTACTGCTTTCCGGTGATAAAAAGACACCCAAAAAGTTGTATCCTGGATATGCTTTTAGCTGCACAAGTATTAGAATAAAGAAAAAGTGATTTTTTTTTTTTTGCTACAAATTCAAGGCAATAAACACATAAGCAGAAGCAAAACAAAATGCTCAATTTAGAGATGAAGATAAAAATAACATAAAGGAGTCAACATAATGAGAAGCACACTTACAGGAACAGGAACTCTGGCTTCTTTAAGCACTGGTTTGTAGTCAGGTGGGGCCTTATAATTTGGATTTAATCGTAATATTTCACCTAAAATAGAGAATTGCAAATTTGTAACTACAGAAAAGACAGGCTTAAGAAGATAACTAGCAAAATGAAAAAGAAATTAAAAATAAGCCATTGACAATACCGATAGCTTCCCGTCTTTCCAATTCCAGTTGTTCAGAGTTTTGTTGCTGCAGGTTTAAGGTGAATTCATAAAAAACACTAGAATTACAATAGGTTGCTAACAAAAGCACAAGGTTTGTGTACATGATGGAATCCTCTTCAATGGACAAGCATCTACAGAAGTGCCACCATGGATGTCGCGGACTTAAATTCTCACCTAATGGAAACTTCCTTGATATTACAAACGATAACTTAAACAATGTATATCATTTGTGGGATGACCTTCAATTGGTAGAATCATACTTGGGAGGAGCTATAGAAGTAATTTTCTGAGTTTACTTTTTATCTTTTCTCAAGAATCGGCGTCAATCACCCATAACAAATTCAAACTTATGGTGCTAAATAATTAAATACAAACGCACCTGATTACTATTTTGCTGATTGTATGATCCATCATCTGCAGAATGAACGGGTGATCGCGAATCCAGACCATCTCCAACTTCAGTTCCAGATTTCAGCTGCTTTGTGATTTGCTCCACTCGAGTCTGCTCAAAATTTTTACCACCACAGAGGCAGTAATATCACTTAATGCCACCTGGAATGGAAGCTTCAATGTAAGAAATTTAGAAGGAAGACACTAACATTCAGGCACTAGATGGACAGAGGAAACCCTTCAACTGCCAGAAGTGAGGCAAGCCACTTTCTTTCCACAACAAGTGCAAGAATAATTGCCTCTGCCCAAGGCCCAGTTAGTGTCGTTTCCTAGAAATGCTGGAAATGCACTTCTAATAGGAAACATATTCCAGGAAAATGGGTTTCCACGTGGACAATTTATCCTTGTAATCACCCATTTTTCACTTAAATATTTCCAGAATAGTTCCGATTCAAGTATCTGTTGAGACCCAGTCAAGTTTGCTGACACTTGCAGAGGTCAGAAAATAGCTTACATATTCCATTATAAACATCTCTAAAGGCATCTTGATAAACTCACCATTTTTCAGGGTATAGAATACTCAAGATTTTCAGATAATGGTCACATGTGGAAACAATATGCAACTTTTTGTACTAACCATTGGCAACTTTTACACGAACAAGCACTATAAGAAAGTCGATGAGAACTACGGTAGCTTAAAAAGCTTACCAAGCATAAATATCACGAAAATGGAAAAAAAAAATCTGAATAAACAATAGGCAAATGGTCGGAGCATATCCCAGTATAAATGAGGAATAGTTACTTAGGTTCTAACAACATAGATGAAGGTTCTACATTAATGTCTGAGGAACAAGCATCAAGGTTCTAAGCTTCAAAAAGTATTAACCATCATTAACGGCAAAATACTTATTAGAGAAACCTTATTTACAGAACATAAAACTATGGAAAACTCAAGTCTGATGGAATCTTTTGCATTTGAAAAATAAGAACCAATTTACCTGATATGCCAAGATTCTTCCCCTTTTAACAGTTGTATCTTGAGTCAAATCAAGACCCCATTTTGTTTTCCTATGAACTTGTTTGGCATCTTTCTTAGAAGAACTACCACCTTCTAACTTCTTGCTGCCTCGAAAGACAGGAACCAAGGAGCCTGAGAGTTTATTTTTTGGTATAACGAATCCAGACTTCTTTCCAAACATAGAAATCTTTGAACTACTTGTTGAAACTGTTGATGAAGGAGACACAGTCACAGCAGGAGTCTGATCAACTTTCATAGCCATCTCTGAAACAGCTGTCTAACACTAACAAACTAGTCGCTGCAAGAACATGAAGAAATAAGGCTAAAGAAGCTTACTAAAAGCCATACCATCAATGCCAACAAGAAAACAAGATGGAAAAAAATTTAATGCATTCAGAAATATAAAATGACCATGCATCCAAGACATTCAAAAGATTGGCAATGCCTAATCCTACTGCTGGATCTCAATCATTTTTTGTCAGATACGTGAAATAGAGAGAAGGAATCACAAACAGCCACATGCAAACTACAACTGAAAAAAAAGGCATATATTAAATAAAAAAGAAGGGACAAGATCTAAACAATCAGAACACCACACAACCCCATCAAACCAAAATCAAAAATAATTTTTCTTAATTTGAAACCAAGAATGTTAGCCAGTATCAATTTCATAATGCCACCTTCAAAAAGATGCCAAATAGAGTTCTCATCATCACATGGTGATCTGCCAGCTCATTCTCATTCTTATTGCATGCAACAAGATAGTTGCACATATTGACATAGATCCACAATCTCATCATACAGGTCAAAGCTCTGAAGGAAACGCCTTGAAGACAACTACCCTATCAGACATGCTTCAACAGCAAGAGGGAGAAAGGGAACACGATATATTGGCAATAAATCACATGTCTCATGAAGTTTCCTTCCCTCTCTCCCTCCCTCTTTTCCTTCATCACACACTTTACATGTCTGTGATGTATACACACAAAACACTCAAGTACACCTACACCTTACATGACTCGAGATGTGTACACCGAATGCAAATGTACACTCATATCTGGCATGCCCTTGTTTGTCTACACTCTCACACACACAACTCACATCATAAAACAAGTAAGAAGAGCAAATGTTTCTTTACTATGAATCTTGGAGTGACAGACTATAACATGCATCCAAGACTAAACTAAGTAAAAGGTGTAACATGGTGAATAGCAGTACTCTTATTACAGAGTAACAGTATAACCTCCCGCAAGTACTATTCAGGAGTCGTGAGAGATGTGTACACAACCATATGATGAAAATTATTTGGGTACAAAGGCTGCACAATGAGTTCTAAAGTGACTATCAGGATATCTCCACAGATTTTCAAAAGCAGATCGTGTACATATCAAGACCACCTAATATTCCATTTTACTTATGGCATTCCAAATTTTGAAGAGTTGTTATCACCTATAAGAAAACAATTGTAAAAGCTCAAAAGAAATCAATGAATTTGTTATAAGGAAAAAAGAACAAAGAAAATTGGTGTTTCAGAAAGTATGAGCCCTGTGTAAAATGCGATTGGCTACAGATGTAACTGGTAGACCTGAACTGCTACAGCGAGTAAGAACCCAACTAATGGAACAGATAATTCCTTTCGATGTATTTTGTAAATTCGCGTCCATATTTCTGCTCTTACAAACAATAATATTTGTACTAAGTTAGCTATACCACTAGTTAAATATCCTTTATAGTCTTGCATATATAAATTTCAACAGTCACATAAGGTGAGATTTCACCAGCTTGTAGGAAAGAGGTACATTTATTTTTTTTAAAAGCTGTAGACGCCCACACCAATGTAAAGATGTATAGCTGATTAGGAAAGCATACGATATAAATTAGACCATTTTCAACCAAAAAAAAAAAAAAGTGTTATTTGAACTAGTGGCAGATGCATTTGAACAGGTTGCCCAAATTCTGAGATATGTAAATGCTTCAACTTTCAAACGAGACAGTTTCCACACAGCATCATTCAAGCAGATGAAATAACCCGACCCACTGACCTCAGAATCATGTTAATTTGCTCAGGGAACAAAAAGTCATAGAAAATCATTTCAATAATACGCAAGCCAAAACAGAGGGTCCATGTAGACCAGAATTTCAATAGGTGGGACACTTCCTTTGCTCCTTAACCTTCTTAATAGAACGAAATAGCCATTGCTAACATTTCCTGGAATCATAAAGTACCGGGAGCATATTGGGCACACAGGAAAGGCCTCCGTCCAAAAAAACCGTTTCTGTTTCTCTACACTTTATACAATTTAAACGTAGAGCAATAAGCCAATACACGACAATAAGCAACAAAATCATCAGGTGGACGAGCCTAAAGTTTCCATGAGAAGGGAAAATCGAGAGCAGGCGAGTATAGCATGTAGTAAAAGAAAGCACCTGAATCATTAGGACTTTGAAGTAAAGATGTATCAGCACAGAAACCCTACAAGCGGCCGCTTCCTTTCAGACAGTCCGACAGGAATAGGAGGGAAGGAGGAAAGGAGCGAAGAACCGAAGACTGCTACAAGCCTAATAGAGAAGCACGAGATGCACCAAATTACCGAAATCTCCTTCGACAGCCCTTTGCATTTTTGTGTGGATCGAGCCCGTTCGTCTGTTAAAAAATTTTGCGAAATGGGACTCGTTTTAGCATCATTTCCTAAATATGCCGCCTAAATATGCCGCAGGCATTTTTCTCATAATGTTATCCAAAACCAATTAACATTTTAGAGGATTAGACAAATATGTGTATTTTATAACTGACTAAACATTATTGATTTTAAATAAATGAAGAGGTTGTCCTTTATCCTCCACTAACCATCTTCCACAGGTTAAGATAAATTTCATATTACATAATGGTAAACAATTTTAAGCTATATTTTCAGGGGATAAATCATAAATTAATCATACAACTGGTATAAAAGAACCACTGCACAACCCTTTCACGAAGATGTAACTTTCAAAATCAATTATTTAAATGAAAAAAAAAATAAAGCAAAATTTTCGGAATTGCAAACATTTGAATTTTTCTTTATTAATAAGTTTTAACATTTATTTTCATATACTTTATGCTCGACTTAGTTATAATACATGAACATAGCGAATGTTTTATCCTTATTAAATTAAAAGTCGCATATCATTTCATAGTAATACGAAAAAGAGAAATAAATGTTCGTTTTTATTTAGATTTTTCTTGAAATTAGAGGAGAATGGGTTTATTATTACCCCTCGTACTGATAGTTTCTGACAGTATTCATCGAAATGGTGAGAGTGATTTATACCGATTATTTGCGTCGGCAATGTTAAAAATGAGGACTCGGATCTGCTGCGAACAGCAGCGCTGTACAGCCAATCAATGCTGTGCGTACCATTTCAAAGGCCGCACTACATTTCAAAGCGCCCCTACGATGTACGCATAACAGCATTGATTGGCTGTTCGTACCGGTTCGCAGCAGATCCGAGTCCAAAAAATGAGACTATGAAATGTTCTTGCCGTCGGATGTACCATCTTAAGGAAACACGTGGCTATGCTTTTAGGTAGAGGATTTCTGTGACAGCCCTGCACAGGATCGACTGTGATGAGGCACCTCTCAGAATAAGCGTTTGCACAAACAATTAGTCTCCTGCTCAGACCTCTCCACAAGTCTATCAAGCACTGTCAGGGCTTGCTGTTTAATGAATTGTCATGCTAGAAACGAGAGACTGTCTAGCCTGGGAGATAAGTGGATATTGACTGGATACACTTAAAAGAGTGACCAAGGCTACGAAAATTGATACAGCAAGTTATTATGTGAAAGGATAAAAATTTGAGAACAGCAAACTGCCAAGGAGAATGTAAGTAATAAAATATACCCAGATCAGGTAAGTCCATCTTCTGGCCTTGCCGCTGGAAGCCATTAAATATGAAAGAAACCAGTAAATAGGAGGGCTTGAAGACAGGAACCTAGTGGCAACCTGTCAAAAAGTAATATGTATCACGCTCTCTGTAGAAAGAAGCAGGTACTTGGTTATGTTGACGGAAACTGTGGACATGAAGAATGACAAACCTGTACGTGCATAACGAGGAAGGCAACAGCAGACATGAAAGCTAAATGTAAAACAAATGGAAGGATTAAAATGGAAGCATATCCTTGTGCTGCAGGAGAATGCACATTGCTGCACACTCGTAGAGAATTTCCAGAGGTTTCAGAAATTTCTTGGTTGATTTTCTGCTTCCGACGTTGGATACTCTCAGTGTCTGTTCAAAACATTGGGTGTTTGAGGAAATTCAATGGTCAGGAAAAAAATTACAAGGAAGAACACACGAAAGGACATGCCCAATAAGCAGAATAAACAAATTTATACCATCAAATTGGTTTAGTAATATTTTCAAAAAAAATTGGTTGTGTTATGTGTTTGTTGCAGCGAAATAATGAGTTTCAACCAGTATAACCATTTCATGAATTCAGGATTTCTGAAAGAGTAAGTGTATATACACAGTCCAGAAGGACAACATTCGGTGGGTAGGGGAGGAAATTCGGCAGTAGCTCAGTGTTACTTAGCTTTCCTTAAGAGCTCCACTCCTGTTTTGCTTGACGTGCCTTAAGCTTGCACTATTCACATGTGAACTTGAAATGCAAATGACAGATGTCGATTCTAAAGAGAGATTGCTTAGATTACATAGTGAAATTGGCTTTTTGGCTCTCCAGAAAGAGATCTTATCCTACCACTCATCAAAGAGAGATCCACTGGGAGTGAGAGTGAGAGCAGGCCCATGGTATTTATTGCTATGGGAGGTCTAGGGTTCGGGTCTCAGTAGCAGCATTGGAATTTATTGGAATTTGTATAAGGAATTTATAATTGCCGTTTAAAAAAAACATTGAGTGGGTAGGGACTCATTTGCATACACTTAAAATTTGTGAATAGGATTCTTTTCTATCAACCAGAGTCATCTGACCCTAACAATGAGAAGGAATAGCACTGTCAAATGAAATTGGATACAGACAAAGAAACAAGTATAACTTATGCATACCTCTTAAAGTTATAGAAGATCTCTCCTTAGAAATCTGAGAGCCAATGGATCCCCAGTCTGTACCCACGGAATAAAATACAGAAGCTTGTTCTTTTTCATTTTGAGAGGCTCGAAAACCCAAAGAGAATACAACTTCAGGTCTTAACTTCAGATACTTAACAAATGCGCAAGATGAGAAAAACAACATAGGAGATGCAAGAAGAAAGTTGGGCAACTGCTTCAGCTGGAAATATCTCAAGAAACCCACCCCCCTGAAGAAAATTAATCAATAATCAAACTTTTTTTTTTATAGGTGTTTTGAAGAGCTAAAAGACAGAGAGCACTAAACGAAGATCATGTGATAGTAGCAAAGGCAAGCTAAGTGGACCTTTCCTTAGTACAGAAAGAAGACTGATACAGTTTAGTACAGATAGAAGAGAGATACAGTTTCTGATTAATAAGAAATGACTTTTTCTTTTTAACCACAAAGTAACAAATATTGCACCTTTTTTTGTGAATGCATAGGACATTTTTCAGATACATATCATTTGACATTGTTCATTCGATGGTGTTGAGACCTAAATAGGGAAGTTACCTACATACTGCATAAGGAGTTACAGCCCATGAAATTTCAAATAGATATTTGCATACTCATAATTGCTATCTAACAAAGAGTTCCTAATTAGCACAGCAAGGGTCCACTTGCTGAATGAGGTTTTAACTGAGATTATGATATCCTTTTTGTGCAATACACGGATCAAACTTTTAAAATGTGACTATTTACCTCCTTCCATATTCCAAAAAGAGAAAGCAAATTAATCTCTCCTTTCCAAACCCAATGAGAGAGTTTTCGTTTAACAATATTTAAAAATAAGAAATACAAGATAGTTATGAACAATTCCTTCACTACGTAGGTGATTGAAAGTGAAAAATACTAGCATCTAAGAAGGGAGTATGCATAAGTATTCAATATTGGCATCTAAAGAAGGGAGTATGCTCTACCTCACTGTACTAGTACTTGTATTACCAGATTAATAAAAGCTTCAACATTCTCAAAAAAAAAAGAAGGGAGTATGCATAACTGTTCATTTACAGCTGGTTATATGTCCAAAGTAATTATCATATGGTCCAAGAATTACTTCAAATATGCTAAATGACTTGATCCTGACCAGTGTAGAAGGAAGTGCTTATACCTATTTAGCAATGACAATACAAACTGCTAGGTGTCAAATGTACTTCTCATATGCGGTTAAGAATCACTTAAAATGTGCTCGAGTACATCTGTCACAAAATGACAACTTTTCCTAAATAAAAAGTTCAAGATAATCAAAACATATAACTAGAGAGGGACCACTGCTCACAATGACATTCACTCTTACAAAACTAAACTAAAATGTAGAGCAAACTTACAACCACAGATTTATGAAACTCGATATTCACCAACATCATGTCTAGGCCTAAAGACACAACCCAAACCAAGAAACTAAGACAAAGAGAACATATAAATGACCTGCATATCATATGTCATAGAATACATAGATAAAGGCCTAATATTGTTGATATAGTTCCTCCCAATGAGAAGTGCAATTTAGGTGATTTGTTCTAGTTCAAGGTCATCCAAAACCCAACACCAATGAGTGAGTAATCTTCTATTACAAGATAACAACTCTCAACCATCTAAACCTAAAACATGCGGCTCCCCAAAGAAAATGCTTCTATGCTATAACATAATTTGGTTGAATAGAAAGCTGCACAAGAGACAGTGCATAAAGTATATGCATGTTTTCCGTCGCAGTGACAAATATGTTCACCAAACTGGTCATTAAATCAAAACAGCTCACAAACATATTAAAAAGGAGAAAAAACAGAGAAATTACATCTGAGCAACAAGTATTCAAGAAGGATGCAAATGAAATGGACTACAAAATCCATTACACAAGCGCAACACAATTAGAGAGACAACATACCAATAATGACTTTGAATATAATCATATAATAACGGTACAGTTGCTTTGCACCATGGCTGCAATTCATTTGGGCCTCCAAGACAAATGTTAAAGTATCCATAAGCTTGAAAGGCAATGAATGGAACAAATACACACAGAGTCTGCAGAGCTGACAATATGATTCCCCGAAAGGCCAGCTTCAAAAGGAGATTAAAATATTAGAAGAGAACATTACATCATAAACAAAATAGAGAGAAATGAGGAGGAAGGGAGAGAGAGAGAGATCAAATAGACAATCATTCTAAGATTGCCATAAGATCAGCCATTATGCAAAGGATGCTCACAACCTAAATGGCTACTACAAATGTAGGCGCAAGACAGTTTTATTTATTTGGCACATTTTTCCATTTCACAACTTAAATGAACATGCCAGAACGTGGCAAACGACTATGTAAAACAAATCACGTTAATGAATCCAAAACCAAGAAAGCAAATTCATGTAAGATGTTCTTGAATTACATATAAGTGGACAGCTTAGTCTACATTAACTTTGATGGTACCTGATAGAATATCCATCTTCTTTAAACAAGAACATGCATGAAGTTGATTGACGGCTTTGTCCAACAAATCTCATTAAAAAAACATAAACCAAGAGCCCAAATTCATGTGATGTTATCAAATCAATATTTAAAACCTAAGCAGTGACTAAAGCTCGTTCAAAGTTGTATCAGTGGCCAGCTTAGCCTACTGGAAGCACATAAGCGTTTTAATGTATGAACAGTGCAAAGCAGAAAAGCATTTTTGATCTATGAACAGCAAACCAGATCGCTTATGTTAAGTAGAATCCACAATAAGATGATTTCAGGACATTAGTCAAAGAAATCGAAAACTACTCTAGAGGAGCATAAAGAAAACAAAAAAATCAAGAACTTACATAAGGACTATTTTTTAAGATGGCATCATAAGCCTGATGCAATGCTTTAAAACAGAAATAACCAGCATTAAGCACCCCATTTGACCTTGCTGAGCCAGACAGAGCAAACATGAGGACAGCTATACTATTAGCACCAGTAAGTAAGTGGTAAATTCCTCCAAATGAACCTAGGGAATACAGGCTCTCTGAATAACTGCCATGTAATGTAAGAAGTCAGTGTTAGCTAAGTTTCATTCATTTTGAATAAAATCAACAAGTTAAAAGTAGTGCTCATTTTATAAAGGGTAGAGATGGTTACACTGATGAATAGAAGATAGAAGCTGGATTGAAGCAAAAGAAAATTGATGCTCTGTAGGCAGCTTCAGAGTCCTCCAATACTAGAAGAGAAAGCCTGTAGGAAGTAAAGACATTTCTTCATCTCCTAAATTTCACCACTAGAACAGAAGCAGAGGTGAGCCTGGTATTTGTATATGTAATCAGAATAGATGACAATTTCTTGACAGTTTTACTGTTCCTAATTGTGCTTTAGAGCCAAGCATAAGCTAACGAAGCCAAAGGGGCTTCAGCATAAACCATTCCATTCAACAAACGCGTCTTCTGATAATGAAGTGTAAAATTCTAAATATATACAACAACTTGGTGTTTGTGTTACTATCTATCATATAAATCCATGCCAAGATCCCATCTTACAGAGAGCAAATTAGTTCTCTTGTTACTGGTGCTTTTACAGTGAATCGATTAAAAGATATAACGACAATTTTACTAGATCTTAGATTCAAGCCTCACCAGCGTGTTTCAAAAGAAAAAAAGATGAAAAGAAAAATTCATCAATTCATGAAATTACTGACAGGAGAAGAAACTATAAAAATAAATTACAGAGATCACCTGTACAAGTAAAGTGCGGCAAATGCAAATGCTACGTTACTTATGACATGGCCCGACAAGGCCAATACAGCTCTGTAACCGACAACTGGAACGAGAGGAACGAACACTGAAAAATAAAAAATAATCCATGAGAAGCATGAATTAGTTCATTTGTATGTCAAAGGCTTCAAAGGTGATATAACTTTCAGCTATCAGACAAACGAATCCTCTTCCTCCTCAACTCCGCCGCTCAGCTCCACCATTTGCAAAGGAAGCCCCAGCAAAACAAAGAATAAGCAGAAATACCCAAATGAATACTTAATAACATATTTTAAGCTCGGAACCTAGATTATTTAATCATCAATCAAAATGGAGAATACACGCTGTCCAGTAACATGACTTCAAGTAACATCATCATAGAAAGATAAAGTGAACTTACCGGATCTAGACAGCAAGCGAATGCAGAAAGGTAGCAGTGGTAAAAACGCATATGTCTGTTCGTACTCGTATCCGCATTGGGCGATACGGACAAAGTACACCCCATCCCACACAACGCTGCTTTCAAGTGCCGACGCGATCCGTGGCAAGAGTACCACTTCAGGTTGAGAACCACCCGTGTTATTTTCAGAGAGACAATTAGGGTTTATGGAGGCAGAGGTATCGTAGGGCGACGCAAGAGAACGGAACAAAAATATCAGTCCGAGTGTCACGACTCTGGAGACGACGGCAATTCGCAAGATACGTCGATGATCCGATGGAATTGTTCTGCTGATCGAGGTCGTCCTAACTTTCGTCATGATTTCATCACAGCGATGCCGACGATACCTCGATTCATTCGCCGGAACAGAAGTTGACGTCGGTGACGATGCCGGAAGTTGTCATGGAGGGAAACTGATAATGTTCGCGGGAACAGGTTACATCAGTATGAACTCTGTCAACTCTTGAAGTCTAAATTCTGACGTGCAAAGTCCGGGTTTAATTAATAAATGAATTGCATGATTGAATTTAATTAATAATTTAAAACAAATAAACATTATTGTTATTCTGCCTGGGTTTGGGCTATTTAGGAAGGAAACCGAACCCGCTTTGAAGCCCCATATCATGGGCCACAAAGGCCTGGCCCATTAGACCCATCGAAGTAACTATGGGAGGGCATTCTCGTCTTCTCGGACACGAAAGAATCTCGACCGCACATCTCTACAAGTGCTGATGAGTAGGGTTTCAGAAGCTGCGGAAAAACCCTAATAAGTTACTACTGCTCTTCGTTTTTGCGCGGTAGCAATCAGGGGAGGGGCCGTTCGGGGGAGCGCGGGAGCACCGAAAAAGAAGAGAAGATGCCGGCAGGCCACGGTCTCCGTTCCCGGACCAGGGATCTGTTCTCCCGTCCCTTCAGGAAGAAGGGGTACATTCCGTTGACGACCTACCTGCGGACGTACCGGATCGGGGAGTTCGTCGACATCAAGGTGAATGGGGCTGTGCACAAAGGTATGCCTCACAAGTTCTACCATGGGCGTACCGGTAGGGTGTGGAACGTTACCAAGCGCGCTATCGGCGTTGAAGTTAATAAACAGGTTATATTCGATCTGCTGTTACTGTTACTGCCTTAGTTATTCATCCTGCTGTTCGATATCTTTTTTGTGTTACCTATATCTGTTATCTTAGTTTTTCATCGAGGAGGTCCGAGTTTTTCATTAGTCAATTCGTAGGGAAGAGATATTTTGTCTTCTCTTTTACATTTTTGGTTTTAGATGCGGGCAATTGCTATGAATCTGAATGGTTATGTCATTGTATATGGAGTCTACTGACACGCGAGCTAATCGATTTGGTCAATGTTTGTTCGATATTAAGCTGTGGCTTTTTGACGAAATTTGTACTGGGTGAGGCCTTTTTTGGGAGATATGTTTGGTGGGTCATTTGAGTGTGTAGTTGGTTTTGGCTGTGGATAGAAGGTTATGAACTTTCTGCTATTGGCGTTGAAGATCACTTTAGTTTTTACATTAACCAGCTTAATGAGATGGCATCATAGTTCTTTTAACGTGCTGTATGTGTAATTGAAATGTTTCGGTTATATTTTTTGTTGTGAAAGTTATATCAGAGTTGCTTGAGTTACTTTGAATTGTATAAATGGTCTTTAAGGTGAAATAATGCTATTCCGTAGTTTTTTACAAACTAGTTGTGGAAAGAATTGCGTTTTAAGTTTTGGAACTCTTGAGAATGTCATTGTGTTGTTGAATTTACCAAAAAGCCAAATTTGGTTTTAAAACTCAGGACTAGAAGTTGACAGATGGTTCAATTTCTCTTTATTATACTTTCATGGATTTTAGTGGTGTACAATAGTGTACAAGGTCTCTGCAACCAATTGAAAAATGACGGTGTTTCATCTACTGGTTTTGTTGTCCTCTCTCTTCATATCCAGTTAGAAAACAGCAATTTGTGTTATGGGTCAGTGGCACTATTACTTTATTTACTGTAGTTTGTTCTATGGTTGTAGCTCAGAATAGCAAGTCATCTGGAAGAAAATTTCATATAGACACATTGATGATTAGCATTTTATGACTGCTTCATTGTTGTTTTTTTGCCTGATGATAGGCTATTTTCTGCTTGTATGTCTCTTCGTGTTACAGATGAGTAGTGGTCAAAAAGCTGTTGAATGGAACAGAATGCTGTATGAATTTCTATTTTTTGGTTTGTGCTGGGATTTTCTGGATTTGGGCAGATGGAGGTGATAATTTGAGGCAAAAAAAATCCAAATGTGCCCAGCCCGTGTGACATCCTGGTGTATTCTGCTGAGTCAGGAACATGTTTTAATAGTTTGACCTCCATGTGATTGACTCTTTTATGGATATCGTGGTTCTACATTATTGTAAAAAGATGCCAAAGTTTATATCGCAGGCTACTTGTTGTAATAGGCTGAGAGTTGCCTTGTAACCTGTCCAGTATTTGACTTATATAGTTTGTTGAATTAACAGGTCAGCAACAGGATTATCCGGAAGAGGATCCATGTGCGTATTGAGCATGTTCAGCCATCAAGGTGCACTGAAGAGTTCAGGTTGCGTAAGTTGAACAACGACAAGCTGAAGGCCGAGGCCAAGGCTGAAGGGAAAGTCATCAGCACAAAGAGACAACCAGTAGGACCCAAACCCGGGTTCATGGTGGAAGGTGCCACCCTAGAGACAGTAACACCCATTCCCTATGATGTTGTTAACGATCTTAAGGGAGGATACTAGTCATAAGGGAGGATACTTTGGAGTGTTTTGTTAGCGTGTTACTTTGAGGTTTTAAACGTTTCATCTGTTTTGAGCTTTTTAGACAAAGAAGTTACCTATCTTATTGGACAGAAATGCAGTTTTGTCAAGGATTCTTATTGTGAAGCAACCTTCCTCAAGTTGATTGTCTTTATTAATGCACTGTTTCTTTTTTGTTGTGCTTATTGTTCTTCTATTCCCAAGTGAGTGCTTCAAATACGCGAGTTGTATCAGAAGAGTTTCGGAAAATTATATAAGATCTTCAATCGTTTAAGTCGCCAAAAATACCCCAACGGAATAGTTCTTTATAGCAGTTGCAATTTTAAGTGAATTGGAGAGGGTTGCATTACATCGATCCGAAGGGGAGAGCACCCTTGACTCTTACCTCAGCTACGATATTTTTTTTCTTTCCTATCAAACCAGAAAAATAGTGCAGATAGCCGATAAGAAGTGGAAATACTTATTTGTCACTCCATCCAGTAAGGCAATCCGGCCTAAATTCACTCTTGCCTGGATTTAAAAAGAGGCATGCGGTCACCTAAAAAAACATCAAGCACCTACCAAATTAAGAAGTTAAAATATCAGTTGAAATTGCAAACGAAGAGTTAATTTAGTACACGTGGAGCAAGTTGCATTAAAAAACAAACCGTCTTCTAGCCTAAAACTAGGTTCTTCCCTAATCCACCAATCACTAGCATCACCAGAGCCGCCCGTGCACTTGAAGACGAAAAACAGAAGAGTGGAATAAACACTAGATATATAGCAACACACGCACCAACAACAGTAGCAGCAGGAAAGCGAATTTAAGAGTAATCCTATTTTCCACCCTTTTACATCTTTCTCTTATTTTTCGTCTCCGTTCATCATACTACAGATACATTCATGTATCGCAAAGACACATACAGAATTGCTACTTGAAAATAAAGAGGGAAACTCGATTCAAGCAGACAACCTTACAGGTACATGGAGAATAGGATAGATCTAAAGACATCTAAACAGCCTTTAAACCAAAGGCGCGCTGAGAAATCATCTAACATGATGTACATTGGAAACGAGTGATTTCAGCAACTTATACCTAGCACACACATGGAAATAAAGATATTGCAGTTCAACAGTCTTCCACTGCATATCCCATTTGAGTTGGCTACAAAAGACAGTAAACTACGTTATGGAAATATATCAAAGCCAAGGATGAATTGCCCATGAACCGCCAGACAGTGAGAGACTTTTGTGCACCAAGGTCTGGCGTTCATAAATCAAGCCTGCACCGATTTCAACCAGCTCACCGGATGGCGGAAACACGATGCAGGGCCCCATTGTGCATGATGCCACTACCATCTTGGAGGGTACCACCCACGTGGGAATGAAAGGTGGCGTAACCAAGATCAGCCTGCCTAAAGACTTCCTCCTTACTTTTGGAAAAGCTTGTCGCTTCAGAACAGGATGTGATCATGGAGGCACCTGCATTGCCATTTTCTGACTGAAGAACTTCCGATTCAGATACGCTTCCACCTCCGCAAGGGAGACTGGCTGAATGTGATGTATTTTGCCCACCACTGGGAGGTGCCCCATCAGATTCTTGGTGCTTCTTTGTGTTGAGAAATCGTCCACCAGAACCCCTAGCTCTCTTCATTGCATGGCGATGTCGAGACTCATGAAGGTATGGCTACATATTATATGCACGGTTAAATCAATACTCTGTTAAAAAGATGTAATACTGTTTGCAACAAAAGGAAAAACCATTACTTCAAATTGTTCCACCATAAGCATACTAGTCTCACTGAACAGGTATCCAGTTAAACACCTGTTGGCATATTAAAGCAGTGCGCAAATATTGATGAAACACTAACAATATAAAATGCATGTAAGATGTTTTTTCTATGATAATATGATATGTCTTAATGGCCAAGATCAGATGATAGTGCTTAAAGATTCTTTAGCAATGTCATCAGAATCACCGAGAATCCTCAGACAATGTTATCAATCATTTGCTTCTTTGTTTTTTCTCTTTTATGATAGATTATTTCAATTAATATCTAGCAAGATCCAGAGCTCAACTAAAATATAAACAATCAGAAAAGAATAAAAGTACCTTCCTAGACTTAACCAGCTTATTTTGTGCCTCCATCTTAGCCCTTGATTCTCTTCTCCTCAGGATTCCACGGTATTGTTTGGCATTGACATATATTGGTTCATCTTCAGCAAGATCAGGCAGTGGGACACGAGCAGGTTGAACCCCATAAACCTGGCAAGGATCAGCTCACATCAACTTTCAGTTTTCAGATAATATCACTTTGAACAATATTTCACAAAGTGTTTCATGTACAGCTCCTGCATTCTACTGAAAGATTATTGAGAAGATTTACCAAATGGATGGGAATGGAATACAGATTAAGGTAAAGTTACTATTGGTAAGTGGAGCAAAATACTTCTGTAACCAAATACACCACTTACATGATTGTGATCCTCTTACAGATAAAGGTTCCATAAAATACTTCAAATTACTGTGACTGCCTACTTATTCAATGAATGACAAGTTATTATCCCTAAAGCAACAGTAAGTGTAGACAAGTATCATTCAGAAAAAGCCCAAAAACAAGCTCCAAGTCCGTACAGTATGTGCAATCAACTAGATAATCAAGGATACTTCCTAAAATATCGGGATTCGGGATTCCAAATACTGCTACAAATTCATATGCTTATAACCTGGCAAGAGGCAAGTGTATATATACAAACCAGTCAACTATCATAAAGGGCATAAAATAAATGAACGAGATACCCGAAATTCATGACTAGATATTACTGTTAATAACTTTAGATGCCCTTTCAAGTGCACAGTGTGTTCCACAGTTACTAACCCACGCACTCATTATGGAACTGCCCAGTTAATATCCAGAAAAATAGACAAGCAAAACCTCCAGAGTCCCAGACATCTAGGTCGCAGCCTTGATCAAATAAACATATCCTCTAGGTAAGGATAACAGACAAACTGAATGTCCCATTTTTCCACATGACTATGAGCACAATTCCATACAAGACCATGAAAGTAAATCTTGTATGCTGGTTTATGGCAATCCCAGAGTACTAGAGAAGAGGTAAATTTAAAAACCAACAGCTATTGGTTTCATACGCTTTGGTTTCTTTTGCAACCAAGGTAAGTGTCTTATGTATGTGCATGCATGAGTGTGCATTCGCGCACGTGCATGCACATGCCAGAGCATGTGTGTGTGTGTGTGTGCGCTCGCGTGTGCGTGTGTATTTGTGTGTATCTGTGCCTACGTATACACCAGTGCATGTGCCTGTGTCTGTGTATCTCTGTGCGTGTATCAATGTCTGTGTCTCTGGCTATGTATGTCTGTGTATATGTGTTTGTGTGTATCTGTGCTTCTGTTTGTTAGAGTGAATTAACCACAAGGGGGTAAATTATCAAACAGCACCTGTGATCCATAAGCAGCCACTAACCCACCAAAGTATGGATCAGCATAAGTGTAAGGAATTCGAACCTGAAACAGGGGAAAGAATTACTGTCAGAAACCATGAGTGACTAGATGCCAACAACAAGCCAAAGACAAATGTGAATAGCTGAAGTAAACTTACAACTTGCTGGTTGTAATCAACTTGTGCAGCAGGAAAGAGAAATTCTGGAGTTCCAAGGGCTAAAATTTGTTTCCCAGAAGCCTCAACTCGTTGCATACTACTTTCACTGCATCCTGAACAAGCAAGGAAAGAAACAATTAGTCATTCAGTTTCAGGTTTTCATTTAAATCTTATTAAAAAATGTTGTGGTCCCATCAGTTGAACCAGACAACTAAGTCAGCAAGTTAAACATAGTAGGCTTTAGCAATACTTGTTTTGATTAAAATGCAAAATCATTTACCAAAGTCTAGAATTTTGTGCATTGATTTACCCGTCTCTACGCACAGATCATAAATTCATTTTTTCTCAATTAGATACTAAGTGCACAAAACAAAAAATACTGGAAATTTTCTCATATCATCAAATTCACGTCACAAGAGACAGAAGAATATATTTTGAAAGTAGGATAAATTATGTCTACGTTTACTCAGAAAACTAGAGATGCAAGCAAAATGAATTTCCAATCCCAACCCCCTTGTCCCATAACACTCCATCACAAATACACACAAAAAAATAATAAATAAAAAATAACAATAAAAAAACTCCTCTTAATTGTTAATTAGTCCTAAATATTCATTCACCTGACATAAGGGTATATGTTGTGATCCTTTATGTTCGTTTATAGCATTTCTAAAAACCACAAAAAGGAAAACAAAGAAAATCCTGACTGGATGAAATACATATCTAGGGTTAACCAAAGTGCAACAATTAGAAACAACATAAAATCCAGAGAAAAAAATAACTGCCAAAGAAACGATGTGAGAACAATTTTAAAATAGTGCAGGCGCAGAAATGGTGTGACTTCTACCAGATTGGGTGGAGACACGTTGCCCTTGTGAATTTCCTCCCTCCATACCCCCAACTCCGTGATGGGACTGGCCTGTTGATTGGGTAGAGGATGACTCCTGATCCTGCAGTTGATTTACTGGTTTGACATGATCAAGTTTCTGGGTTGGAGAGTCCAAATTCAAGCTCAAATTTTTTGAAAGAGAAGAATGTGGAATCTGGCACCCAGTTGAGTTCCACCACGATGGGCAACTTCCAAGACCTTGAGATGTAGACCGGACTGAGCTTTGGTTAGAATCTTTGTTGCTTATGCTTTGCATATTTTGCAGCCCAAAGTGAATCTTCCTAGGTGTGTTATGGGCTATCTAATGCTGAATATTCTTTTCAACTGTCATTGAACAAATTAAGCCCCTCAAGCAGAAGCAAAAGATCCTACATAAACACCAATATTACACTAAATATGTTAACAAGAAACACAAACAAAAATGATTCAACTGCAGAAGAAATGAATGTAATTGGCACTTTCAAAAAATAAAACCACCAAGATCATTAAATGGAACTCACTTATTTAAGCAAGAGAAACAACTTTTGGCACCATCACCAGTCCATGATATAAAAGAATATAATTAAATAACATAAACAAAAAAATCAAATATCATACAAGCAGGAAGTCCTCGAAAGAAGATTATTGCATTATTAAACATTGGTTGTCTTCAATAAACCGAATGCACATCTAAAGGAAAGTCAACGAATTCAGCATCATTTGCTAGCATTCAAAATTTTTGAACAAAATTGCAAGCCATCAAATACAAGTTAACTGAGCTTCATTTTTTTCTCAGAAAATGAAGCTTACCCATGACTTGGTCCAGAATATTAATCCATGCACGCCTTAGTTCCACATCTCATATAAAAAGTAAAATAATAACAGGAAACACGCAAGCAAAAGCATACAGTTTCAACCAGAGCTTATCAACTTACATATTCTTCAAAGGAAGTTCTGGAAAATCTAAGTTAACAGAAAAAATCTGCATCACATTGCTAAAACTCCAATCCCAGAGTATTTGCATGAGCAATTCCAATGAAATATGACCTGTTTAAATTTAAAACCCTAGAGTACTTTCTCGTTCATTCTTCACATAAAATACCCATTATCTTGAAAAAGGACTTTCAGGAGTTAGACATCATTCAAAAGATGATACATATTACTCTTTCTTCAACTAAATAAAATGTCTCTTTCCTTCTGAACAAAAATTTGATAATCGAAGTCAATAAACAATACTGTTAAAAGTATGGCTAAATAGCTTTTTCAGAGCAAGTAAGACGAGTAGACAGCAAAACCAAAGTCGGCTCAATTCTGAAAAAAAATAAAGTCAGCTCACACATACGCTCGAATAATATCT
This sequence comes from Aristolochia fimbriata, assembly GCA_019845555.1. Taxonomy (NCBI): domain Eukaryota; kingdom Viridiplantae; phylum Streptophyta; class Magnoliopsida; order Piperales; family Aristolochiaceae; genus Aristolochia; species Aristolochia fimbriata. Next base: position 14,495,460 of record CM034078.1, on the reverse strand, counting down.
GCGGCACACATTAAAAATCATAGAAGACTTACTAAAATTCTAATTACGAGCAGAGAACGTGTCTTCCAGACTCTCACACATGCTTAACTTCGCCTTTTTTACAAGTTAACTAATTTCAATTTAACAGAAGATTAAAATTGCATGGTGGCCAAATCAGCAAGCTAAAGAGATTCTGTGTTTACGGTCATGGATTGAAGTTTCATAGCCAGATAGCTATTTCGAAATTTAAGACCGACCTCCATCAGTCTCGATTTTCCAATCCAGCGAATAAGCCCCATAACGCCCCAACCGAACATGCATTTGAGAGTGCCGGGCGATAGGCGGCCACGCCAACCCTCGCCTAAGGTAATCGACTCACGGCACTCTTACTATCAGGTATCAAGCCGCGCATCAAGGACGTGTTGCGCATCAAGATAGTAAGCGAGTAACAGATTTTCACTACAGTTCACGGGAAACCACTACCAGAAGATTCCAATATAAGATGCTCCATTCTTTTCCCCGTAACAGCATTCAACATGCCAATGATAGAGATTATTGTAATACTTACACGAACGCCAGCTCCGCCAGCCGGAAATCAAACACCGAAGGAAATCAAATGACCAAAGCAAAATAAAAACGAGTTCAATGACAACACCTGAATCCGTGAGCCAGAAACAAAAGAAACGCACAAGAGTACAGCTCCAAATCAACCAAAATAGAAGTTCAGAACAGCAAAACCCACCCAAACAAAAGAGATGGAAAAAATAAAACAAAAAACAAAAAAGTAAAACTGAACACCTTTACCACTGAAACCAACAACTTACATCTTCAACCAGATAGATCATAAACGAGGATCATACCACTCAAAGGTAAGTGAAGCAAACAAGACCGACCAAGACCCCTAAAAGAGTAAAAAAAAAAGAAATACAGCAGCAGAACTAATAAGATAGACAGAAACAAGCGCCAGACCTTTGGGATTGGTAAAGATGTTCGGCAGTGCCGGAGTTGATCTCAACATCCCTTTATGTTCCCCCGCTCGGAACCCTTTGCTTCCCCGCTCACTCTCTCTGCGCAAACAATGACCGCAACTTCATCAAGAAACCAAGATATCAGCAGAAGATTGTTTTTTTTTTCCCCCTCTGTGTCACTCTCTCTCTCCTCCTGCTTTTTTGCCTCTTATTTATTTCACCTTATTTATTTATAATTTGCTGAGCGGCTTCTCCTCCGTTCTCCTCTGCCTGCTTTTAACTCCACCACCATCTTCCCAGCCGCCCTCTCCCCTTCCCTGTTTTCTTTTTTAATTGAAACAAGAAGCGACAGGTATTCCTAAAAGATTAACCTTATGTGCACCGTTATTTTCCATTCTGCCACGCTTACCTTCTCCTTTTCGCAATGACTCAAATACCCTCCTTCCTAACTCCTCCTCTATTCCGATTTTACCCCTCTGCAAGTCACGGTTATCCAGATATTACCATAGAGAACAGCATCTGACCGAGTGAAGTGTTTTGAGTCTCGATTCGGACTCGATTCCTCAAACCCGAGTTTTATTGTCCGAGTTAGATTTGATACTGAAAATCTTTTGATTGTCAGAGTCCTTTTGCCCAGAATATAACTCGACTCGCCTAGGATGAAAGGGCTTGACTCGGCAAATGGTTTGGAAGCGTGACCGTCTGAGTCCGTCCCGATTCGTTTTCTGAAACCCCCGAGTTAACCTGAAGACTTATCGTTAGATACAGAGGGTATTTTAGATATTACAAATGTAGGCTCGCTTTCAGCGGCCGAGAGTCCAACGGAGTAGATCGCAGAGACCCTAGTCAATCGGCGATTTGACTCCTGGTGTGAAACGAAACGACTCCACAGGAAGACCAAATTACCCTTCATCTTTTCATTAATACGTAACACGACAAAAAGTCAAATGTTCCCCCTCGACACAACAGGGGCACGTCCGTCTTTGTGAAAAAAAATAATTATATTAATTATTAAACGATCACCATTTCTGAAAATCATAAATTTTTTATTTATCATTTTATCTGGATAACGCTTAGCCTCGAAGGCGTGGAAGTGAGGGCCCATCCTGGACACCAATCATTGAAATTTTTTATTTTTTTATTTTTGTTTTTGCGTACGATTTTTTTTTTTATTTCTTAAACAAATTAACTAACTCGAACCTTTCATTAAAGCAGTCCCACTTCCCTTAAAACCGGTTTAATTAATACAAGATCAACATCATTTAAGTAAGAAGTCATTATACAAGTCGCTAAATAATTACTTTCCTCTTTTTTCCCATCGTCCAATGTTGGCCCCGTTGACTTTCACTACCGGGCTTCGTGTTTTATTTGAAATTATATTTATGTTTAGATTATACAGTATTTTTTATATTCTATTACATTATTCGATCATTAAGGTAAACCATAATGATATAAGATATTTTATATTTTTATAAAAATATTATTTATTTTAAGAAAACCTTAAATTAGTCAAATTGTAATTGTTTTTTCTTAAAAACCAACTGTGGGAGCCACCGAGAAATTAATGATGAAGATACGAGATTAATGAACTGGTGCAGTGTAGCATTAATAGTCCCACATCCACCAAACGATGGTCCTCGTTTTTCAAACGAAGAGATAATTACATCTTAACCGATTAATTCAGCGTGTATGTAGCAAGACATTACCAAAAAAAAAAAAAGTATTCGAAAAAAGAAAAAGAGGGAATGGAATTATTAAATTAGGGTTTTAATATTTTTTAGAGGAAAAATAAAATTATGAAAAAAAGGGGAAAAAATTCGGTCGGCGGTTGGGGGAGAGAGGGAAGTCCAGGCGGGGAAATCTCGTCGCCACGTCGTCCGTAGAAGGACGCCAGATGTCGACGCGTCCATGACACTTGCCAACCACTCTCTCTGTCCTTAAGTACACCCACAGGTATCTTTTGCGATAATATATTTAAAAAATAATTTTTATAATTATTTTATTGGTTATTATATTAAATATTTTTTTGTTGGGGATTGTGCTGGGGAAAGAAAGGGACGGCATTCATTTGATTGATTTTGATTGATTCCTCCGCGGATTGGAAAATTCGGAAAGGACAGAATTTATATGATTTATTTACGATATACAGATGTTGGATACTAGGATGAAATGGGTTCGGGTGGGACTCGGTGACTCGCCTTTCTACATCCCGCCGAGTTGCTTTTACACCGACTCGAGTCTGGGTAGGTTGACCCGGTTTAGGGTGACTATACCAGGCCAGGTCTCGATGGATTTCATACTCGAGCAATATTTATATGACATAGCGACGAGATTAATAATACATCACAATTGAACTTTATTTTCTATCTTGACCTAATCATTTCGTATAGCTCCTATTAATAACCCATCACATTATTTAGAAATTAGAATTATAATCAGTGTTTTAAAAATTGAACCGGCCATCGAACCTGCAGTATGTCTGGTTTTGGTTGAACCTAGTTGGACCAGGTTGAACCAATAAGTTGGTTTAACCATTAAATATTATACTCTATACTTTATACTTTCTTAAAAATTTTATAGCAAAAATAACAAAAATAATCATGATATTAGTAAATCGGGCCGAGTCAATAAGAACTGAATTGACCTCCGTTTCTGGTTCTACCGGGTCGGACCATCCGGTTTGGTTCAATTTTTAAAACACTGATTATAATGGCTATTTTCAACAAGCATTTAGATCGGGCTGAACTAGGGTCTTATCCGGGTCATTGTTGTGGGAAGTCTAGTATCACACTGTCATGGTTAAATGGTTGAACTATTTGTCCAACCCGATTTAATTAGATTTCACTTGATAAATTCGATTTAAAAAAAATAAGTCCACACATTGAGATAATTTTGCTTATTGGTTTGCTTCAACCCTAATGAGTGAGTTGACTGAGTTCCAATTCTCAGTCATCAACCATAGTTGATTTTTAAAAAAAATACATTTTTTAGTGTTTAATGGGTTGGTCAATTTGGTTTTAAATTAGGCCGGGTCATGTGGAGTGTCGTAGGGGCAGACAGGAAACTCGTCCCGAGTTTACACGGTTTTGACGAACCCGAGTTAGATCCAAGCCAAAATCCATAGTGGCACCTCCACCAAGTGTAAACATGTTTACGGCTTCTCGGTCTCTACTCGACCGTAGCAGAGGCTTCAGCTCGAAGAAAAACAAAGAAAACAGAGTATTTCAGAATTGAAGCCATTAAAGCCATTGATTCGTCGCCCCCGATTCACCGGCACCGCTGGGCTTCTTTCACAAAATTTGAATCTTTTTCTCCATTCTCCGTGTCCCATTTTCCAAATCAAGCCAAAATGTGCGGTGAAGCGCCCACCTGAAGGAATCAATGAAAGAGAACCGTTTTTGGCGCGCGAGAAGACGGCATCGGAATCACAGGCGAAGCAGGCGGAATCCATTGGAGGGGGCAACCGCGATTCCTCGGACAAGGCCATTGGGGTCTGGGGATTTGGTGGGGTTTTTTGTCGACTTGCGCTCACGGGTTGCTGGGGAACTTTGAGACGGTATCTTCCTCGGGGAACAATTCGAACAACAACGAATTGGGACGACGACGACACCGGAGACAACGACCCGCAGGACGGCTCCGAGCATCTGGGAAATTGGGAGGCTTGGATTAGGACTCGGAACCAGATTCCTTTCACTCTCCAGCAGACCTTTTTTTTTTTTTTTTCGGTTCTCGTTTTCTGAGGTTGCGGCTCTTTCGCCCCAAGTTTAATGGGGGGCTTGGGAATTTTATGTGAAGCAATGTGCATCTTTGTTTCCTTCTGAAACACTTATTTCTACAAAAAAGTAGTTAGAACCAAACTGGCCAATAACCATAATAATTTTCAGTTGAAGTTTGAATAAAGGTAAATAGAAGAACAGGAGATAATCATAAATCATGGAATATAGTTACACAGAGAATAATAGGTAAATACTAAATATGTCAAATAATAAATAAAAAATGTTATACATCAAGATAATGGAAATGCTCGTGATTTATTGTAATATCAAGTTTTTGGGTTTGATGTTATAAGTCTTTTTATGGATTACAGTATTACACGTTGTCTTTTAAAACATTAGTTTGTTTTAAATATTGAATTAATTGTTAATTTAGCTTTTTATATTAATAGTTAATAGAAGTGTTATCGAGAACCCGAGCTAAAAATACAGGGTTTGGATTCTCATATCCAACTATGTGAGTTGGGTTTAGTTTTAACGAACCTTTCACTGCTTTGTTCATATATATATATCAGTCGCATCACCGCTACATCTTCGGCGCCGTGTTCTTGCCATGTCAGCAGTTGCATCACTGCTAAAGTCATCACAGTCAGCACTGACTTACCACCTTCCAGTCATCGCCAGTAACCATGTTACTCGATCAAAACGGCCGCAGGAAAACTAGAAATGGAATGACAAAAGAGAATGCAAAACTCTCCACCCTCACTTCTTCGGAGAAACCAAATACAGTAAAAAAGACTTTGTCAACTCCGTCATCTTTAGGATCAACAGAGAGAAAAAGAGAAAGCGGCATTGAAAAAATCATTACTCCAAAAAAACTCTAAACACATAAAGTCGAAATCCGAAAACGCCAATATGTTGATAATATATCATTGATCAAATTCAAGATTAGATATATAGTCCAACATTTAAATTAAAGTGGATACCAAAAATTTCTAATTGCGGATTTATTTATATTATAATAGATAATAGGATCTTTTACTCATCATATATAGACTTTAATTTAAATGTTGGACCATATATCCAATTAAAATTTTGATCGAATGATATATTTCGAACATTTTTACCCCTGAGAATCGACCAAGTTATATAAGAGGTTCACCTTAGAAATCCGGCCCAGCTTAAACATTTCACCTTGTAGAACCGGCTACCTCTTATGTTTGTCGGTGGTTATTTCTCTCTTTGTTTCCTCTCATTTCTTAAGAAATTGCTAGTCACTAGGAATCTCCGCCTCAAATCGTCGTTGTCCGTTGCCACCATCGGTCGCCACTGTTGTAGGTATTTCTCTCGTCTCTCCACGACTCTAACCACGCTCCATCTCGCTCTTGATCTTTCTCACTCTCTCTATCTCTCTCCATCTCGCTCTTTCTCACTCTCTCTATCTCTTTCCATCTCGCTCTTTCTCACTCTCTCTCTCACTCTCTCTCTCACTGTCTCTCTCGCTCTCATCTTTGTCTCTGTTGCTCTCGTCTTTGTCTCTATTGCTCTCGTCTCTGTCTCTCTTGCTCTCATCTCTGTTTCTCTTGCTCTCATCTGTCTCTCTTGCTCTCATCTTTGTCTCTCTTGTTCTCGTCTCTATCTCTCTCGCTTTCTCCCAGCTTCAAATATTTCTCTTGCCCATGCAAGATGTTGATTCTCGATCAGGACTCCTGGCTCTACGGTCGTTCCTAATGGCGGAAATCGGGGTTTCTGCTGCATCTGAGCAGCTGATGGTTTTTGTAAACTCTAGCTTGCGTTCTGGATGCCGACACGTCGATGAGTTTTGTTCCATCCTTTAAGCCGTTTTCTATTTTTTTTGGTTTTTGTTTTTTTGTCTCCTGTTATAATTTCATTTTCCCTGTGGTTGTGCCTGGATGCCTTGTTGTTCTGCAATGGTGGAAGAAAAATGAAGGGTTTCCCGAAATCTCTTGTGTGTTTTTATTGTTTCGGTTTTCCTGACAGTTCTTTTGGTCTTTAGCTAACTGATAGAATGCTATAAGGGAATTCGTAAAAATCTGTTGATCGTGTACCTTCTGTTTGTTACCTGAGACGAGGCGACTGATTAGATCATATTCAGTGTAAGCAGTTTTGACTTATCTCACAGGAAGAACAACTCCATCTCAAAACAATGATTTTGCAAATGTAATACATGGACAATTTCATGATGTCTTTGCACTCTAGGCTTTCTCACAATGAGATCTCAAGCAACCAGGTATGCTTTTGGGCTTACAAAAAAGCAAATAACTAGCCTCATGTAAAACGAATTTATAAGAAATATTAGTAATTCCTTATAAATGTTAGCACCTGTACATGTAGTTTCAAAATTTCTGACTGAGCCAGTATCACTCTTCCTCAATCACAAGAAATAAGAGAATTTTTTTAACTGTTATAATATAAGTAATTCCTGAGAATATATACCACCACTGTATGTTTGAGAATGTATACCACCATTGTATCGTAAGTCTATCACGGCAGTGGAGATGATAGGCCAAGTTGGCAAAGTTCTTTTTGCCTTCAACATTCAAGATTTTTTTACTAGCATAACAAAATAAATACCACAAAAGATTCGGTTAAAATGTAAAGGGGTTTACACAATAAGCCAAAGAACTTAAATGTAAAATGATCTTAACTGTACTTTTATGTCATCAATCAAAATCTCAACCACCACATAAGTCAAATTCTTAAACACATTAGTTCTCCATGCATATGCACTTGGGCGTTCATCCCCAATGTCCAATTAGCTCCAACGTGCATTAGGCTGACTTCAACAAACCTGCAAATTCACAATTAGTTCTATATAACAAAAACAAATGCATCCTACAAGGTACAATCCAATCTCATTAAGAATTAGGTTAATCTACTACTAAAATCAAAGCTAACAAAATACATAAAAATTTAACTTTGATCGTCCTCGGCCAAGACAAGATTAAACTCTAATTCAAGCTTCATATAGCCCAATACCAAACCATGAATCAATCAATCTATCCAAACATGAATTCCATTCAAATATCAAATTTTTCATGAAATTATTGCATATAGTGGAAGTTGAAGAATATCTTATCATCATGCTAACATCCAATGCTATGTACAACGTTAAAAACAGAGTAAGTACTATGTTATAAGCAGGAAAAATACAATGTTACAATCTAAGTAAGTACTATGTTAACAGTATAAAAAATATAATGTTATAAACAAGCTAAGGAGCCCAAATATAAGCTACAAGCGCTAGACCACATGGGCGCTACGATGCCGATTTGGATCGCCCACTCCTAGTGTCACGGGCGTGAGCTAAACTATGAGGAGCTCTGATAGAGTTGACCACTTACTTGGGAGCCGGTCACGCCTTCTGTCACGGGCATGAGCAAAACCGTGAGCAACTCTGTAGGTGAAGCTCCTTCTTTGTGATGCGCTCATGTCTGGTGTCACGGGCATGAGCTAAACTATGACGAGCTCTGTTAGAGTTGGCCACTTGCTAGCCGGTCACGCCTTATGTCACAGGCGTGAGATTAACCGTGAGTGGCTCTGTTAGAGGAACTATTAACTTGTGATGCCCATCACGGCTTGAGTCATAGGCGTGAGAGAAATGTGTGCAAGAAAAGTACGATGTTAGAAACAACAAAAGTACAACGTTATAAACAGAGTAAGTATTATGTTATAAGAAGGAAAAATATAATGTTACAATTTAAGTTAGTACTATGTTAATAGTATAAAAAGTACAATGTTATAAACAGGCTAAGGCACCCAAATATAAGCTACAAGCACTAGACCACATGGGCGCCACGACGGCGCTTTGGAGTGCTCACTCCTAGTGTCACAGGCATGAGCTAAACTGTGAGGAGCTCTGTTAGAGTTGGCCACTTACTTGGGGAGCGGTCCATATACATCCGCGAGCGTGGAGCGTAACCGTGAGCAGCTCTGTTAGGTGAAGCTCCTTCTTTGTGATGCGCTCACGGCTCGTGTCACGGGCGTGAGCTAAACTGTGACGAGCCCTGTTAGAGTTGGCCACTTGCGAGCCGGTCACGCCTTATGTCACGGGCATGAGATTAACCGTGAGCGACTCTGTTAGTGGAACTCTTGGCTTGTGATGCCCATCACGGTTTGAGTCATAGGCGTGAGAGAAATGTGTGCAAGAAAAGTACTATGTTAGAAACAACAAAACTACAACGTTATAAACAGAGTAAGTACTATGTTATAAGAAGGAAAAGTACAATATTACAATCTAAGTTAGTACTATTTTAACAGTATAAAAAGTACAATGTTATAAACAGGCTATGACGCCCAAATATAAGCTACAAGAGCTAGACCACATGGGCACCACGATGCCGTTTTGGAGCGCTCACTCCTAGTGTCACGGGCGTGAGCTAAACTGTGAGGAGCTCTATTAGAGTTGGCCACTTACTTGGGAGCCGGTCACGCATTATGTCAAGGGCGTGAGTAGAACCGTGAGCAGCTCTGTTAGGTGAAACTCCTTCTTTGTGATGCGCTCACGGCTCGTGTCATGGGCGTGAGCTAAATTGTGAGGAGCTATGTTATAGTTGGCCACTTGGGAGCCGGTCCACGCCTTCTGTCATGGGCGTGAGCAGAACCGTGAACAGCTCTGTTAGGTGAAGCTCCTTATTTGTGATGCGCTCACGGCTCGTGTCACGGCCGTGAGCCAAACTGTGACTCGCACTGTTAGAGTTGGCCACTTGAGAGCCGGTCACGCCTCAATGTAAAAAAAAAAGCAGGTCTGAATTGGTTTAGGTTTCTAGTTTTTCTTAATTGTAGTGGGTTTGTCTGATTTCAAAGATATCTGGGAGGGGTAATAATGTGTAGTAAGACATATAGTTCAATATTTAAATAAAAGAATATATATGATCCGTAAAAGATCCTTATAAAAAATAAAAGCATAAGTGATTCAAGTTTATAAGAAGGAGAATTATATTCTTATTTTAAATTTTTAACTCCCAAATTTATTTATCAAACGAATATATTATTTAACTTTAAGATCTTGTACTCTCTCATCATTAAAAACCAGCAAAGATTGATAAGCGAGGTATGAATAACTATTCGGATGAACAACTTTATTTATTAATATTTTTAATTAAGGATTACGATCGCCAGCATTTGGTCTTCCTTAAGGCGGTCCATGGGGCTTTTATAGGTTCAGTGGTGCAGTACTGCCCAGCACCGCCGTGGGAGATGTCGGCCCAAGGAAAAAATAATTTGCATCTAAATGAACTCGGGGCCCAGTTCCAGTCTTCCAGAGCGAAAGCGCGACATTTTCCACATCGTGACATCGCTCCCGCCACGTCCGCGGCAAAAGCCTTTCGTTGTCTCGTACTCCGCACCCTCGCGCGCGATTGGAGAACAGAGGCTACAGACCTCTCTGCTCAGGCTGCCTTCACTCTCCCTCTTCCCGTCGAAGATCAAAGTCCCGTTCCCTCTCGCGGCCGACTCCATTCCGGCCCCCGCTTGCTCTCTTTCGTGCCGGGAGCCTCTGAATTTCGAAAAAAAACAGCGAAAGAGAGAGAGAGAGAGAGAGAGAGAGAGGAGGACGACATGGTTTCGTTCTTCAACGTGCTGGTGTATGGAGTGGGCGGAATGGTGGTGGCGGGGATGGCTTTGTTGGTGGCGTTCCAGGAGAAGCTTGTCTACGTCCCTGTCTTGCCGGGGCTCACCAAGTCTTACCCGATAACGCCCACGCGGCTCCGTCTCAAGTACGAGGACGTATGGCTGACGGCTTCGGATGGCGTTCGGCTTCATGCGTGGTTCATCAAGCTGTTTCCCGACTGTAGAGGTGACGCGTGAATCTGATCTTGGTTTATTTTTAGATTTCGTTTAGTGTGGCGTGTGGGGAATGGCGCTAGGGCTTATTTATTTATTTATTTTTGAGTTTGAGTTGGAGAATTTGGATTGATTGTGTTTGGCTGGCCGTGGTTTTCTTCGATGAATTCTTGTTAAGGCAAGGCCAAGGCTGATGTTGATTGTTCTGTTTGGGTGTTTTCTCCATTTGGTGGGGATTTATTTGGGTGGTGTGGTTTGTCTAATTGTGTCAGACGGGGGGTAGTCTCGCTAGGGCTGCACACTATATTTCTTTCCTCTCTTGGTTTAGTTTCTATCTGGGACTGCTTATTCCGTCCTAGTTACCTTATTTGGGTGGGTCAATAGGTGTTTCTGTTGCTATTACATCACATTTTCTTTAAGATTTAACCACAAAGTCTGCGGATCCCATAACCCGAGGAAATTAGTGTGCTACGCTTGACCATCTCTCATTCCTCTGTTCCTCCATTCGATCTTGTAATATCACGGGAACTTAGTCCATCCGATAAGTGAGGGTAGTATCTTTGCCAAAAAAAAAAATGGTGATTAATTACATGGCGTGCTAGGGGGGTTCTTTTTTTTGGTTTTTTAATAGGCTCTTAGAAAGGGCCAATGTTGATGTCAACCTTGAGGACCTGCTGCTTCAATAGTAGTGCATGTAGACTGCTATTGATTTATATTACAATCACTTGGCGAAGAGTTTTACTTCAAATTATTTTAAAAGCTTATCGAACTTATTTTAGTTCTTATTCAGAATTTTCGGTACTTATTTTAGTGCTTATTCAGAATTTTCTGTCTGGAATAGATTAACAAGTGTCTTATTCTTTCATTGCAATTATATGAATCTGGAACATGTAAGAATTTTGTAACAGGGGTGTTGGTCTTGTTGCAGGTCCAACGATTCTCTTTTTTCAAGAAAATGCTGGCAGTATCCTTTTTCTCTCTTGATATGTTGAACCACTTTGTTGTATGTTTAACAGCTTGTCTTATATGAGGTCTATTTGGATGAAACTTTACTGTTTACTCAGATATTGCTCATCGTCTTGAATTTGTTCGCATAATTCTGCAGAAGCTTCAATGTAATGTGTTTATGCTATCTTACCGAGGGTATATCTGTTTTCTCATCTTTCAGAGTTTTTGATCTTTCTATTTTTATGTTTCTACTTGATTGAATGAACTGTTTATTACTATTTTTGAACAATTCAGGTATGGGGCAAGTGAAGGTTACCCTTCTCAGAAAGGCATCACAAGAGATGCTCAGGTATGTATAAAATTTTGTGTTGTATTTCCCTCTCCAATGGGCCCCTAGGGAGAATATGACATTGTACAAAGTATACTTGGGAGGACTAGTGAAAACAAGTTCCCCTCATGACTTGATGTTGGATAGGATTTAGTGATACATCATCTCATACAAGGTTTTCTGCAATAAAAAGAAATTCTCAAAAGAATTTCATCAATTTCAAAAGAAAATAATATGCTGCCTCTTGCTGGAGAGGTCTCTTTATGGCCTCCTACTGGAGATTCTTCCTTGGAACTGGCTAAAAACAAAATGTTTGCTTGCTTGACTACTGGACTTTCTTAATTAGACCAGTGCAGTTATTGTGGATAGTAGTTATCTAAAATAAGAATCTCCTAATGATAAAATGAGTAGTATAAAATTAGGAAACAGATAATAAAAGAAAACTGTCCAAATTAGGAAAATTTAAATAAAAAAACTGATGTGATACCAGAAACATCTGATTGTGAAAAGGAAAGACTCCTTACTCTAGGAAGCTCCCTAGGAAAAAGGCCACTTACCAAAAATTATAAAATACTACTATGTCACACTAGAAAACTGCTAAAAATGAAACAAAAGTAACCTAGGAATATGCATCACTCCTTACTTGGAATTCAAGTGCTTTTTTGGTTTTCCCCTTCTAGGCTGCATTGGACCATCTCACCCAGAGAACTGATATTGACACGTCTAGGATAGTTGTCTTTGGAAGATCACTTGGTGGTGCTGTTGGATCAGTTCTTGCGAACAACAATCCTGATAAGGTATTTATTTAATTTTAGTTTTTTTTTCCTCTTCTCATTTCTATAATGTGGAAGGTTTTCTTCACTTTTGTGAATATTAAGGATGCTTCTTGAATTTTGTCTTCCTAGTTTTAGTAGGCCACATTAACAAAGGAATTATCTTTTTGTCATTTAAACATTATCTTGAGAAATAAAAAGTTTTTAGCCTCTCTAGAATCCATGACACTTGTATTGAGAAGACAACTGTAAGATGCTAAAACCACTCAACAAAGATTCTTCTAAACCACTAAAGCAATAGCTCTGTCTTAATTTTGTATTCTTCTTCTCCATGGATGGCCAGTAATGACCTGTTGGACTGCTAAAACATAGTTAAGGCCTCTGTGAGCGAAGGTTCTTATTCATCCATTTACTCTTTTTTACGTGGCAGGGGGTTTCT